>JAQFVV010012650.1:226180-589126 GCA_028023455.1 Epiperipatus broadwayi | reverse complement strand
TGCACCTTGATAACCAGTTACATCTCTTCTAAGGTAAAATCAAAATTGACTACTATTTAATATGTCAGCCATATATATATCTTCGAATATGTGCATTTGATTATATTGTAAACACAATGTATTCGTGAAATATATTTTATTAGATCATTTATAAACTTGTATGATGCCACAAATCAATCATCTTTTACATATAAAAAAATATATAACACTTATCTGTCACAATCGGTGTAAGTCATCTAGCAGTAACTATACAAAATAAATAAAGGCAGGGAAATATAATAACCAAACACTTATACCTATATGCTTAAGAGTTAACGAATATCTCCAAACTTAATCTACATAACCTAATTGTCCCTTGACTATTTCTAACTTCAATTCACATTCACTATACTTCCTATATACAGAACTTATAACAGATAAGGTTTTAATTCTTTGTTTTCTTTAAATATACCTCATTAACTAAATTGCATAATAAATACGACATCTTTAAAAATAATAATCTATAGCATCATGCACACATCCGAATATCTAGAATCACCCATAATATAATTTATAAATCATACAAAATAATAAATTATCATACTCTAATGACAATGAAATTACATTGTTTTGTTTTGTTTTTTTTTAAAGAACACAAAACAAAAACAAAAAAAAAATTGTTTATACATCTATTGTAATCAAAAAAAAATTATTTGTCAATATCCCATTATTACATATTAAGTTTTTTTAAAGAAAATTGAAGGTTGAAAGTTAAAGAAACATACATATTAATTTTAAAAACAATGGTAAATTATAACATAAAAAAAATGTCTATCCGATTGTTAAGCATAACTTGTTAAGAATGATAAGAGTTTTTTTATCCTAGAATTCCTGAATGGGTGTTAAAAATGATATTTGCATGCATTGACATTATTTCACTATATATACATGACTAGCAGTTAGACAGTAGAAAATGATCTTCTGGTTATAAAATTAAGTAGATAATTTTTTTTATTTTAAATTTTAATTTGCAGAAGATTGATAAAAAATGATTAGAATTTAATATTTAGCGTTTAATGAAAAAAAAATTGGTGCTAGCTTTATTTTACACAATTTTTCCATTTTAATATTACTTATTTTTGGCAATATCTTGAAATAAATTATAATTACTTATCTTACATGATGTCAAGGTAATTTTAAAAGGTAGCGAACTTGAACCATAGTTTAATAGAAGTTTGGGGCTGATTTTCCCTCTGGGTAACATATCATTAGAATCCTTGCGATGTTTTTTTTTTTTTTTTAATATTTGTAATACTTTTAGAGAGTTATTGATTCCTTTAAGTTTTTTTATCTTCTTCCTCGGAGCCTTTTTTTTTTACTTTCAAGTTTTTACACACTATGTCTTTCTCCACTCACACCCTCTGTGTTTCTATGACAATCAACTTTGGAAGCTTGCCAGAAATATTATTTATAAAAATTTTAACAATAAAATGTTTAAATATAATAAACATAGTAATAAAAAATATTAAATACTAATTATTAATTTTAGAAATGTTATTTACTATTACAAATAATCTTTATCATTTTTAAAACATAAGATTCTAAGACAATATATAATCAGTAATTTATAAATAAAATATATTAAAGCAAATTCTAATTAATAATATATTTATGCATCTGCCTATTATGACTGTAAATCCTCTACTATACACAAACATCTACCACTAAACACATAGTCCAAAACTCCACAAATCAATATACCCATTTAAAATTTTAATTTTGTTAAAATCTTAATTTTAACTAGCAAATTATATCACAATTTAAGTTTAGTTTTCCTAAAGACTCAATTTTAAATATTACATTATATCATAATTCATTTTTCTCAACTACTTACCTTTAGCCATTGTTAGCACAAATGTGACCTTCCCACATTTCTTTCTGGTGTCAACCTGAAAGGTCACAATCCATCCCCCTTATGAAAGAAAAATGAATTGTATAAACAACAATCAATATTAATAACACATTAAATTTTACATTAAGAGCATTCCTCAATTAGAAAATTATGTTTGTCGAATAAACATAAAACAATAAAAACTTTTAATGCTTTTATAAACACATGTTTATATTATACTTTAGCAACATTAAATAAGTAAGAAAGAGAAAAAAAATTAACTAAATTCTACATTGAATATTATGTATGACTTTTATTAATCATGTCTTGCAGGACATGGAACCAAACTGCGAGCATTATAGGTTCCTTGTATTCCTTCAGGTGTAGAAAGTAAAAATGCATTTTCTCCCACCTGTTTCATTATCTCATAGGGATCTTCATAGAGATTAAGAAATTTCCGAAAAGTGTGCTTCTTAAGATTACTAACATGGGGAGTTCTGATCATTACACTGTCATAAATTTTGAAACAATGCGAGCTAGCCCTATGATGGTGAATACGCTTATCACCCATCTTTTTAAGATTGGCTTGGGCTAGTGTCAAATCATGTGATACATCAATGTTCTCTTGAACAGGGGGCAAAGGGGTTTTAATTAATAAGGGTTCCACTTTACCAAAATGTAAACGAATTGGTGACATTTTTGTGGATTCATTAATTGTAACATTAATATAATGTATAATCTGTGGCAATTGATGCACCCATTGCCTGTGGTCTCCACCTACATATACTTGGAATAATCGACTGATTCCTCGCATGATCCTTTCATATGGAACACATGATGTGCTGAATATTCTTCTTTTGACACTATTTTTTCAATAGTCTAAATAAAAGTGGTGGCATGATCAGTGAGAATAGAGGTAGGTTTACCTACTACAATAAATTGTGACATCTCCAGGTGTTTCACGACATTCTTGGCATCAGCCTTTGGGACTGTAAAAGCTGAAACAAATTTTGAGAACACATTGTAAGTTACAAGAATAAACTTTTGGTGGTTAGAAGGAGGAAGGGTTCCATAAAAGTCCAGGGCTAGTAATTCATTCAGTTAATTGGGCAAAATGGGATGTAGTGTTCCCATGTAGGTTTTGTTTTGGTATTTAGTCTTTAAGCAGATCTCACAATCCTTCAATCTAGTCATGATATGTTCTGTCATGTTCTGAAAGTAAAAATGTTTTTGATAATTGGCTGTATTTTTTGTACCTCAAAATGGCCATAATGACAATGAACATAATATATTAATTTATCCACTAAGCATGCTGGAATCATCACCCTCCATGAATCACCCTCAGTTCCATCCAATTTTCTCAGTAAAATTTCATCATTCATTTTGTATTTAGCCTTAACCCTTTCAACATATCTTTTCTTTCCATTCGTATTGGCAGAGTTTACCAACACACCAATTATTCTCCTTAATTCATTGTCCTGTACTTGTAATGTTGGTAAATACTTATAACTCTTAGTTATTTCGTCCTCCAGTAATGCGGTCAAATTACAATAAATAATATTTTCAGTACATGGATTCTGATATGTTATAGTAATGGGATGGTGACTTAAAATGTCAGCAACAGTGTTATTATGGCCAGAATAATAAATGATCCAATAGGAAAGCTGCTGAAGGTTTGAGCTCCAATGAATCAGTCTGTCATTATGTAAATAGCTTCTATTTAAGAACTCTAGGCTTCTATTGTCTGATAGTACAGTTACTTGAAATCCCAATAGAATCTGCCTCAGTTTTTGGAACCCCCAGACAATGGCCAGAGCCTCCTGTTCAGTCATAGTGTAGTTTAGTTCTGGTCCCTTCAAGTGTTGACTTAAAAAATAAAGAACCTATGGTTTCCCATCATTATCTAGTTGGTATAGTATGACCCCTAGTCCAAACCCACTACTGTCAGTTTGAAGATAAAATTCCTTCTGAAAGTCTGGATTTGCTAATATAACTGTCTTATCCTTAATAACTTGAAGTTCTCCATCATGGTCTTTAGTCCAAACCCAGGGCTCAGATTTCTTTAATAATATAGATAAATGGAGAGTATCACATGAGAAATTCTTGTAAAAACAATGGTAATAATTACACAGTCCCAAAAATGACCTCAAGTGCTTCTTAGATTTGGGTGTAGGAAATTGTTGAATTGCAGATATTTTATCAGGATGAGATTTTATTTCCTGATTACTAATTACATGGCCAAGGAAGGAAATATTTCTCCAGCCACTAGGGTGCATTTCTCAAAATTGACCTTAATGTTATAAAGTGAGCATTCTGAAAAAAATAAATTCAAGTGTTCCAAATGTTGGGTTAGATCATCCAATGTAATAACAATGTCATCAACGTAGATGACTATTAATTCTTTGAGCTTCCGAGAAAAGATTGCATTCAAACATCTGATCAGGCCTGCCCCACTGTTATTCAGGCCAAATGGCATCCTCTGAAACATATATGAATGGCTTTGATGATGAAAAGCCATATATTGCTGATCCTTGAGATGTAATGGAATCTGCCAATAGCTGGCAGTTAGATCAAATGTTGAAAAGACTCTCCTTCCCTGAAACCCAAGTAGCAATTCTTGTACTGGCATTGGAATATCATGTTCAGGTATAGTATGTTTATTAAGGATACGTGCATCCAAGCATATTCGAAGAGAACCATCTTTCTTTTTCACCACAATGAGAGGATTTACATATGGTGAATGGCCAATCTTAATTATCTCTCAATTGAGCATCTTTTGGGTCTGTTGTTGGACTTCTGTCTGGTATTGGTGTGGGATAGGATAGGTGCATTGTTGGAAAGGTTCATTATCCTTGAGCTTGATCCTACGAATATACCCCTTGATAATACCAGGTACTTTAGAAAAGATAAATTTATACTGAAGCAACAATTTAAAGAAGGGTTCATAGTATTCTGATCCGATAATACCAGAACTGTTTAACTTCATCTTTATATTTACATCAACTGATGTCTCCATCATAGCTATCAATAGACTACCCCAACTAATGAAATCTCCTATGAGTGGGCAAATCTCTTCTTGGCACATAAAAGTGTGGTTGCCATAATTAATTGAACAATGATTAAGGGTCATGAAGTCTGAACCAATTATAACCTCATGAACCAGTCTGGGCATGATCAAGAATATTTGTGTAAGCTCTAAGTTATTAACCTTAACAGTAATGAAAATCTGTTTATTTGTCAACTTCACCTTCCTTCCATTTGCAAGAGTTACCTGAAGAAATTTAAGTGGTAAAGTAGGAATAGAATGGTCAACGTGCATAATTTTCACATACATTTCCTCTGAAATTACAGAAGCTTGGCTACCAGAATCGACCAAAGCATCCACAACTAACCCCAAAATGGTAATCCTAATTATTGGACAACTATATGAAATGGGAGGTTCAAGCAAACCTTCATATTCCCAGTGCTCAACATCAAAATCAAGATTGTTAATTATCCAGCCTATGGTGTTCCCCAAATCTCTATGAATAGAGCTCCAAAGTGAGGAACATACCTTTGAGGTCCCTATTGGTTTAATGCTCCAGGTTTCTTGATAGTGGTTTTATCCCTTTTAAGGATTTCTTATCCCACTTGTGGATGGCATATTACTTCGTCTTTCCTCCCCATATGCAGGTAAGGATTATAATATGGCATACCTCTATATCTATTCCTACTTCGCATATCTCTGCCTTGATTTCACTGTGACCTATCTAGGATACTAATGCTATTCATATTTGGGGTGTTGTTTATTAATCTTAGCCCTAGCATCTCTTCCCTGATCACTAAGCTCTATTGAGTCTAAAACATTAATTACTTCTTCAATTGTTTGTCGGTCTGATGATATCAAGACTTGTTCGTTATGTCTCAGCATATTATGGTGCAATACCCTAACAATTTGTTGTTCAGACAAAGGGTATGCAGTAACAGTTCTCAATTTGATGACTTGCTTTCTGAAAAAATTGAGGGTAACTACCTTTCATATGAGTATATCTTTCCTGCGATACTTGATATCTCAAGTTGTCTCGCTTATCTTCCCCCCCAAATAGGTACTTAAAATCCCCATAATTATGTGGCCTCTCAAATAATGACTGCCACCAGTCCTTGGATGATGAGTATAGATGATTGCTAGCAATAGCAATCTTTTCCTCTTCTGTTAAGGGACATAACACAAACAACTCTTCTAATTCTGCAAAACTCATGTGGATTTTCCATGTGATCTCCCTTAAAAGATTTAATAGTCAAGAATTTAAGGGACATGAAATCCCATGAATCCTTCCCATAATTCATTTTTTCTCTATTTACACCTAAATTCTTTGAATATGCCTTATCAAGCCTAGAATATTTTAATAACTCCTCAGAACAATGGTATGTCGGGTAACCACAGACCTCTTTAACCTCAGTAATATCTGTTTCTTTAATCTCTGGAATTCTTATTTCTGTCTTTGCATTCTGCTCCTGAATTATCTTTTCTTGCATAAAATTTTCTAATTTTAACTGGTGATTCTGTAACTCACAATTAAACTTATTTAGCTTTTCTTCAACCTAGTTTGAGATACCCTGCTTACCTATATCACTCCTCACACTATCTACTTCTTTTCTTAAATCTACTTCTTTTCTTAAATTTTGACATTTTTCATCTATTTCAACTAACTTTAGCCCCATGGCTCATACAGCTTCTTCCTCTATTGTCAAACTATCTATTTTTTTAACCATTTGAACAACCTGATCATTTATATTTTACCAACACTATACTGGCCTTGAGTTATTAAAATATTGTCATCCACTTTATCCTGACACCTATCCACAACTTATTTAATAACCCTGAATTCTTTCTGAAATTGTTCAAATTTCTGTTGAACATACTCAAATTCCTTATCTTTTACCATGTTTTTGGTTTTACCAAAATTTTCTTTAATCTCCTCTCAAATTTTTGCCACTGCACTATCACTTTCTAATTTTATTTGATGCAATTGAGCATAGACATTTATTTTTACAGTTTCAAATTTAGATGCTTGATCTTTAATAGTGTCTTTAACCACCTTTATCTTTAACATCTGACATTCTACTTTCTCTTCCAAAGCTTGCATCTGGCTAACTGTATTAGCTCTTATTTCTTTCATGTCTGACTTTATTCCTAACATTTCCAATTTTATTTCTGTCATCTGCTCCTCTGACTTATCTTGATTCACTTTTATTTCTTTTAATTCTGACTTGAATTCTACAAACATCTCTTCTGACTTTTTTCTATCTTCTACTCATCCAGACATTAGTTCTTCTTTTAATTCTGACTTCAATTCTACTAATGTCTCTTCTGATTTTTTTTATCTTCTACTCGACTAGACTCTAATTTGGCAAACATCTCTTCAGATTTTTCTCTATCCTCTGCTCGACCAGACTTTAATTCTTTTAGTTCTGTTAATATATATTTTTAATAACATTGACATATCACCATCTAGAGTCTGAGGGATAGTATCTCTCATCCTACTAGACTCTCCATAGGACATACCTATAGTTTCATTTCCTGATTCAAGATCAGGGGACATCGCAACAATGTTTGGAGATGGTGTCTCTTGAGACCCACCCAAACTATCGTATGAATTAAATTCTTCCATTTTATAATCTCTTTAAAAATTTATTAATACTATCTAAGAAAACAAGGTTTACCAGCCCCAACCTCCACCAAATCAACAATTCAAATTCACCACCACTACCTAATTCAAATTCACCACCACTACCTAAAATGACATAAAATTTCCATAACTTTATTTTCCCATATAATGTTCAATTTTCCACACACACATAAATAAGAAGAGATTAAGTTTTAACTAGATACAATTTATCTAAACATAGCTGAAATTATAAATTAAATTTTACATTATCTGCTATAGTCATATTACAAACTACACCAATTCAAATAACTGATAAAAGACCAAAATAATTTAAACATATTCATTTATCTTTATGCTGTATTGAGTGCATTCAAATATTATAACCAGCATTTATAACAAAAAAAAATTCATAACCAAAATCAAATTAATGATGACATGCATTTATTATGATGACTGATATACAATTTTTACTTAAATATGGTAAATGCCAATCTTTGCATAAGAATATAGAAAATAGGCTGTTAAGAATGAGCTATATATTCAAGTTATATAATTATCCATTCTTCTAAAGATCCAACAGATACTGACAGCCAAAAGAATTATTAGCAATTCACAATTTTGAAATAGATAAAAGAATTCCATCACTGCTCTCAAAACATACAATGCTCCATGAACACTCTGATGATCATCTCACTTTAACCACTCTAAGCTACCACAACCCATAATATTCTATTACAAACACTATCACAATGCCCTGCTTACATCAAGTCTTAGGGGCTATTTATAAAATATTGCCTTGCTCTCTCTGGAGTATTAGAGGCAAAATCATGGCAGGACTACTGTTAACTGCTTCATGATAATTAACAATGGATATCATAATTTGGGTTGGAGCAGTGAATGAAAACAATCAGTCACCAGTGACATGAATACACCATATACTTAAGACAATAACAAAAATTCTCCATCCATCACCTAAATTTGCAACAGAACCAATAAAACTCCAACAATCAAGTATGCTATCTAACCTTCAAAATTACAGACTTTCTATAACAGAAGTGTTCCAAATATGAACAATATTAACACTTTATAATTTAATACTATCAATAATTCTATGTTTATCTAGCATCAGTACTATACTTAATTGATAAGCAAAAGATATATATATATATATATATATATATATATATATATATATATATATAAATATATATATATATATATATATATATATATATATATATATATATATATATATATATAAAAAATTGGCATCAACTTTAATATTTACTCTGAATTGTGATATTCATATAGCTTTATAATTGAAATTAAGCTGTCTCGTGGCTGTATTTATTTATTTCATCTAAAAAAATGTTTTTTTAAACTATACATCTTACATTTATATAGCTATTACACATCTTTCAGGTATTGGCTTATTTCAAACTCTAATTTGCTTATTTCAAACCTTAGTTAATGCTCCATTTACCCCTAGTTCCAATTTACTCTTACTACCTTTCTAACACTTTAATTTTCTTTCTCCTTATTGTCACGAACACATATTAACAAATGTGTAGTATATATACACTGAGATAGTACAAGCTACATATATAATTAGTTTATATATATATATGTAACGGGCTATTTAAATAGAATAAGATAGTTTATATATATATATATATATATATATAAACTATCTTATTCTTTTTAAATAAATATTTTGACTAACAATACTGTTTTACTCATATAGCTTATGGTATTTAACCAACAAAATTAATAAATGAACCTACATTTAGATAATCTTGGAGACATTAAAATATAAGCCACTAAAAACACAAGCGCTTTCAGGGTATGGTATTTAATTAATATAGACCCCAATTGAGCCAACAACAAGATAAGCAGTCTACAGGGTGTGAAATTTAATTAATCTAGACCCTAAATGTTTGGGTCATCACTATACCCATTAAACCAACAAAAGATAAATATTCTACAGGATATGAGACTTAACCCATGTATATCAAGCCATCCACATTGCATGCCACCACTTAACCATAAATATATCAGGCTATGAGACTTAATTAAACAGAGACAGCCATTTAATTCTAGCAGTTGTGGCCTCTATATATATAACAAGCCGTCCACATTGCACGCCATTCTATCCTAAATATATCAGATCCTCTGATTTTCAGGCCCCATGACTGGGTGGCCACTTTATCCTAAGTATATCAGGCCTCACAATTGGGTGGTCACTTTAACCCTCTCCCATAACCTCCATCTTCTTCACTTATTTCTTCATTATATTTATAATTGCCCAGGTGCCAATTCTATGCAAAATAGAATAAATTTATAATTATAAATTATATTTAAACTTATTTAAAAGGTTTTATATGATCACTATTCCATCGCCTAGCTCAGTTGAGATTATAGGATATGGTCTTTATATATGAGGCCAACAAGGATGATAAAATATCTATAAACAATAATACTATAAGATTAATTTAAATATGTTCAGAGCATCTATTCAATACCAAAACTATTGCAAAATTGACAATTATTACATTTATTATAGGATAGATAATGATTAGGACCGGGTACCTTTATATCCATATCACTATCTATTCCAAGCAAAGTAAAATATATTATTAGCATTGTAATACTGAGATTTATTATTACCAGACAAATTAAATAAATTGACTTCTACTGGAAAATATCTATGCTATGTTAACTATATATATGTGTGTGTGTGGAAATAGAGAATCGAACTTAAATAGTCAAGCAATTCGTTTGGACTTTTAATTCATTAAAAGTATTTATTAAAAAAAATGAAAAAATAAAAGACAAAAGAAATAATTATAATTAAAAAAAAATATTATTTATGCACCTTGATAACCAGTTACATCTCTTCTAAGGTAAAATCAAAATTGACTACTATTTAATATGTCAGCCATATGTGCATTTGATTATATTGTAAACACAATGTATTCATGAAATATATTTTATTAGATCATTTATAAACTTGTATGATGACATAAATCAATCATCTTTTACATATTATAAAAAATTATATAACACTTATCTGTCACAATCGGTGTAAGTCATCTAGCAGTAACTATACAAAATAAATAAAGGCAGGGAAAAATAATAACCAAACACTTATACCTATATGCTTAAGAGTTAACGAATGTCTCCAAACTTAATCTACATAATCTAATTGTCCCTTGACTATTTCTACCTTCAATTCACATTCAAAATACTTCCTATATACCGAACTTATAACAGATAATGTTTTAATTCTTTATTATTTTTAAATATACCTCATTAACTAAATTGCATAATAAATATGGCATCTTTAAAAATAATAATCTATAGCATCACGCACACATCTGAATATCTAGAATCACGTATAATATAATTTATAAATCATACAAAATAATAAATTATCATACTCTAATGATAATGAAATTACATTATTTTTTTTTAAAAGAACACAAAACAAAAACAAAAAAAAAATTGTTTATACATCTATTGTAATCAAAAAAAAATATTTTGTCAATATCCCATTATTACATATTAAGTTTTTTAAAAGAAAATTGAAGGTTGAAAGTTAAAGAAACATACATATTAATTTTAAAAACAATGGTAAATTATAACATAAAAAAAAATGTCTATCCGATTGTTAAGCATAACTTGTTAAGAATGATAAGAGTTTTTTTTTTTATCCTAGAATTCCATGACGGGTGTTAAAAATGATATCTGCATGCATTGACATTATTTCACTATATATACATGACTAGCAAAGTTATACAGTAGAAAATGATCTTCTGGTTATAAAATTAAGTAGATAAATTTTTTTATTTTAAATTTTAATTTGCAGAAGATTGATAAAAAATGATTAGAATTTAATATTAAGCGTCTGGTTTTAGCGTCTAATGAAAAAAAAATGGTGCTAGCTTTATTTTACACAATTTTTCCATTTTAATATTACTTACTTTTGGCAATATCTTGAAATAAATTATAATTACTTATCTTACATGACGTCAAGGTAATTTTAAAAGGTAGCGAACTTGAACCATAGTTTAATAGAAGTTTGGGGCTGATTTTCCCTCTGGGTCTATCTCTTCATGGTTTTATTACTCCAGTAATATAATAGAAATTTTCCATAAACATATCATTTGAATCCTTGTGATGTTTTTTTTTTTTTAATATTTGCAATACTTTTAGAGAGTTATTGATTCCTTTAAGTTTTTTTATCTTCTTCCTCGGAGCCTTTTTTTTTTTCTTTCAAGTTTTTACACACTATGTCTTTCTCCACTCACACCCTCTGTGTTTCTATGACAATCAACTTTGGAAGCTTGCCAGAAATATTATTTATAAAAATTTTAACAATAAAATGTTTAAATATAATAAACATAGTAATAAAAAAATATTAAATACTAATTATTAATTTTAGAAATGTTATTTACTATTACAAATAATCTTTATCATTTTTAAAACATAAGATTCTAAGACAATATATAATCAGTAACTTATAAATAAAATATATTAAAGCAAATTCTAATTAATAATATATTTATGCATCTGCCTATTGTGACATGTAAATCCTCTACTATACACAAACATCTACCACTAAACACATAGTCCAAAACTCCACCAATCAATATACCCATTTAAAATTTTAATTTTGTTAAAATCTTAATTTTAACTAGCAAATTATATCACAATTTAAGTTTAGTTTTCCTAAAGACTCAATTTTAAATATAACATTATATCACAATTCATTTTTCTCAACTACTTACCTTTAGCCATTGTTAACACAAATGTGACCTTCCCACATTTCTTTCTGGTGCCAACCTGGAAGGTCACAATATATATATATATATATAAAATTAAAGCTTTTTTCACTATGATATAGATGACAAAATGATGAAAGTTTTTCTTATCAATCTCATTAGTGTTAAAATTGAATGTAGTCTTATATCAAAGACTACATTCTATAAATTATATTGCATAAGAAAAAAAACAAATTCCTTTAAAACATAATTTAGCAGATCACCCTATCATTTGTCAGTGATGTTCTATATAAAAACACACTAATAACATTGCTATATATGTAATCTACTTTGAGAACACAAAATATATTAAACATGCATGAGTTGTGAAGCAAAATTGCAGTTGCTATTTTTAAAACAATTATGATCTTGCTAGAAAAGAAAAACCTCTATGACAATTTCTTAGTTAACTTTAAGCAGTGCTAAAATGTAAAAATCATCTTCCATAAGTATGTTTGGATAACTAGCAATTTTTTAATTTTATTACTGTACTATTTATTAGTTATCCATATAATGTTATGGAATATATATCATATAAGAATGTGCTCTTAAACTAGGTTGTATTTATGGCATTGGAAGTAATATAATTTTTTGTAAGGTTAAATATTAAGCTTGTATGACTATGAGCACGTTTCATAACTTTATGATCTTAAGGTATTCTGTATATAATTAATTAGCATGGTTTCTATAGTGGATATGTATTTATCTTTTTATTACAACTAAGTGACAAAGATATTCGTAAAATACATTGTGTATTGAATTAATTGGAGATTTTGGTCTTTTTCCTGCAATATAAGTTCTAGAAGAAAGTTCTTGTTATATAGCTACTTTAAATCTTTAGTATTGATGAGACAATAAAATGAACTGAATATTTTATCACTCACATGTATCCACAACTAAGTATAAGTGTGTATGTGCATGTCTGTTAATGTGATTTTTGATGCAAGTTACTATTATCTGCAAATTTTGATATAATCTTGATTAGAACTTAATGTTGTAGATAGAAGGAAATTTCAATATAACATTTCAAATAATATATTATTATATTAGAGATATCTATCCTATTATTCTTCATGGTAGAATATCGATTTCCAAAATAAATCTTAATTTCATTAGAATAAAGTAATATAAGTAATTACTATTATTAGTCTATCATAATTTTTATATTATTATTTTAATCCTTAACATTACTGATACTATTACCATCATTATTATCACTACCAATAAAACCATTTATGCTATTAATTTGAGAGATAGTAAATATTGCATTTTCCTGCTATATTGCTACTGACAAATAAATCCACAGCTAATCTCAAGTAAGTTTAAGATTTTTTTAGATAATTTAACCTATAGTCAATCCAGCTAGTATACAGTGTTTGGTGATAAATGGTTATCTATGTAATTAAATGATGAAACAACAGACAGAAAATAACTACAATACTCAACACTTAACAGCTGACGAGTTTGATATTGCAATTTGTCAGTGTTTCTCTTTGGGTTTGTTCTGCAAATGTCTGTTAAAAGTCTGGTACACTAACCCTATAAATAATAAAAAGAAAACCTGTTAAAATATATTATTTTACACTAAATACTATTCTAAAACATATAGTATACATATTAATTGTATATTCATATTAAATAAATCATATTTTATGAAAAAAGAAAAGTAAATGTTAAAAAATAAACAGATTGATATGTATTTTTACATTGCTGTTTCGAATCATTTTTATTGACATTTTAATATGTTTTTGATTAGTTAAGATATTGATTCACTTTTTATAAGATAGTTGCTATGCAATATTCAAGCTCACTTGAAAATGGTAAGCATTGCCATATGTAACCCTCTGGTCATTTACAAACTACAAATATATTTAAAAAAATATCTTTTTCTAGATTTAGATGAATGATAAGTTTCTGTCATAACTACAATAGCAGACAATTTATCTGACATAAAGTAATATTTTTTTTATTTGAAAAACAAGTATTTTAAACATATTTAAGTCATAAAATATTGACTTAGATATCGTTTTGACGAACAAAAGATGTAGAAAAAGTTACGTATAAAATACTATTTACTGGTTTCACAATAAAATATAATACAAACGCACTTACACACATAACATTTTAAATATATGTACTATAATTGTAAGATTTGTTTTATGTATGTGTAAATATGTTTAAACACATGCTTGACATTATGCTTGATTAGATTTTAACATTAGTTACTTAATTTTTATTTTGGAAAAATTACAAAGTATTTTTTTAAAAAATAAAATGTTGTTTAAAATGATGTTTCTAGTATAAAAATAAAAGCAAAAATTGCATGAAATGGATACATTTTTTTATTTATGTAAATGAAGTAGCAAACATAAAAATAAAATATCAATTTTCTTGGAATAAGAATTACTGTTGCGTCTTGTTTCAAATATGCAAACTAGACATAGTCTGATATTATGTTAAAAAATATAAAGCTCATGCATTAGAAGATAAATAGTTTTTAGCTGAGAATGACTCTATAAACAAAAGTTTTTAACTATTTTATATAATAAAAGTGCAGTCAAATTTCTACTCACTAAAAACCCACATGTTAAAAAAATACTTTTTTTATAATTCAACATGTTCAATTTGATTTGATATTGAGACATAAGCTGGCAATGGTAATCATATGGTTTTTCCAGTTAGATTTGCCAGTTAGATTAATTTTGATACATTCTTAATTCAGAGATTACCAACTTTGCACTGATACATGTAATTTATATCATATTTTGAAAACTAATTTTGTCATTTTGTTTATATAAAAAATCTTTAATTTTTTTGGTCAGAGTGACTCTTAAGGATATAGTTGCCAAGAAATTATTACTTATGACATAGATAATTAATGAAAAATGTAAAAATCTACCAGAAAATTAACAGATAATTTCTAGCAAAGTAATTCATTTTTATTACTTTTACAAAAAAATTATTTTCTGATTTCTTTAAGGAAATTTTATACCTACTTTTATTTTTCATTAGTTGTTTTGAAATATATTTTCAATGATTATACTTATTTAAAATATGCTGCAAGTTTATTTCTAGTGCAAGTGACCAAGATTTTAAGCATTCATAAGAATTAATTTGCTTCCAAAAGTTATGGTCTTGAATAATTTCACATAAACAGAAGAATGATAAAGCTAATATTTAAACCATTATGGAACTATGGAAAAATTACAGCATAAGTCAGATCTCATTTAATCAAGTCCAACTATCTTTTTATTAAATTCTAGCCAAAATTCTAATGAAATTTGTGATTGTTTGTAATAGTGTATAATGTCTTATTATTAGGCATCCTGATAAATACATATTTATTAAAGTTGAAGAAATGAATTTAGATTTCTATTGCCTATGACTGTCAGTGTAAGCAACAATACATTAGGGTGGTCAATTCTTCCACCAATTCTAAAGACAATAGATAAATCATTTTTTGTATTATTTACAGAAAGAATTATTTCCTATTTTCATATTATATTAAATGATAAAACATTATTGGCAAACATTATCATATTGAGTGTCTTATTGTTATCATTCTTATGTATATCTGGTAAATCAGTCATGTTGTTTTGTTTATATTTAACATATAATTTTTTTATATACAGTTAGCTATTCATAAACATTATAAAAGAATTCAAACAGATTCAAATCAGGAAATAGATTCACTTGTAACATTATTACATCCTTTAATTCAGCCATTGCATGCATAGATTTAAGTCATTAACTATTTAGTTCATTTTTTGTCTTTAGCTCAGAAGCATAAGTAAGTAAGATACTTATTCAAAATTTATTGATGAGACTCCAGTATTATTTAGAATGAAAGCCACTTTACCCTAATAAATTTAGAAAAATAACTTTGGAGTCTCTCAAAAAATACATTTCTCTTTCTATAATTTATTTATGATTTGAAGAGATTTTTGAGTAAACATTCTAAAAAGAGATTTTGATTTGAGGCATGTCTTAGATGCTGAAATTTGACTTAAGTTTATGAGAATATTGATTTAATATCTTTATACACATTATCTTAGAGCAACTTCTCTATCTGATTCATTACAATGAAGTGGATTTGAATATGCTAGTATGATTTTTTAAATAATATTTAATTGATTATCCATATGTTTATTGTACAAACATTTTTTTCCAAATAGCACCTTATAACCCTTCAATAAATTAATCTTAGAAATTATTTTTGATCTAAACTTGATAGCTTATGCTCTTTCTTTCCACTTTTTTTTTCTATAATCATCAACAGATGTTATATGCTTGTCAGAAATGTTTAAATCTTTATAAACCAATACCGGCTATCAGATGCCACTGATTTTATTCATCCTGGTAAAATTGTCTGATTACCCCAACTGTTTTCATGTAGTTGTCAACTTCATCATAGCAAGAAATGATAAATGGTGCATATACAGTGTATAGACTAATTCTTATCTAATGGCTAAGTGGTTTTCAACTATTGGGATGTCAATTTTAAAAATGATTTAATTTTGGCTTTGGAAGTATTCACCTAATATTGTTAAATCATCAGGCATTATTAATATTTGTTGGTAAAACAAACTAAAAATCAAGAGTGGTCTATGTTTTCCATCTGTTTAAATTTGTTTTTTATTATTTGACATATACAGTACATGTTTAATGTTTAAAATACTCATTCTAAAAGTTGTAAACATACTCATTTGTATATTCACAAAAAATACCCCAATAATTTACATATTCTGAGGGTAAAAATCATAGAAAGATTTTTTAAAAAAAAGATAGGGAAAATTTGTATTGATAGGTTTGCAGACATTATATAAATAAAGATTGTTGTTTTAAAGGTTATTGCTCTATTCTTCAACAAATGTTATTTATTTTGCTTGATAATTTGAAATAAAGATGTCTTTACTATATTTAGTACACATTTAATAAAGAAGAAAAATAAAGTCAGACATATTAATAAATAATAGTATACTTCAACTAAATATTGAAGGAATATATTTTCTGTTTTCTAGATAGAGAAATAATCATTCATGTTGAAGGCATATTGATTTGCTGCGTGATGTAATCATTTAAATTACTTTGAAAACCTAGAATTCTCATTTCAGTAACTCTTATAAAATTTTCCAGTTTATACTAATAAAATGAATTTAATAGTTTTATTTGTGATTTCATATATTGCCATTTTTTATTAACTAAAAAATTGAAATGAAGTCTGGTTTTTAAGTATAAATGTTCGTTTTACTTTAAAATATCAAGATAATTGCTGAGTAAGCTATGAGAGGATTATTGCCTATTTAAATCATTTTTGGACAGTCTAACCAAAAAACATAATTTGATATATGCTGTTATTAGCATATTTATTTACCTTGTGATTTACTGTTTTTCTTGGATTATTAAAATAATTTAAAAAATTTTAATAACATATTTAAATCATTATTAATTGTATTTGGTCTTTATAGCAATCTGATATTCAATTTGTTTATTGAGTTATTGATTTGAGATCATTATTAAATAAAATATTTTCTGCCTTTTTTTCTATATCGATAAAATATCAAACTCTCCATTTTGTACAATAAATTAGGTAAAATAACAGCTCTATATACAATTAATTTAGTTGCAGCACTTATAATCTTCAATGAAATACTTTATATTTTAATATGTTGTTAAAAGCAATATCAGTAATGCTGTATCTCAACATCTAAATCAACCTTTTTTATTTAGAAAGCTATTATAATATATACTTTTTAAATTTAATAACTATCCAAAATAAAATTTATTAAAATTTTTTCTCATCACTGGAAGATAATGGTTTTTAGTTTTAAATATTAATTATTAATCAAAAACCGTTATATACTGCATTCAAAACATTTAAGTGTATTTTGTAGATCATATTTTGAATGACAAAATAGGTAATCTAAATTTGGAAGCCAGAAAATTGAAGTTTTTATTTTTTTAATCACTTCAAATTAAAAATTATTTTATCAAATGTGTGTGATATTTTGATCGTTAACCCATAAAGCCATTTATAATAATTTCAAAGATTACTATCATAAAAATAAAAAAACAAAGTTAGAGCTATTATATATATATATATATATATATATATATATATATATATATATATATATATATATATATATTTATAAATGAAATATATTTATACATATATATATATATATATATTGTTAAATATTTTTCATTTCAAATACCTGTCATCTCACTTGTGGTAATAACAGTTTCTTTTATTCCATCATTCAACAATTATATAATATGAATAAACAAATTAATTTCAGACAATACCACAGACTTATTTGATTAATTGAATTGATTATCTTGTTAACAAGATCAATAAAAGCAATATATAAATAATAATTTTTTCCATTTGCCTAGCAACAAAACCCTTGTCTATATACTTCTTATTTTTCATATTCACAGTGAGTTTCTGATAATCATTCATCACTGATTGAAAACATCCCATCCAATAAAATTCTTGAAATATATGCACATTCAATAAAGATGTTTTAGCACACACACATTTATTTAAAATTACATACATATACTAAGGTGATGACAACAGAAGTAATTAATAAAAATATAAATACTATGTAGTTTTAATATAGATATATTTACATGAGTAAATGGATTGTTACATGTACATGTATATTTAATAATGATATACATAATTAACAACTTATGCA
Source organism: Epiperipatus broadwayi (assembly GCA_028023455.1). Lineage (NCBI taxonomy): Eukaryota > Metazoa > Onychophora > Udeonychophora > Euonychophora > Peripatidae > Epiperipatus > Epiperipatus broadwayi. The sequence goes on along the minus strand of JAQFVV010012650.1, from coordinate 570,078 downwards.
TACACATTAAAACTTCAACAAAAATAACATAAAATAAAGTACTATATGGCAGTCAAAGACTGCAGTATTTATATATGATAAAAACTGTAAATATTGTAGATAGAAAAAGAAAAGAAATAAAGGATAATTGAATCTTAAGATTTTTAACACTTTAAGATGTTAATAAAAATAATTGACAAAAATTCAAATACTAATCTTCATCTTTATTTTTGTTTTTTTTTATAATTATAATTGATAATGATAAAATTAATAAATAATTATGATTTAAGTGATATTAAGTTATTTTCATTAATTTCAAACATAGAACTCTTTTACAATGAACAAAGATTTACTAATAATAAACGGTGGATTTTTACAAAAATTTTAAATAGCAAATAGATTAGAAAATTAAAATTTCATTTATTGATTGATTTTATTTTTTTAATTATTTTTATTATTTATCTTTTGAATCATAGGAAAGTGATGTTAGGAGATTTTGAGGCAGTCGATATGGTCACTTTATTCTTTAAAACAATTAATACTAATATATAGGAAGCAAAACTTACATACCAACATAGCCTTTTTTCCTGGTAAATTTATTGAAAAAGTTTAGATTAATTAAATGAAATAATAAAAGTCAAAATATTAAACTAATTAGAATGCTTTATTGTTGTTGCTACTGTTATTGTTATTAAATGTTATTAATTATCATAAAAATTGTAACTATTACATAATTCTTTATTGTAGATATGATTAAATAACAATAATAATATTACACACACATCATTTCAGTATACTATATTTTAGATACTAATAGAATTTTTTATCTAATCACCTAGACAATTTATAATTTATCGTAATCACCAACTCTACAATAAGTTCAGATATACGTAAATAGTATCGTTATGTGTTTTAAAATATATATATATGTGTGTGCACATATTTATTTGTATAACTTTCTAAATGTTTATGTTGTGTGTTTTTTTTATTATTTCTTCTATGTGTAATCTGTTTAGAGATGAACAATTAGAAAACAAACTTCTTTCAATAGATTACAGATGAAAAAAGTAATAAATAAAATGAAGTAAAAACGTGTGAGATTATGGATGAAAAACGTAATAAATAAAATAAAGTAAAAACGTGTGAAAGCATATATATATATATATATATATATATGTGTGTGTGTGTGTGTGTGTTAAATATAATCTGTAAATGTTTCAAAAAAAATTTAGTTTAAATTGTAATAAATATTTTTTATTGTTAAACTATAAAATATTAGCTAGATGTTTTAATTTATTGAGTAAAACAATTTATTCAACGTCTTTAAATATTAATTACTTAAATAAATATTAATTAGCTTATTTAATGTTTAATTAATTTAAATCTGAATAAGAGTTAGCATTTAGCATGCTGTGTTTTAAATATGTGCAGTAAATAAAGTAGTTCTTATTATTTATAAAATTATCATCATCATCATTTTCAATTATTATCAATCCACTGCAGGATGGTCTCTCCAAGTTCAATCTATCTTCTTCAATCTCTAACTTCTTTTCTTCACATCAACCCAGCACACTTCATTATTTCATCCATACATCTACCATGTGGTCATTTTCTAGATCTTTTACAATTTCTTGGAATTTAGTTTAAGACTTTAACTGTCCATCTATTGTCATCTCCTCTAGCAATAGGTCCAGCCCAACAGCACTTCAATTTTTTAATTTTTTCAATAATGTCAATAACCCATATTTGTTCTTTCACCCATGCATTTCATTTTTGATCTCTTCTTGTTATTCCTAACATGCATCTCTCTATATGTTATTGCTGAAGTTTCTGTATTGCTCTTTTATCAACTGTTCAGGTCTCAAATCCATAACTAAAAACTGGTAAAACATATTTATTAAAAACCTTCCTTTTCAAATACTAGGTATATTTTTAATACTAAGTTATTTGTATTAAAAGCACTCCAAACAAGTTTAAATTTATGATTAATTTTATTCATTATGTTTTTATTTGTACTAATAATTTGACCAAGGTATTTGTAGTCATTAAGTTCTTTTATTCATTATTATCAGTCTTTATTTCCATTTTTTTGAGAAAATACTTTGAACATGACTTTTTTTTGACATTTACTTTTAATCCTACTTTTTTTTACTTTCATCTGATAACTCTTGCAACATTTATTGAAGCTCTAAGAATTATCTGGAAAAACAACTACATCATTTTCAAAATCTAAATGACTTAAATAACCTCCATTTACTTTTTCTCCCTTAGCTTCCTATTTTAATCCACACAATACTTCTTGCAAAACAGCTGTAAACAGTTTTGGAGATATGAAGTCACCCTGTCATACACTCTTCTCAATGTTAATATTCTTATTAACATTATGTAACCTAATTGTTGCTATTGTATTTTTATAAATATTCTTCAGAATATAACAATATCCTGGGTCTATACCTTGATAATCTAATGCTTTAATCACTGAAAAAGTCCTTACAGGAACAAATGTTTTTCATAATCTATAAATCCAAAGCATAATGGCAACTCATATTTATTGATCCATTCTATAAGTTCTCTCAATATATGGATGTAGTTTACTGTACTAAAACCACTTTAAATTTAGCTTGTTCTTTTGGTTGGTTAAAATCCAAAGATCGCTATAGACAAGTTGTAATTATTTTGGAAAAAAATTTGTATAGAACTGATAGAAGACTGAGAAATCTGTAATTTCTAATATCTTCTTTATCACCAATTTTAAATATTAATATTAATGCAACATTATTTTAATTATCTGATACATCTTTATCATTTAAACATTTGGTATATAACTTTGTCAAAAAAATATATATTTCTTCATCTGCTTCTTTTAAGATATCAATTATAATTCCATCATTATTGACAACTTTTCCCTTCTTCACAAATTTAATTGCATGTCTCACTTCTTCATTTAAAATCCTGGGTAATTCAGAAGGTATAATAGTTGTAGAAAGTACTTTTCCTTGTTCTCTATTGCTATATAGTTTTTGATAAAAATTCTTCTACATATTTCTTGAAGTCATTTCTCTTTTCAATAATAGTTCAATCTTATTTTTTTATTACAGAAATAAGTTGTTTTGCACTCTTGAAACTTTTTTCTCATCTATAGGTTTCATTGATAATTCACAATAATACTTTCTTATATCATTATCAAGCATTTTTCAGACCACTTTACAAAATTTGACTTATTCAATTCTTTTTAATGCATCATTTTTATATATTTTCATATTCCTTCTTTTCTTCATAAATTTTATTGTCTCGGGAGAAATTTTATTGGTCAATTGATGCTCTTTTGTACTAGCTGTCTTTGTTTTGTTTTTAACAGTATATTAGTTATCTTCCTTTTGAATTTGTTCAAATTTGAATCATGTTCAAAATCTGTTAATATTTGAAAACGTTTTGCACATTCTAATTTAAATTCATTGGAATGTTTCTGAAGTTTAGGAATAGCAACTGTGAATATTGTTTTTTTTTTTGCTTTCTAGTTTTACATTAATGTACATCTTACGTCTTATTAATTGATATTCCTGTGTAGAATTTATTAAGAACATTACAATCATAAAATATGTATTTTCTGTTAGTCAAAATATAATCCAATTCAGCTGTACCTTCATTTGTTTGTGTCCATGTCCATTTGCATTTAACATTTTTCTCAAAACAGAATTTATAATATTTTTTTTTCTTTTTCTGCAAACTCCACAAGTTTTTTTGTCCTCTCTTATTTCTATCACCATAACCAAATCTATCTGTAGCATTTTCATCTTTTAACTATTTACCAATTCTGGCAATAAAGTTTTTCATGACAATTTTAAAATGTTTTTGGTCTAAGTTAAGTTTTTGAATATCCATGTAAAAGTCCTCTATTTCTTTATCACAATGAGAACTTCTTGGGAACAATTCCAAATTATCTGTTTTAGGTATCTGATATTGAGTTCAATAACTAATATTTCCACTCTTTCTGGCATACCATCAATCTCCACAATGTTGTTCTTCCACTTTTTATGTATAATAAATCCTACTCTACTTGTATTTTAAGTGTTTGTTTCTTTGTAATACAGTAGATGTCTACTTTTTCACAAAGTCCAATAATGTCCCATTTATATAAGAAGTTCTTCCAATTTTTTGCAATCTTCCTTCACTTAACAGTGATCTGTGATTATAAGTACCTAAATAAAAGTTTATCATCAAATGGCATCTCAGGTCCACAATCTGAAGATTTTTAGCACACTCTGCCTTTGGCCATCAACCATTGCCTTAGCTAGTGAGCTTACAGACATCTGAAAATAAGTCCCATGATTTATATTTGTATGTTATGATTGTAAATATCTATTAGAATTGAAAAAATATTATTCACACATGTTCATTCTACCTAAAGAAAAATCAATTAATAATTCTGTTAAGAGCTATTGAACTGAGAAAAAAGATCATGGTTTTTCTTGATCTTAAACTTAGAGATAAAAACCCAATAAACTCATCACATTGGCTAATGAATGTTTGTGAACAGCCCATCCATGTTTGTATAATATATGATTAATCATTTGTAATAACATTTGCAACACAAAAACATATGGATTGATCATTAGGAATTTGCCCTGCTCAATTGCTTTAGGCCTACAAGAGAAATTAAAGGGTCTCCTTTCAGTTAACAGCAAATATCTTTCTGCTGTCATTTATAAAATATGATTATATAAAGTTTTTTATTTGTTAGTTTTTAAAATAAATTCCTCTGAAATAGTAATTAATAAAGTATTAGTTTAATATCTGTTTGGGATTAGAATTTGAGATATTAAACTTAAAAATAACTAATTGCAATAAGTTTTAACTTGAATAAATTTTTGTAAATAATTTAACTTTATTGTTTTTAAAATTTTGGTTATATCTATAATACATGTGTATATAGATGTTTGTGCATATATGTTAAATATTGAATGATTTAAAAGAGATTATTAAAAATAATAATATTTTATAAAAACGGTACATTGAATAATGACAATCTTAAGAGCTTTTAAATAGAGTGAAAAAAAGTATATATTGAATAAAAATGTTTAAATTAAAAGTAATTAAATAATTTTATTAAAATGAAAGAAATATTTTAATTAATAATTAAATAAAATTAATAAAGTTTCTTATATGTGAATTATTATTCCAGACACCATGGGATTAGATAGTCTTGATTAGTAAAATGTTCAAGGTCAAGTCAATTTAAAAGATTAAACAATATGCTAGTATATTAAAAATCCCAGCCTAATATTAAATTTTGTTGATTAAAATTACACCATGTGATATATATATATATATATATATATATATATATATATATATATATATATATATATATATATATATATATATATATATATATATATATATATTGCAGTAAAACACACATGCAAAGGTGTTTATGTAAAGGAAAAAATAAAAATAAATAAAAGTGTTAATTTGCTTCTAGTTCACTACTTTATCTTCAGACTATCTTTATTATTTAATCAGTTTAAAAGTTTTTCAGATGATTTTTTATTGTTTATCAGGTTTAAATATCTGTGTAAAAAGCCAAAAATTAAACTTATGGATCTACTGTACAGTATGTGTTCAGCTATTTATTAAATAATAATAATCATTGGAAGATACAAAAAATTATATTATTTTTCTGAAGACAATTATAAAGCATTTTATATGGAAAAGTTATTCAAAAACTGATTATACATCAAGATATTCATATATTTATTTTTATCCTATTACAAACTTTAGTTAATTTGAACTTTTGGATATTAATTATTAATCTTAATATTCTATTGTATAACTAAATTGACACTAATCCTAATTACTACTGATGTTACTTGTAATATTTTGATAAAGTTCTGATTTTAAAATAAATAACTTTTGCAAACAATTTAATTAATGAATGATAGTCATCATTTGAAATAAGTTGGAAAATCAATGTATTCTTTTTCTATTAACCCAAAAAAAATGCAGTAATTAATTGTTTCAAAATTGTGGACAGTCTTAAAATTAAGACATAATATGATAATTACAGTCTGCTTTCTACAATTTTAATGGAAGAAAATGTTCTCCAAAATAAATGTATTAATTGTTTGGAAAAAACCTTATACACTTGTTTTATTGCCATTGCAATTATAATAATATTATATTGCCATCATAATTGTTTTTTTAGAAATCATCTACCTATTTACTTAATGTCTATTTTTATTAATTTATTAAAGAAGAAATAAATTCCAATTTATTTTATGCTTCAATGTTATTAAAGAATGTGTGAACGTATAAAAAAAAACTGTTTATTGCTTATTATATCTGTTCTCAGTTCATCTTTATTTCAATTGTGAATTTTATTATAAAAAATTTCTGCTCTGAACTGATGTGCACATATTTATTTTATTTATCTAGATGAAAGACTATGTCATGGTATTTCATTAAAGAAAATAACAAAAAGACTCAACTAATAGGAATTAATTTCATTGTAAAATGAACATTCATCCTTAATTTTTAAAATGTGTAAAACAAAATATAACACATATGTTTTATATTTTTGAGATTATTATTGGTATTATGTAATTACAACTTATGACCTGTTCTTAATTAGTATTATTACTTATGATGTTATAAAATTTATCTATGATGATACATATATATGAAAGAGAATTGGTAAGAAATATCTTGGTAAAAGTTTTATTTTAAAAATTATTGTTATTATTATTGTAAGTTCTGGTCACTGTTATTTCAGTGTAATAAAATTGAATTAGTATACCCTGGGTAAAACAGCCTTTTATATTTGACATAAATGTTTATAAATGAAAATATTTAGGATGTCAGTGTGTATGAATTGAGATAGCATATAAAGTTTAATGCTTAATGTCATTATGCAATTATAATATGTTGGTATACACCTATTGTTAGATCAAGTGGATGTTTATATGCTTATGAATCTATATGTGAGTTGATGATGATGATGATGATGATGATGATGATTATTATTATTATTATTATTATTATTATTATTATTATTATTATTATTATTATTATTATTATTATTATTATTATTATTATTAAACTCATGCCTCATGTGGCTGTTAAATATTATGTTGCTTGAAGACAAGTATCAATTTAGGCACTTTATGTGGATATGTTATTGCTTTTTCTATGCAATAAGCCCTTTCATGAATGAGAGCATGGTTTATTTATTTGTCAGTATTTCCTACACATAGTTACAGGGTATTTATTTATATATTTTCCATCATCCATTTTGTCTATAATTTAATGTTAGTTTGTATTTTTTTAATATGTTAGAATATTTTAAGGCAGTGTATTTTTATAATTATGTTATGATGTCTACTGCAATTTAAATTTAAATGTGTTGTTAGTATTGAGCATGTTTATTTCTTCACCCCTCATAGGTATTAATTATGTTGCAAAATATTTTTCTATCTTTGGAAAATCAATAAGAAATGTATTTCCACGTGGATTTTCAGACAACATTTTGCTTTGTAAAGTATTTTATATCATGTGTTACTTTGCTTTATGGACATAATATTGAAAGAGATAGTATTAGATAAAATGTGAAAATATTTTGAATGATAATAAATGTTTTTATTATAATTCTTAGAGAAGTGCTTTGGAAATAAATATTTTTTTGTAAATTGTACCAATATTTCTGTCAGACCAATTTGATAGATTAAAAGGAATGTTTATTGTAAATAAAAACTGTGTTAAATGTTATCTTTTATTATATATTTTTTTGCTATTTAGTAAATACATTTCTGTTTTATTGCCAATATTACATTCATTATTCAGAAAATTTAATTTAATAAAGCTTTTTTATTCATAATTTTATAAAGAGTACATTTCAATGATCACATAAAATTTATTTACCCATTTTGTTTATTATTTATTGCACCTGCATTATAATAAGATAAATACTATGTTTATTTGTCTTTATTTGCAAAAACATTTTTGTACTGTAGTTGATATCATATAAATAACCCTTTTACCTGCTGCATTATTTCATTTTAATACTTATTGCAAGTTCATGGCATACGATATCAAATTTGTGGTAGAAATTAAATATTTATATTTGAAGAACTTCTAAGATATTTTGGAAATGTTTCATCTGCTAACCATGGATTGTCTAAAGTATTTAGATATTTTATTATTGCATATTTTCCTTTCTGACTACAGGATATAAGATGTCTAATGATAAAGTTATGAGAAGAAGATAGAATATTTAATATGTAACTTAAATAGTTATTACATTTTGAGAATTTTAAAGTATTTATTATCATTATCATTTTTTTATATTAAGTACATTTCTTGAACCATGACATATAGACATCTAGGAACCTGATATAATATTTAAAATCTTTAAGAAATTCTAAATTTAATTAAAGTTAAGAAACTGAGATAAAACTTAAGTTAAAGTAAGATGATATTTTAGTATTTATAGTTAGAGTATGTTGTCTAGAGGATGATCCAAACTCAGTGGGAGAAAACTCATAGCTATTATACTTCTGTCACTGTATTGATCTTGTTCAGCCTAACATCATATCATTGGTAAGGTCACAATGTATATATATATATATATATATATATATATTAATCAATATATATATATATATATATATATTAATCAATGTGTATTTCAACTATAATAAAATATATATAATTATTCCAAACAATACACTAATTAATACAGTAAAAAATATTTTAAAAACAAATATATACCATAATTTAGTAGAAGTACTTTCAACTATCTATATAGTCATCAACTAGATTCAAATTGTATTACAAAAAAAGAAAAAAAAAACATTACAAATGTATACAAAAAAAATATATCATACATCAATTTTCCCACAATTCATTAATTTTTATATTAGCAGCATGTCTATTTATCAAATGTTGCTTTCCATTTTTTATTAACATAGCTTCTTTGGTTTTACATTTATTATTATTTCTTTCAATACACAAAATCTTAACTTTATTAAAATCAAAACCATAATTATATGTAACATTATGATCAAAAATAGGTGAAACATCATCATTTCTAACATTCTCTTGTCTTCATTTTTGTACTTGTTTATATAACAACCAATGATCCTTTGATCTTTTCTCCAATGTACACTGAGATTTACTTATATATGCCTTTCCACAAACACACAGCCATTTATATATTGCACAAATTTGATTTAAAATACTACATTTATTTTTTGAATTATTTATCAATCTATTTAAATTAGAAGTAGTATAAAATATGACTCTACATATATTATTATATATCTGTTTTATAAATTTCATTTGTTCATTACAAATAAATGGTATTGATATCCAAGTATATTTCATTTTATCAATATCTATAACACTTAAAATATTACCATTATTATTAAACTTAGTAACAATATTATAAATTGATTTATGATTATATCCAATATTTAATAAATCCATAATAAATAAATTTATGTTACTTATTTTGTCAGAATAATCACAAATTAATTTATAACATTGGATATAATCATAAATTAATTTATAATATTGTTACTAAGTTTAATAATAATGGTAATATTTTAAGTGCTATAGATATTGATAAAATGAAATATACTTGGATATCAATACCATTTATTTGTGATGAACAAGTGAAATTTATAAAACATATATATAATAATATATTTAGAATGCATATTATGCTACCCCTAATTTAAATAAATTGATAAATAATTCAAAAAATAGAGGTAGTATTTTAAATCAAAGTTGTGCAATATATAAATGACTGTGTGTTTGTGGAAGGGATAAATAGGTGAATCTCAATGTACATTGGAGAAAAGATCAAAGGAGCATTGGTTGTTATATAAACGAGTTCAAAAATTAAGACAAGAGAATGTTAGAAATGATGATGTATCAACTTCAATATTTTTTTTTCATAATGTTACAAATAATTATGTTTTTGATATTGATTTTAATAAAGTTAAGATTTTATATATTGAAAGAAATAATAATAAACATAAATTTAAAGAAGCTATGTTAATAAAAAATGGAAAGCAAAATTTGATAAATAGACAGGTTGCTAATATAAAAATTATTGAATTGTGGGAAATTTGATGTATGAAATAATTCTTTCTGTATACATTTGTAACATTTTTTTTTTTTGTAATACAATTTGAATCTAGTTGATAACAACTACATAGATAGTCAAAAGTACTTTTATTAAATTATAGTATATATTTGTTTTTAAAATATTTTTACTGTATTAATTGTTGTATTGTTTTGAATATATATATATATATATATATATATATATGGTGGTGCATAAAATGCAATGTCACATATACATTACATTAAATAAATTAATAAATAACTCAAAAGATAAAGTCTTATTGACAAATAAAAATTGTATCATTTACAAATGGATGTGTGTGACAGTGGATACATACGTGAGTCGAGATGCACAATGAAAAAAGAACAAAAGAGCACTTGTTATTATTAAAAATGGTTCAAAATACAAAACAAAATTATAAAAATAGTGATAATTTATCAGCTTCCATTTTTTATGACCATGATAAATCATGTATATATGGTTTTGATTTTAATTATAGTAATGTAAAAATATTGGAAATTGAAAGAAATAATAAAAAAAAAAACTAAGGCAGCTATGTTAATAAATAAATACAAGGAAGATTTAATCAATAGGCAGGCACAAACGTTAAGTTCACGGAATTATGGGAAAATTGACAACATGGAATTATGGAAAAGTTGATCTTTCAAAGTATTAGTTGACAAAACTAGAAGAATAGTTGAAAGCCTCCTAAGTGATGTTTATAGATATATTTTTATAAAGTTTTAAGTACTGTATTTTCTAATATATATATATATGATTTAATTGTGGAAAAAAACCTTTAAAAATTATTAAATACCTTTAAATATTTAGATTCTAAATAATATTAAAGAAATATCAAAAAAAAAAGATAACATTGAGCTAAGTATTACATTGAAAATTTAATTCAGCTTCAAGGTCCACTACAAATTAAAGATATCTCCAATAGCATCTCTATAAGAAACAATAAAAAAGAAAGCAGTGCTTACCATCTTTCTCAGAAATTGATAAATAAAGGCTTGATCACTTTTCTATCCTTGATTTATTTTCTAATTAAGAATAACTAAATGTGCATATTCTAACTTATATTGGATTATTACCTGGATTGAATAAAAATTCCAAGCTTGATGAATATATATATATATAATTTTAAACGATCTTGTTCATAATATTGTCTTTTCTTTTTAATTTTAAATAATCACTCATAAACAAATTTGAGATAGACAACTTAAAAGTAAATAATTTTTAACACATCAAATCAGATTTCTGTTTTTATAGGAAATGTATCAATAAATTTCCTCTTTTACAATCACATGACAACCTATTCTATAGCATATCCACAAAATGAATTTTATTTAAATTATAACACAATAAACATACCAACAGTAAAATACATACACATATATTTTTAAAATATATACATATACATAAAGTAATAAAACTAAAAACTTATTACAATGCAATTTTTCAATCCATAAAACAAATCTACAAAAAATAATATTTTAATTATATTTCTAAAGTTTCATTGTTAGATTACTGGAAACTTTAGTTTATAATTAAAATATATTTTTTGTAAATGTATTTTTTAGATTGAAAAATTGGATTGTAATAATTTATTTTCTATTAGTTTATATATATATATATACCTACGTAGGTAGGTAGGTAGGTAGGTAGGTAGGTAGATAGATAGATAGATAGATAGATAGATAGATAGATAGATAGATAGATAGATAGATAGATAGATAGATAGATAGATAGATAGATAGATAGATAGATAGATAGATAGATAGATAGATAGATAGATAGATAGATAGATAGATAGATAGATAGATAGATAGATAGATAGATAGATAGATAGATAGATAGATAGATAGATAGATAGATAGATAGATAGATAGATAGATAGATAGATAGATAGATAGATAGATAGATAGATAGATAGATAGATAGATAGATAGATAGATAGATAGATAGATAGATAGATAGATAGATAGATAGATAATGTCCTTTAATTAAAACAAAATTGTAATTATAATAAAAATAATAAATTTAACGGTAAATTTATTATTTTTATAATAATTATATATATATATATTGGTGTATTTACTGTATTATAATTTAAATAATATTCACTGAATAAATATATTATAAAACTGGTTATGACTGTAAAAAGGAAACATCTTGATAAGTATACTATAAGAAACAAAAGCCTGATTTGATATAAAAAATAAAAAAATTATTTATTTTTAAGTTATCTATTTTAAATTTCTTTAAAATTTATTATTATTTTAATTAAATATATGTGTATTAATTTTGTCCATGCTAGTTTTAGAATAACCTAGTTGTTTTCTAAAATTTAATTAAATTTTATTTATTAAATTTAGTAAAAGATTCACATACATTAAGTGATCAGGTGACAAATTCAAAATATTTTAAATCATAATAATAGGAATATTTAATGTTTCTTAGAGGTAGCTGTAAAAAAAATAGAAAACAAGCTTTTTCTCCCTTTTTAGTAGTTTTATTTGGAAAAAAGAACAGCAAACAAGAAATAATTAAGATTTCTAAAAGTTGTTTATCAATTAATTAAAAAAGAATAGCATTTTTTTCTGGCTAAAGAAATGAAATGTTTTCCAAATTAATGTATAAATATGATTATGTATTTTTCAAATAATCAAGAAAAGACAACAATAGTAATTTAAGATGATCATTTTTTGAAGAAATTAAGTGTGTTTTTCAAAATAATGTATAAATAGAATGTTATGTTTTTTTCAAGTAATTAAAAAATATACAACCACAACTGTTTGGAATTTTTATCTGGGGAGAAATAAAGTTTGTTTTCAATTAGATATAAATAGATTATTTTGAGAAAAAAAGATAATATTTTTGTAAAAATTATTGATCAAAAATTAATACTGTCATTTCTGAGATAAATATGTGATTGAATGGAATTGATATCAGAGTTGGTTTTCAAAGAATAAAATATAGAGTAGCAGTTCAGCTGCAGTAAAGTGAAAAGTGAGAATTTTTAATGTGGTAATCAGAAGCTACATTGATCTCACTCTTAGTTATTTTTATTAAAAAAAATTTTTTGAACAGCAGAATAACAGAATGAAGCTTACAAAAAACATGTATTAAACTTTTTCTAAAAACTGAGCATTACTAATTTTACTAATTTTATCAAAGGAATGCAGGAGAAGGAAAATACCCTTGTGGAAAACTTTCAAAAAGTTTTATATATTAATCCATTCCATAATATAACTGACTCACCTTTTTGACAAGGGAATTATTAAATGGAAAATTTGGAGCTACGAGAAGAAAAGATTAAATGAAACTTTTAATAAAAATAATTATTAAACTGGAAACTTGAAACTACCAGAAAAAAAAGCTAACCTGAAAATAAATAATTGTTAAATTGAAATTTATGTTAATCTGAAATTCAAAGACTTCCTAAACTAAAACTTGGATACAAAAAAGTACAATTAATGAAATAACTTTTAATGGAAAGAATTATTAAACTGCAAACCTCTACTAATCTGGATTGGAATATGTATTAAACTGGAAATTTGGAACTATAAGAAAAAAAGCTAATCTGAAAAGAAATAATTGTTGAACTGAAACCTGTAACTACAAAAGATAGACTTAAAGAAAGAAAATTCATGATATAAACAAAAATGAAGTTTTGTAATGTATACAAGTTTACATTTATAATTCTTATCTTATAGAGAAAATAGTAATTAGAGATATTGCATATATTTTTTATTATTAGTTGTTTTGTTGAAAATTTGTTTTTTTATTAAATTAAATATGTAGAGCATCCCCATTTTCAACGAAAAAAGGGATGGAAAGCTTAAATTAAAATTATTTTTTTATTGTGGAATATTTTTAAGAATCTGATTATTGTAGAGAAATAACCCATTTAGATTAAACATTAATTTAATTAGGAAGAATAAAATAGAAATAATAATTATTTGTTAAATAAAATCACATGTATTATATTAAATTATGTGTATAACTTTAGGATTTGCCATCTTTTATTTGTTAGTTAACTTTATTAAATAATTATTAAAAAATATAATTTCTAAAAATATTTTTTGAAGTCTTTATTCTTCTAGTGATCTGTTCTGTGAGTTAGCAGTGTGTGCGACTGATTTCATCATAACTATGCTTTAAAGGGACTTGTGAGTTTATTCTAGTAAAGTTATTTAGTATTAAATTTTTTATACATGTGTATGTTTCCTTGTTCACAATGGCAGTTTCTAAGATACTTGTGATGCCAAATTAGTTTCAGACAGTAATAATATATATTATAAAGATCCAAAGATATGGAGACTTGATGTAATCTCCACTACAGGGCACCACTAGAAAACCTAGAAAATTTATAAAGTAGGCAGATACATAAGTAAAAAAAAAATTTTTTTTTTATTTTATTTTATATATTTTGATTCCGGTCGTTAGCCCATTGTCACTAGCTCAATGGACCAGCAGAGATTTATATTTCATAAATTCTTATCTAAGAATAATTTTTAAAAAAAGAATAAAATAAGCCACTGCCAGTAATTAACATATAAACATTTATTTATGCACATATAAAATATTTAAAATTATTTTAGTATCAGTTTACATTTTAAAATTTAATTTACATTTTTAACTTTGATTTTAATTTACATTTTAATTTTTATAAATTTACATTTTAATTTTTATAAGTTCACATAGTTGGATTTATAAAGCTTGTTTTATAATGTTGAGTATAGATCGGTTACATAAATTACACAGTTAACAACATTTCAAAATAAACATAAACGATCAAAATATAAAATCATTGGTGGAATTGCAGAGGGAAATTTATAAGAAATCCAATGGCATTTATCGTAAGATGCCGCATTAACACCAATAACTTAAAAGACATCTGAATAAATACATTTTAGATACTCACCATAAGGTATCATTATTTACCGAATGTCTATAAATTTTGATCAAATATGAAAATCAAAAACACAATTAATTGATAACGAATCCATGCAATGTCCATACCCAACTTAAATTTAATGCATTTTTATATAGAGTGTCGAGTATGAATAGACTACATAGATTTGCATTTGAAGGAAAATATTCTATCCTTATTTAACCTTAGGCCAAAAGTTCGCAGTCAAACCAATATCAATTCATCTGATATATCAATGCATTCAATGTAATACGAAATACGGCAGCACAAAAGGTTAAGAGAATAAATTGCCTCTCATCAGATAGGAATACTACAACTATCTGACAAGAAGAGCAATAAAAAAACTCCATAGGAAAGGACTGTGGTCATTTTGCCGACTTATGAATCACATTCCATAGGCCAAAAAAGGAGTGTGTGAGCGTATAACGAGATTCTGCCTGAAGCGAATCTCGTACTACATCTAATAATTACATCAATATATCCAATCCATTCACCTAATTTAACTACGAAACAAACAACCTAAGATTACCCTCCCTAATATAACTTTACAAATCTATATAGCCATTCATGCCCGACTTAAGTTTAACATTTATATAATAAAAATTAGCGAAAAACAAAAATCCTAAATAAACTTAAAAGAACCAAAAAAATAAATGGAAATGATTTTACAAAAGAAATACATCAAATTAAAATTACTTATTAATAAATAAAGTTGGTCAGATAGGATTCTACTTCAATTATTTTAAAGATGGAACAAGTTTTAGAATTAAAGTTCTTATTGTTTAGTATACTGGAATTTTAGAAATATATTTAAAGCTTAGAGTTCAAAACTTTTAAAACATTCCTTTTTATCCATTGCTTGTCATTTGAACATGAATTCCCATGCTGTCCTAAAGAGATTGGTAGTCTGTTGGCCATTTTATTTATTCATCCGGAGGTCTTTTACTTTAGCTGGTCCTCAATGTAGAAAATGATAGTTCATTTCTCTTTCTTTCTTAGCAGAACTGAAGGGATTGAAGAGTGCAACTTTTCAATCCCTTCTCCTTCAACTCCGCACTAACACATATCACCACTGCTGTCATACATCTCTGTCTCTAAATTTTATTCACTCACTTTTTATAGTAGCCTTTCAGATCCAGTGGACATTATGTCACAATGATGTGATGGTTTTTTTGGTGAGGTCCGATTCCATTGTTTTTCTCCTCTCCTATCTGAACATTGCTTATACATTTTAAATGCCCGAGGGCTAGTTTACATTTAACTAATTAAAACAATCATTTCCATTTTCTGATTAATTAATGTATTTTCCAAACTTAAAGATATATTTTTATCTCTAAATTTTTTGAGTTTTTGTTTTTAAAATACCTTTTCTATTTTTAATAAAGTTTTATTTTAATATTTTTTTTTATCTGTGAGATTTATATATATATATATATATATATATATATATATATATATATATATATATATATATATATGAGTTTAGTATAGAATTTTAATTTTCAATTTTTAATTCTTAAAAAAAAGTTTTATTTGCGAACTTTTTTTTTCATGTTTAATAATAAAAAACAATGTAACGTACGTATGTGTCTGTTACAATATATATATATTGATACAAAGATTTTCATGGATTGCATATATAAAAGACATTTTGTGCATTCATCTGTGTTAAAAAAATTAAATATTGATATTAAATTTTTGCTAATAGTGGAACTTTAACATTTTTTTTCAAATCAGTGATTGTAGCACCTTTACAACCATCTTTCTACATTTTATCACCCAATGGATGACTTATGTGATCAAGTTCAAATGTCAGTATATCAATAATTAAATTTTTAATATGGATAATACTGCAAAATGTTTTATACATATATGTGTGTGTATGTGTGTGTGAGGAAGATAGGTCAAATGTATGTAGTGATCATGTGTGTATAAGAGATGAGGTGACTTATGTATATGCATAAACAATATTGAATCAATTATTTTATAATTCTTAAATATTTTTAAATCTGTAAAATAATATAATATTTATTATGTTAAAAAAAAAAATAGCAGTTTTGTCATTTCTTGGGTTTAATAAATTCTTTAAAAAAAGTCATTATAAGAAATGTTTCCTTTTTTTATATAGCAAACATTTTTATAGCCTGATAAAATGTAATAAAAAATCAATTTTTAATCTTCCAAATTTACTTAGATGAATAAATAATAAATTATGATTGACTAATTTTAATTTTTTTAGAAAGAAATAGAACACAATTTATTCCTCACTTAATGGAAACATATCTAAGAATTATTTTTAAAAAATTCTGAAGTTTATTTTTTTATTTAATAAAATGTAAATTCTTTTAAGGATTTTATGAGATAATTGACATACTATACAAAATAAAATAAGATTATAAAAAAACCATGTTTTTATAAAAAGAAAATTTATTCCCTTTATTTTATAAAAAAAAAAGTCTTGAAAAAGTGTCTTTCATGCTAAGTAAGTAAACCTTTAAAAAATAAAAATCCTTGAAAAAAGGGAGAATACACATAATCCAAAATAGAATAATATGCATAAGTGCTTACTTTAATAATGAACACTATTACAATTTTTTTAAAGATATGGAATTGCAGTAGAATTTATGTTATTTATCTCTGGATTTATATATACAAAAATTAAAATTATGTATATTTAAAATAAAATGTTTAAGTTAGTAGTACCCTAATGAATAGTAAAGAAAAAAAATGATATGTCAGTAAACTTACATTAGGTCTTATAGAAATAAAAGAATAATAAAAGCTATTAAACAAGATTGTCAATAGAATATTTAGTTAATGATTCCACTTTAATACAGAAATGAAGGCATAAAAATGAACTTCTTTGAATATATTTTTCAATAGTAATTGTCTGCACTAGGGTTCTTAAAAAGCAATGAACATTTTTGAAAAGCACTGGTTGATTAAGAAATGTTACCAAAATAATTGTTTTTTACTACAAAATTTAGAGAAACAAATTCTTTTATATACAATTTCTTTTATAAAATAATTATATAATTTTATTTTAATTGTGGTTATATTTACTTTATTATTATAATAAAAGTAAAGTGTGCAGGAAAAATTATTATTGCTGATATTTGTTTTTAATTTTTATATGTAAATAGAGAGATTATTTTTGCAAAAATTAGTTAAGGTTTTAATATTAAGTAACAGTCTTCTTAAATTACTAAGTTATAAGTGTGTGAAAGCTATAAATTCTTTATTTTATATATTTGTGTAGAAAGGAATAGAATTTTTTTTCTCAGATCATTGTCATTATTATTACAAGGCTCTTATTTAATAAATAATAAGATTAGATAGACCACACTTGAAAATTTTAGCCTTGGAATTATTTCATTATTGTTTTTTTGTTTGTTTGTTATTGTTTGTTTTATTTAAAAAATTAATCAATTAATTGTTAAAAGAACTTGCATATAAAATGGATTTAAGCTTGGTGTTTTATTTTGATGTGTACTTATACCATAAAAATGATTTCCAAATTCTTCTGATTAAAATAGTAAAATCATATTTACTTTTAGATTTCAAACTTGTCTTATTTAAATTATTACCCTATATTATCCTCCAATTAAAGGAATCAAGTCTAGGAGATAACTGGTAAAGTCTAAGATAATCCATCATTTACATATTTCTACTTGCTGTTGCTTGTGTAAAAATAAAGTAATATTCATTGTTTATGAGTAATAATCTTAAATTAATTGCAACTGGAAATTAATGACATCAAACTTCTGAAATATAAGTTCAAACATTCACACAACTAAATATGATTATTAATTTGGGAAAGAGGAACTTTAATATTTCATAATTAAATGTACTGAGATGTAAAATTTTATTTAAGAAAAATGTATATGGTTTACTGCAGGAATATTAATTACATCCTACTAGTCAGTGACATAAGATGACATTCTTCATTTTTTTATTATATTTATCACAATTAAGTCTACTACTGCTTACATGTTTATTATTCATTAGCTCAGAGAATATATAAGTTATTGTAAATAAATTAATTATTTATTTGGCTAATAATTTAGATTGGCTTTATGGATAAGATCATCCATTTTGATTATTAGTTAAAGAATGCCAATTTTAAGAAAATGTTACATCTGACTTTGTTCTAATAGATGTGTTGATTCATCAATTGCAAAGGGTCTTGCCAATATGAAGGATAGAACTTATTTCATCTGCATTCAAGTCATGTGAATACTATCAAATTCTGTTGTTATATAAATATCCACAAGATAAGAAAGTTATAAAAATAATTGTTTCTGAATAATTACTTAATTGTTGGTTATCTAACTGATAGCAGTTTGAAAATGTCAACTTTTCATATATATATATATATGAAAAAACAAATACAAGTTAATCACATAACCTGCTATCACTTGTTATTTATGTCCAAAGATGAGCTATACCAAAACCGCCGAACAAGTGTAAGATTTGTTTTACATAAACGAAAAAGAGTCAGAAATTAACTACCTCTTTCATTTGCTCACTCCCAGATCAGCTGATTTCAAGCTGGTTTGCTATCCTCAGTGGGAGATAGAGTATAGAAACTTTCTATACTCTATCTCCCACTGAGGATAGCAAACCAGCTTGAAATCAGCTGATCTGGGAGTGAGCAAATGAAAGAGGTAGTTAATTTCTGACTCTTTTTCGTTTATGTAAAACAAATCTTACACTTGTTCGGCTTTTTGGTTCATCTTTGGACATATATATATATATATATATATATATATATATATATATATATATATATATGTAGTATTATTTCCAGGTGTTTACATGTAATAAAAATATATAATAACTTAATAGCTGACATTTCAGTACAATAACAAGTACTTTCCTCAGAGCTTCTTCTTTTATCTAATTATAAGAATGTATGTGGTGAGATTTAAAATTATTATTTTTTCTTTTGTTATTTTTGCCTCGTTCTTAAATTTTATTGGTTGGAAAGTTTTAAAAAATATATTTTATTCTCCAATAGCCTTATCCAAACATTATTAATTTTCTTTAATTCACATTGTGTGTGCACTTAGGCCTTTTAAAAATCTCTGTAGCTTAGCTTTCCTTAGCAGTCTCTGGTCATATTGTTCAATTTTTGCCAGAATATGGGTTTATTAACATTGATGTCAAGGTTTGTTAATTTAATGTATGAATAAATGACAGATGAATTAGATTTTTCTCTAACTGCCAAAATGTGTTATTGCTTTATGTTTATTCTACAATTGGTCTGTCCAATATATGAGTGTAAACAAACTCCACATACAATTTCATTATACATTATGAGATTCCAAAGAAATGTTATCTTTAGGGCATGAAAATATTTTATTAATTTTTATAAATGTAGTGTAAACTGTGTGAATATTATTTTTCTTTCATTTTATCAGTTACTCTCTTTATATGTGGCAGAACAGTCTTAATTTTTGAAGTATCAAAATCTTTTTTCTTATTATATAGATACATCCTATTAATAATTCTGTGGTCAAAACATTAAATTAACAAACCATGACACCAATTTTAATAAAACACATGTCCTGGTACAAATTAAACAATATGAGCAGAGATTGCTAAGGGAATCTATAGAGATTTAAAAAAAAACCTAAGAGCATAATATGAATTAAAGAAAATTAACAATATTTGAAAAAAGTTATTGAAGGATGAAATATTTTTTAAAACTTCTCAACCAATAAAAATTAAAAATAAGGAGAAAAAAAATAACAATTTCAAATCTCACCTTACACATTCTTATGATTTGAGAAAAAGAAGCTTTGAGGAAAGTATTTGTTATTGTACTGAAATGTCAGTTTATATAGCCATTATATAATTTTATTACAAGAAATGTCCCAGAAATAATACTATGAATTCAGTTATCTATGAGAATATTAGAATATATATATATATATATATATATATATATATATATATATATATATATATATGATCAATGGATGGAACTTACCAATATCTCCGTATAAGCTTTGTTTACATAAAATTCTGAGAGACAGAATTCAATATCTCTTTCAGTTGTCTCCACATTATCAGCTGATTTCAAGCTAATTGGCTATCATCAGTGAAGAGTAGTGACCAGAAACTAGATCTAAACACTGACTCTAAACCTCAGCATTTATGAAAAATGTTACTGTCATATTGCAAGCGCAATTTTTTTAGAAACATAAATATCTTCAAATCCAGTCAAACAAACTAAGCAGCTATATGGATCTGAAATTGGTTCAGTTTTACCACATAGTAAAAGCCTCTGCAATATATATTATTGCAAAAACATTCAAAGGTACATTTATGATAAACAAAACAAGTCAAAAATTTCATAAACTTGCTTATATCTTGCATATAATGATCAATAGATGGAACTTTACCAGTATCTCCGTATAAGCTTTGTTTACATAAAATACTGAGTGAGACAGAATTCAATATCTCTTTCAGTTGTTTCCACCTTCAGATAAGCCAGTTTACAAAATTTATGATTTGTTTTGTTTATCATAAATATACCTTTGAAGGTTTTTGCAATGATATATATTGCAGAGTCTTTTAGTATGTGCTGAAACTGAACTGATTTCAGACCAGTATACCTGCTTAGTTTGTTTGGCTGAATTTGAAGATATTTACATATCTAAAAAATTCATGCTTGCAAACTGACAGAAACATGTTTCATAAATGCTGAGGTATAGAGTCAGTGTTTAGATCTAGTTTCTGGTCCCCACCCTTCACTGATGATAGCCGATAGATGGAGACAATTGAAAGAGATATTGAATTCTGTCTCACTCAGTATTTTATGTAAACAAAGCTTGTATGGAGATATTGGTAAAGCTCCATCTATTGATCACTATATGCAAGCTATAAGCAAGTTTATGAAATTTATGTCTTGTTTTGTTTATCATATATATATATATATAAAATACATATTTTGCGGGTTCATCCGTGTTAAAAACTTTTAATATTAATATATTGACATTTTGACTTGATCACACAAGCCATCCACAGAGTTATAAAAGGTAGAAAGATGGTTGTAGAGGCACTACAATTACTGATTTGAATAAAATGTTAAAATTCCACCAATAGCAAAAAATGTTAAATTTTAGGAATGTTTTTTAAAAAAATCTTTCCAAATAGGATGAAGTTTGCATGTATCATCTCGCTTATTGATACAATCTGGCCTTTTAAGTATCTCAATGGCTTCTCTAATTTTGCATTGGTAGAGATTATCACATCTGGATATGATCCTGGTACTAGAAAAATCAATTTTATGACCTGAATCTATAGTATGGAGTGAGAGTGCTGATGATGATGAGTGTTGTCTAACTGCGTTAGCATGCTCATCTCTCCTAACACTGATGCGATGATTACTCATACCTATGTAAGAAGCTTTACAATTTTTACATGAGATTTGATAGACACAATGAAATTCAAGAGGGATTGAATCCTTAGGCTTGGTTATTATATTGCTGATCTTTTGATGAGCAGAAAATGCTGTATCTATATTATAGCGTTTTAATATACGTCCGATACTGTCTGTAGTTCCTTTTCCATATGGAACACAAATTCTAATAGCTGATTTATCATCTTTTTCTTTCCTATTTTGTCTATTTTGGACTTGAAATAAGGCTTTTTTTTATAAATTTGTAATTATAACTATTTGCTAATAAAACACTATTAATATGATTTATTTCTTCTTTTAGATGTGTCTCATCGGAAAGGTTAATTGCTCTATTTAAAAGAATTTTGGCTACAGAAACTGTCTGAATTGGGTGATGATGAGAATGGAAATGCAAATATCTGTCTGTGTGTGTATCCTTTCTGTAAATAAAAAAAGATAAACTATTTGGTGTTCTGGTGACTAGAACATCAAGAAAAGGGGTTTTCCATCAGACTCTGTCTCCATTGTAAATTTAATATGAGGATGCATATTATTTAAATGTAAGAAAAAATCATCTATTTTTTCCATGTTGCCATATGACAAAAGTTTCATCTATGTATCTGAGCCAAATGAGAGGTTTTAAAGATGATGATTCTAAAGCACGAGTTTCTATATATTCCATGAATAAATCAGCTATTACTCCTGAGATAGGCAAGCCCATAGGAGTACCAAAAACTTGTCTGTAATGTTGTCCATTGTATACAAAATATGTATTTAAGAGACAATGTTTAATTAAAGCAATAATATGTTCTGGTAAATTGCAACATTGTGAGATTATATTTAAAGCTTCATCAATTGGAATGTTTGTAAACAAAGACACGACATCAAAACTGACCAGAATGTCATTAGCATTAATTTTTAAATTTTTTAAAACAGAAATAAAATGAAGAGAGTTTTTTAATATATGATTTAATAGATGGGATTGTAGGTTTAATGAAATCTGATAAGTATCTGGCTAAAATATGAGTTGGAGAACCTATGGCACTTACTATTGGATGAAGGGGGGTATCTGGTTTGTGAATTTTTGGAAGTCCATAAAATTTTGGACAGACACAAGATTTTTCACGAGGGATTATTTTATTTTTTATCTCCGTTTCAATAGGTGATTTATTAATAATAGCTTTTGTTTTTTTTTCCAAATATTACAAAAGCTATTATTAATAAATCACATATTGAAACGGAGATAAAAAATAAAATAATCCCTCGTGAAAAATCTTGTGTCTGTCCAAAATTTTATGGACTTCCAAAAATTCACAAACCAGATACCCCCCTTCGTCCAATAGTAAGTGCAATAGGTTCTCCAACTCATATTTTAGCCAGATACTTATCAGATTTCATTAAACCTACAATCCCATCTATTAAATCATATATTAAAAAACTCTCTTCATTTTATTTCTGTTTTAAAAAGTTTAAAAATTAATGCTAATGACATTCTGGTCAGTTTTGATGTCGTGTCTTTGTTTACAAACATTCCAATTGATGAAGCTTTAAATATAATCTCACAATGTTGCAATTTACCAGAACATATTATTGCTTTAATTAAACATTGTCTCTTAAATACATATTTTGTATACAATGGACAACATTACAGACAAGTTTTTGGTACTCCTATGGGCTCACCTATCTCAGGAGTAATAGCTGATTTATTCATGGAATATATAGAAACTCGTGCTTTAGAATCATCATCTTTAAAACCTCTCATTTGGCTCAGATACATAGATGACACTTTTGTCATATGGCAACATGGAAAAAATAAATTAGATGATTTTTTTCTTACATTTAAATAATATGCATCCTCATATTAAATTTACAATGGAGACAGAATCTGATGGAAAACTCCCTTTTCTTGATGTTCTAGTCACCAGAACACCAAATAGTTTATCTTTTTCTATTTACAGAAAGGATGCACACAGAGACAGATATTTGCATTTCCATTCTCATCATCACCCAACTCAGATAGTTTCTGTAGCCAAAACTCTTTTAAATAGATCAATTAACCTTTCCGATGAGACACATCTGAAAGAAAAAATAAATCATATTAATAGTGTTTTATTAGCAAATAGATATAATTACAAATTTATAAAAAAATCCTTATTTCAAGCCCAAAATAGACAAAATAGGAAACAAAAAGATGATAAATCAGCTATTAGGATTTGTATTCCATATGTAAAAGGAACTATAGACAGTATCAGATGAATATTAAAACGCTATAATATAGATACAGCATTTTCTGCTCATCAAAAGAACAGCAATATAATAACCAAGCCTAAGCATTCAATCCCTCTTGAATCTCATGGTGTCTATCAAATCTTATGTAAAAATTGTAAAGCTTCTTACATAGGTATGAGTAATTATCACATCAGTGTTAAGAGAGATGAGCATGCTAATGCAGTTAAACAACACCCATCATCATTAGCACTCTCACTCCATACTATAGATTCAGGTCATAAAATTGATTTTTCTAGTACCAGGATCATATCCAGATGTGATAATCTCTACCAATGCAAAATTAGAGAAGCCATTGAGATACTTAAAAGGCCAGATTGTATCAATAAGTGAGATGATACATGCAAACTTCGTCCTATTTGGAAAGATTTTTTTAAAAAACATTCCTAAAATTTAACATTTTTTGCTATTGGTGGAATTTTAACATTTTATTCAAATCAGTGATTGTAGCGCTTCTACAACCATCTTTCTACCTTTTATAACTCTGTGGATGGCTTGTGTGACCAAGTCGAAATGTCAGTATATTAATATTAAAAGTTTTTAACACGGATGAACCCGCAAAATATGTATTTTATATATTTAACCTGTGCAAATCTTCATTTTAACATATATATATATATATATATATATATATATATATATATATGAAGATTATATATATATATATATATATATATATATTACAAGCATAAAGCTAAACTAGTCAATATATAATTAAAATTACCCCAAATCCAAAATTCAACTAGACCAGCTTTAAAATAATATTAAAACACAACCAAAGGTTTCACTGCTACAAGCAGACTTCTCAAGTGTAAAGAACTACAAAAACTGTACGATATATATAATATTAACCATTACCCACAAATTCATTCACTTCCCATCCACGCATAATATTAAAAGAACTCTTAAATAAGTTAATTGCTTCAGAATAATAAATTTTCAATAATAAATATTGTTCATTCACTTCCCATCCTCCCTTAATATTAAAAGAACTCTTAAATAAGTTAATTGCTTCAGAATAATAAATTTTCAATAATAAAGAGAAATAAAAAATCTTTATTATTGAAAATTTATTATTCTGAAGCAATTAACTTATTTAAGAGTTCTTTTAATATTAAGGGTGTATGGGAAGTGAATGAATTTGTGGGTAATGGTTAATATTATATATATTGTATAATTTTTGTTGTTCTTTACACTTGAGAAGTCTGCTTGTAGCAGTGAAACCTTTGGTTGTGTTTTAATATTATTTTTATGCTGGTCTAGTTGAATTTTGGATTTAGGTAATTTTAAATATATATATATATATATATATATATATATATATATATATATATATATATATATATATATATATATATATATATATATATATATATATATATATATATAATCATTAGAATTCAGTCAATACTTAGACAATTCCAATATAGATAATAATCAACAATTTCAAACTGTATATATAAATATATATAATTAAGTTCCAACCAGTAACCACCTAAACATTCACAGTAAAATATAGTAATATTTGTCACTGCTGTCAAGGCAACCTTCATATATATATATATATATATATATATATATATATATATATATATATATATATATATATATATATATATATATATATATATATATATGCATAATAACATGATATGGAGATAACCACTATAATATATACTAATTGTGTGACCCAAATATAGTTGAAATCCAGAGCATGCTCTGATGAACTTGTAACTTTTAACAATTTGTACTTTTAATATATTACAAAAATGAATTATAACACTTTTAAGCATCATATACATTAATTTATAAAGACTATGCAATTTAACACAGTCATGAAGTCAATAGCTAAAGATTCCTAAAATAATTCTAAGCTAAGTAAAAAATACTATCACTTTGGTAAATTTAATATAACTATTGTAACAATTAATCTAACACTGTTCTTTTAATCAACTAATCATATTATTAATAATAATCATATGATGATTAATAATAACAATAATGTTTATGTCCATAAATATAAGATAAACTTAGATTACATAAAAACAACAAATTGTTTTTTTCTTCTTGGTTTATGCAATGTGAAGTACACACATATATAATGTAGCTCACCTTATAGCATTGCTATACATTCCTACACATAAAAAAAGATATTGTCAGATTTACTACTTATAAAAAATCTTGAGTATTAAACTAGAAACAGTCATCTTTTAACTAAATATAAAATTAGTAAAGTGTTATATTATTTACTATAATATATGTTTCATTTTTGATTACAGATTAGAAGTGGTGTTTGTCTAATTCATACATAAATTTTTATTATAATATCTAGCTTTTTATACATGCATATGTTTCCACATAATTTATTGATATACGTATTTTTTTTTCAAAATATTTATTTTTTAAATTTTATTTAGCAATCTTTTTTGTAAAAACTTATTTTGTACCTTATATTAAAAAAAGAAAACCTAAATTAAAAAAAAAATGTTTTTTTTTTTTTTAAATGATATCCTTAAATTTTATCTATTTATTTGTTGTCCTATTTTATCCATTTGCATCTTTTACTGAATGCTTTGAACTAACTTTCATTCTGTGACTTTAATTTTGTTTGAATAAGAGCAGCAAAACTAATTGGGGTCTGTTTTTATTACAATTTATTTTTAAATATTTGAATAAGAAACTTTTAAAAATCAATAAAAAAAAATCAATATCTGAGTGTATTAATGAATGTGAGTAGTAACTCTTACAAATAATTGAATATGATAATATAGTTTCTTTAATAAAACTTATTCTATTATTAATACAATCAACATATTAATCTTAAGAATGATAAGAACTATGAAATAATGTGTATTTTATAAGAGAATGATTTTTAATCGAGTTAAATAACACACACACACACACACACATATATATATATATATATATATATATATTAAACACCCGCTCAAATGTTAATAATATATATATAAAATATGTATAATTACACTGTTTATACATAACTGCTCAAACGTGAAAATAAATTAATAACTAATTCTCTCTATTGAAGTATAGAATGAAACCAATAATTAATTTTCCATTATACAGTATGCAGGTCACCTAGCATCAATCTCAATTTGTAAATTTTTATATTGTTATAAAATATTTAAATTAAAAATGCATAATATTATTTAAGAATAAAAAATCTATTTTTTTAATAATTGCATGTATATCTATTGATATTTTAACTTATAAACAGTATACCATATATGATTATTATATGTAATCCACTAAAACATTTTTAATCACATATAATATATCCAGGATGTGTGTATGCTATCAGTTGTAAATAATGAAAGTGATTACTCAAAGTGTATATTATAGCATGAAAATAAAATAATAGCTAGTCACCCATATCAATGCCTAGAAAATTTATCTTATTCATAGTAATCTTTTTAGCTTTTAATTTATTTTTATGCTTATGAGTAAATTTTATTAACTGCTAAAGTTATTTGCATATCTACATATATCTTGGTAATATTACATATATTTGATTGTATGTTTAGTAATTATATATATATATATCATCAACCATTATCAATACACTGCAGGATAAAGTTCTCTCCGAGTTCAATCCATCTTTTCCTATCTTTAGCTTCTCTTCTCCACATCACCCATGCACACTTTCTTATTTCATCCATCCATCTCACATGTGGTCTCTTTCTGGGTCTTTTATAATCTCTTGGAATCCAGTTTAAATTTTCAATTGTCCATCTGTTATCATCTCTTCTAACAATATGTTCAGCCCAACTCCACTTCAGTCTTTTAATTTTATCAATGAGGTGAGTAACACATGTTTGTTCTCTTACCCATACATTGCGTTTCGATCCCTTCTTGTTATTCCCAACATATATATATATATATAATATTTAGTTACAAAGAATGTATTCCTGTTATGCTACTTATAAGTTTCAGTATATAGAATTATAGAAGTATTTTTTGAAGAGTTCAGACTTTTTTTTCACTTTTAAAAAAAATCATGTTGACAATGTATGGTGTGGTATTATTTCCTGGAATATGTAAAGAGTTTCTAATTACCAGGCAAAATAATGTATAATGATGAAGTAATGGTGATTTCTATCTATTCATTGGTATAGATAACTAGCCATTAATTTTCTTCATGCTTATATAAAATTTGACTATTCCATTTTTTAAGTATAATGGAGATTTGAACTTGGGGATGCCATGTGTGGGTACAAGCTATGTCAGCCACAAAGGTGTTTCATCATGAGGTCACCAAGATGCTAAAATAACTAATAAAATTTATATGCAATGAAAATGTTTATATTATCAAATCATTTCATTGTTAGAAATATGTTCTGAATGTAAATGTTTTTATAAGTATGAGAAGAATACTTCTTTACTTAAACTAATTGTGACAATTGCTTGAGCCTTAAATTTTCAGGCTCAAGTGTAATATATATATATATATATATATATATATATATATATATATATATATATATATATATATATATATATATATATATATATATATATATATATATTCTTATCATTGCACTAAACTGAACAGGTCAATACCATTTTGCTGCAATAATTAATAACACTTATATGTAAATGTTTAGATTTCCAAATCACTTTATTGTTAAAAACACATTATTTTTATTTAAATATAATTGGGATACTTCATTATCATTTTTAATACTCTTTTACTTCAACATGTTGTGACAATTTCTCAAGTCTCAAAATATACTACATATTTATTCTAACTCTACATAAAAGGGAACACACTAACATGTTTTTGCCACTATAATTAATACAATTTATATGTAAATGAAAATGTTTCGATTTTTCAATCACTTGTATTTAATTATCTGAATTTATTCAACATATAATACATTGCCATTAATAATTTGTTTTAAATAAAACTTATTTTTAAAATGTTGCCATATAATTGCAGTAATTTTTCATGTGATCGAATTAAGTTTATCAATGATATTTTAAATGCATCATGTTAGTTTAGAGTAATGATAAAAGTGTCCAACTCCTGAATGTGGTATCCTAGAATTGATTCTGCTGCTGTCTTGTGTAAACTATTTTTAATAACAATGTTATCTTTCTTTTTTATTATGCCATGTTATCTTTTTACACATTTTATTAAATAGCTTTTCTTGTTTTTATTAATATTATCTTTTCTTTTAAATGCAGTATTAGCTTTTTACTTGTTTTTTTATTTACAAACTTATAGTTGGTCCATATTATAATGCAAATCTAAGCAAAACAGAATAAGTAAAAAACATAATTTTTAAAAAGATATTATTACATACAAAAATATTTAATTCTTAACAAATTTTATGATGTAACCTATAGATAAACAAAATAAAACACGATTGGCTGTTGGACAGTGATGAGCAGGAGAGGTTTGTAGTCTCTCAATTTAATTTCAAATAAGGTCTTTTAATAGCTTTTAAAAATTTACTGAATAAATAATCTAAATACAAAAAGTCTTTCTTTAAATAAATCCTGCCTAAATACCTAATTGTCAGCCAGTATAATATATATATATATATATATATATATATATATATATATATATATATATATATATATATATATATATATATATATATATATATATTTGTGACCTTTTGATTAGTTCACTGTAATAAATTACTGTAATAAAATGTACTTAATCATCCAAAATTTTAAATTTTAAAATTTTAACTGGCACTAATAACTTGATAGATATTTTAATAGAGACTTTAAAAGATATTATAAACATACCATTATTTTTATTCGTTCGTGATTTTTTTAGGTCTATATATAATTTTTATAATATATGTATTCTTTTAAAAATAATTAAATATTATTAATCTGGAGTACATGTTGTTTTAAGTGATATGCTAAAAGATAAACACTTAGTCTTAGTTTAATCAGTTTAGTTGAACCCATAGAGCTATCATTCACTGATCTTGATCACATTGCTTATAATTATTTGAGAAAAGGAATTTGATAAGTTAGTGTGTTCAATTATTAAAAAGTCATTCCTATTCCTAAATTTTAAAGTTTATATTAGTTATAAAGTTTCGTTAGAACTGCTAAATACAGTGTTAATTTGAGTTTATATTAAGAGCTGTCAGGTGCATTATATTTGTGTAGTGGCAAAATCCTCTCACTGACCCAAATATATGTTGTATAACAATTTTGAAATGCTAGAACCCTGAGAAGAATTAGTTGTTAAATTTCAAGGTAGAATTTAAATTTGTAATAAATTTTATAGCTAGTTATTTATTATAGTTGCACTTGAAGTAGATTACTTTCACTGTTTTATGAAAGTCAACCAAACTTTAAGTTGGAAAATATATAGCTTGTTTTGAGTTTATGAGAAATATTCTGTTTTTGTCAAGCTTGGAATCCCTATTTTTATTTAGCTTATCTTCTTAATAAAACTAATGCAATATTAGTTTATAGTGCAAGATTTCAGTCTCCATCATCAACATTGTTTGCATTCTTTTATTGTTCATTCTCATTTGACATTAATTTATTATCATGAATGATTAATCATTCATTAATTTTATTCTTCTATCATCTGAAATATTCATTACTCTTATTCTATCATCACCTTAATCATACATCTTCGTTTCTTTTCTCTTCATTCTTAGAATCAATTCATTTTACTAGTTAATTATTAGTTATTTATTGGTTTAATGGATATTAAATTTATTTCATTATATTTGGATTATTTGTTTATGTGGATTTTAAAGCTAGCTGACCAGAAGTTATCATATTTATTAATCTCCTTGTGATCTGCTTTAGATCCACAGTTTCATGCTAGTTTTATGCAATAAAGGAATCATCTCATTAGTTTTACATTTTTGTTTCTTCAGGCTTAAATTATTGATTATTTGGGTAATGAAGGTTACAAAGGGCAGATTTGGTGCCATGAAATGTGTGGCCAGATTTGTCTATGATTCCAGTGTTTAAAGAGAAGGACACAAAGGCGAATTATAGCTCCAAACATGAGTCTAGATTAGTGGTTGATCAAAAGGAAAGGTCACAACATATATATATATGTGTGTGTGTGTGTTTGTTATTAATAGGCATTAAAAAAATAAATACCATAATAAATCAGTGTATTTTATTTTTGAATGAAAACAAGAAAATGTAAACAAATTATTGGATTTTTAAAACATGTATTTTTATTAAATAGTTTCCAATGGTAAATTAGTTAAAATCAATTTTTTTAAGAAGATATTGCATGCATTGCATTAACATAACATTATTGCAAAATCTATACATCACTCATAACAACTGGAATTGGAAAGTGCCTACAAAATTATTTAACTATACTAATGGAAGAATCTAATTTATTTGATTTGTTTTCTTATTATAATTTATTATTAAAAAAAGAAACTGCAAATCATGATATAATGACTTCTAAAAATTTATTGAATTAACAATGTAAATGTGAAAATTTCTTTCTTTAAATTAATGTAAGAAAATCCTTAAAATCCCTAGAGATCTGATTATATGACATGATTTTTTTAAGAAGATATTGCATGCATTGCATTAACATAACATTATTGCAAAATCTATACATCACTCATAACAACTGGAATTGGAAAGTGCCTACAAAATTATTTAACTATACTAATGGAAGAATCTAATTTATTTGATTTGTTTTCTTATTATAATTTATTATTAAAAAAAGAAACTGCAAATCATGATATAATGACTTCTAAAAATTTATTGAATTAACAATGTAAATGTGAAAATTTCTTTCTTTAAATTAATGTAAGAAAATCCTTAAAATCCCTAGAGATCTGATTATATGACATGACTGACTTTTTAAATTGAAATAACAACTTTCAACAAATTAAAGTCAACCGGAGTCTCAGAATGTTCACTAAAACCAACGCCACTGAGGCATTCTTCTCAGAGGCCTACATTCTTTTTCACAAGGTGAACCTCATATACCTACACCCGGTCGAGGCCTGGACTACAGTTATAGGCATTATTCAGTCACTGATTACTCAATACACCTTCAAGCTTAAGGGAACAACCACACTGATGCGTGAATTAGACAGCCTGAATTTGAAAATTAAAAACTTCAATGATCAGGATCACAACATTGAATACTTACTTGAGTTAAAAGCTTCATACAGATCAAAACAATCAGCAGTAGCAGAGATAATAGCTACAAAAAATGCAAAGAATTACCTGCCAGCTCAACATTGCTGGACCCGGGGCTATCTCAGGTGGTCTCTGGGGGCCAGAAAGAAACAGGAGGTTCCTACTTCATTGCTCATCAATGGTGGTAGCCTTACTGGTGCGAATATGATTTTACACATAGAGAACCATTTTCAAAACCTTCTCTTAGGTCACCGCACAAACCCTGCCTTGGAGTGGGTGGGCACAAACGGAGAGGCAGATCATGGTATTACACTCCAAGACATCACCAGTAGGTTGCAGGGTCTCCCTGACAGTGTTCATCCTGGGATTCATGCTATCCCGAAGTTTGTGTTCACTCACTTAATTTTTTTTTACTGCGAGGATTATATTAAACATGTTAACCTACCTCACCATTGAAAGGAGAGTAATTCCTAACCTATATCCAATCACCATGGTTCCATTCATTAAAAAGAACCGGGATCCTACCTCTCTTAGCAGTATCAGACCATTATCGATGACACCAATTTTGTTCAAAGTCATGGAGGGTATAATAAAAGAAAAAATTCAGAATGCCATTTTACAGGATATATCGGCCTCTCAATATGCAAGGAGGGGATCATCAGCGCTGACTGCAATTGGCGAAGTGAAAATTCTGCTTGATCACATTAGATCTAACAGAAAATCCTGGCCTGTGGCAGTCCAGCTGGATGTGTCCAATGCTTTTGATACAGTAGATGTCAACATTCTTCTTGAATTGCTATCTCAGTTGGACATATCAAAACAGATAATTCAGATATTGGACAATCTCCTGAATAATAGGCATATTCATATTTCCATAAATGAACATTACTCAGATGGATTTGGCCCTTCAAGATCCATACCACAAGGTTCACCATTAAGTGGTCTTTTGTTCATAAAGTACATCGACCCTCTGATTAAAGAGCTAGATCAGCTTCCAGGTATATATGTGCCCCGGCTTAAGAAAAACATCAAGGTTTTTGCATACATGGATGACATACTTGTGATTTTTCCATCTCGTAAATATCTGAAGACACTTCATTCCATAATTACCAATTATACTAAAGATTATAAATTATCCATCAATCCTCACAAGTCGTCATCCTGGTGCATCAACACTGGTAGGAAAATACTATCCAATTTTTTAGCGGAACCTCAGTGTTTTCTGGGGTTTCCTATCTTCAAGTCACAGACTGCTATGTCTGTCTGCCTACAAAAATCCATCATAAGCAATGCTACTAAGGTGGTTCAGTCGCTGTCAAGGACATACCTGTCCCTACAAGGGAAGATTGCTCTTATTAATATGAAGATTATGGCGAGCATAAATTACTACCTGCCAATAATGTCAGTTACCAAATTATTCACCTTACAGATTCAGAGGCTCTGTGGTCAGCTCTTATGGAGAGGTCGGACCACTGCAATTAGCATCCGCAGACTTCAGTTTCACAGGAAACAGAACGGTATGGGTCTCCATTCAATACAGACAATCAATTTCCAAAAAGGGCATTCACTTTTAGTAAATCTGGGGAAAAAATACCCTCTATCAAATATTATAGAGACTGTAATACCTACTGACAGACCTCCCCCAGTAAACACACATGGCTTGACACCATTATTAAACAACAATCTCTATACATTGGGCACTCAATAACAGGGTTTAATAATAAAATCAACATCTGGCAGGCACATTGCCTGCTGAATCCTGTTAATACAGTTATTTATGCTCACCTAGGGTGCAGCAATCATAAAATCACCTCAATATTTAAATATCTGCTACTGGAGCCCAAACTTTTGGATTATCTGATTAAGGTGAATATGGATTCCATGCCAACTAATACATTCTTATACTACAAACGGTTTCTAAATAAAATAGACCCTATTTGTCATGCCTGTTCTAGAGGAGAGGAGTCCTTTAATCACCTGTTAAATGTATGTCCAGGCTATAACAGTATTTAAAGAATTATCTCTCAACACTGCATTATAGCAGTGGATAAAATCCTGGACATCAGGGGTTGTCTCTTCTCTGGAGACTTTACAGTAATCAGGTTATCAATCTTCCTGACATATGCTTTTTGGTACACAAGGTGCAGGACAAAGTTCACACAACCAACACCGGATCCCAATGCTATATTTTGCGATAAGCTCAAAGCTCTTCAAGACAAGGATAAGATACTATCCTCTAGATTTTTGTTTAACAATACATGGAGCCTACTAGTATGGCCTACAGACTCTACATGAATTTTGGACCCGATATATCCACATTGTAGTTTATTGTAGAAGAAGTAGTCTGTGTTGCAACATGTCATATTCTTCTAGAGGGCATTGATTTCATACTACATTTATCCCAGCTGATAAGTTAGCATTATTGGGTCATTCTTTGCACTGGCAGGGGTGGGCAATGCCAACTAAATAGTACGTATCTGCTCATTTTATAACCTGCTAGTGCGGAGAATGGCTCTTGCATACTTTTTCCAGACCAACACCAGCAATGGATGAGCCAACATTTACAAAGTGTTTTTATTATGCATCTGTACAATTTTATAATGTCAATAAATATATTTTTTAAAATAACAAGTTTACCAAAAATTATTCTATTATTGATATTCTGAATGACACAAATTATAAAACAAAGGGTTGGTTATGGTTGACCAGGTTAAAATTGATTGCTTTTATCACACTGTTGTCACCAAAGTTATTATATAAATAATAAAGTAAAAATGTAAATAATTATAAGTTTTTAATATTCTATTATATCTTTTAATAAACAAAGACAGAATTCATTGTTTTAATTAACTAATTTTATTTCATGGAGAATGGAGTGTCTTTTCACAGGATAAAAACATTTAGATATTTTTAAAAAAAAATATTTCACTTGCAAATATAGATTTATTAAAATTGCACAAATTGATGCCTCTAATATATAAATAATTCTTATTTATTATAAATATAATTTTGTACAACGCTATTAAATCAGTATTTGAGAAAACAAAATAGAATACATATAATGCAATATATATATATATATATATATATATATATATATATATATATATATATATATATATATATTGTATTTTCTTCTATGTTTATTGTCAATCTGTTAATAACATCATCTTAATTTTATTTTTATTATTAGCTTATTCTGCTTCAATACATAAAAATGCTAATAAAAAGCTGATTTCATATTAATGTAACCAGAACTTTTTGAAACATTTAGATAAACAATATAACTGAAAAATCTGCATTACTGCATATTAGTACATCAACAGTATTAGTTTGCATATAATATTTATTGTTGAATTTATAAATTTAAAAAAAAAAAGGGAAACTTAATTTCATTTGGCATGTGAAAAAGTGTTTTAATTTTTGCAAAAGACATAGATTAAGCTAATCCAGGGCCTTAATAAATTTAAAGTTGTGTATCATCACAGTGCACTCAGGACATCTTATTTTATGAAACTAGGAGTGCTAAAATTTACTTGCCCAATGGTGCCTCATGTCTATGTCATAGGTCTGTTTGAGCTACACTATGTTTTGTTTTAAGCTTGCATTCAAAGAAAATAATGTGTAAAAGCTCACCTTTTGTTGACAAACATTGATTAGAATAGAATACATTTTGTTTATTGAACTTCAATACATACATGTATATAACACAGGTGCTTTTTATATGTATATATAAGTCAAAATTATAGTTTGAACAAACTTTTGAAACAAATAATAATATAATTATTAATAATAAATGAAAGATATTTATTTTATTTTACAGAGTACTCTTTACTTAGATACCTATCATTGCAATAAGAATAAGAAAAAAAACTAATAAGCAAATAAAATTCTTGTTTTTACTTTACCTTCCAGTAGTAAGTAATGAATTGCACTTTATGCAACCAAATGAAGCTCAATATTATAAGAATTATTAAGCTGAGAGCTTTATTGCAAATGATGACAATGCAATAAATCAGAAGGAATTGTAATCTCCATAAAGAGGACTATATGAAAATATTGAATAAATTTGCATAAATTACTATGCAGTTTTTCAGTTTAAAATCTCAATGTAAGATGACACTCCCAAGATAGACTATGAAAATGGAGACTAAAGTTCCCTGAAAGTGCTTAACTTAATAATTCTTATAATATTAAGCTTCATTTGTTTGCGTAAAGCACAATTTATAACTAATAAAGCAAATTACATTCAGGGGAATATTTTTTTTCAATACCTTTTTTCTTATAAAACAATAGACTTGTACCTTTTTCAAGAAATCTCTCCCCCCAATTATTTTAATGTTTAATCAATATTCTGAAATTTTATTAAGCAAAATATTATACATCAAATTCAGAAAAGATAATAAAGAAAGAATGAAATATATGTGTTTTTAACATAAACTGAAGACATTTTATTTATATACTAGCTGATCTAGCCTTGTAAAGGACTGTGGTTTTTTAATTGGTTGCTCTACCAAATTTCTTTAAAGACTTAATGTAAATCAAACAAAAGATTTTAAATGGAAGAACTAAAAGACCATTATTACAGTGGAATACAAAAATTCCTGGCTTTCAACCTTAAAACAGGCAAAACACACTATAGAGTAGTGTCACTCAGTGTGAGCCAGAATAATCAATGGATTCCAGAAGGCTTGGGCATAAAATCACTATCTAGTGCCTATTAATCCAATATCCCCAGACTAGTTTCTAGCTTATGGTTTTCATCAATGAAGAGCCTTGCATCTGAGAGCACTGCACCTATGACTTAGGATCTAATGCATACAACTCTCCAGGAGCCACCTTTTATCTCTACTTAATTACAAAACTATGAGAATAAAATTGAAAACACAATAGTGGCAGTACTATGTGGAGAGTTTTGCCTGTTTTAGTAACAGTTATTAGCAACCATAAGAAATGGTGATCATGTGATGTTTAGTGGTATAATACCAATCCTGCCTAATAGGATAGTGGTAGCCATGATTATTAAGAAACCAAAGACAGATAATGTATGGGTACTGAACTGAGTTCAAACTTATAAGACTATATAAGTTAATGAGCTTAGATTGAAAATATTATGTTTTCAATTTTATTCTCATAGTTTTATAGTTAAGTAAAGATGAAAGATGTCTGCTGAAGCATTGCATTAAATCCTAAGATTGCATTAGATTCTAAGATCTAGATTCAGTGCTCTCAGATTCATGGCTCCTCACTGATAAAAACCTTAAGCTAGAAACTAGTCTGGTGATATTGCATGAGTAGGCACTAGATAGGGATTTTATGCACAAGCCTTCTGGTATCCATTGACTACTCTGGCTTGCCCTGAGTGGCACTACAATTGTACTGGTCAAAACATGTTTATCTATCTAACATGAGCTGGAACTCAGAAGCTGTACTTCAAACCCAGTCAAGCCTAAGATTTAGGTCAGGGACCAGCCTGAATTTGAACCCACTCTCTAAGCCCCAGTTTTACCACCTAATGAATAACATAATAGTGATGGCACATGAGAATTATTTTTAATCTGGCCCATTAGCAAAGCAGAGAAGACAATGAGACATCTATTTACTACGACTGAACTAAAATATATATAAGCATGGCTGTACATTGAAAAGTGGAGAAAAGAGGAATTCAAACTACTCACACAAGTTGGATAATAAAAATTAGTTTAATATAGTGACAAATAGTTTACATACATTTATAAATTAATTGCAAACATTAGTATGTGCGTGAATGAGCAAGCAGTAGATGATTACATAGTGTCATTCATGCTATTATTTCTCATATGCTCTTTATTAGCTAAATAATATATTATAAATAAGCACACATCTTTGGTGGGTCCAATATTAAGATGCCAATCGATTATTAGAAAGAATTTACATAAAATTGCTATTAACGCTTTTATATATGGTTCTGAAACATGGTGACTAACATTATTTCAGGGAGCATTCCGAGATTCATTACAGATATAATACAAACTATTTTCACACCATTACGGTCGTGAAAATAAATAAAATACATTTGAAAACATATTTGATTATATGACAAAATACTTAATGAAACTTCTTTTAATTAGCACTGGTAAGAAGAACGCTTTATTTTCCCCAAGGCATATAGATACTTTTAAATACAGAAATAAGTTATGATGGTGGGATTGTATAAGACTGAAATAAATTTAATTAATAAAACTAGAAGTAGTTGGCATTTATATATATTTTAAGCAGAGCACAATTTTAATATTAGAGCATTAAAACTGGGTCATGAAGCTAAAGAAATAACAATACGAAGAAGTTTGCAGTGCTGACATAATAGCCAAGAAATAACAGGAAAAGTCATGCTTCTGGATGAAATACAAAGTGGATAGGCATGCCGTGGACATTGCCGACATGCAGGCCTTTTTGTGTGAAGAAAGTGGATAGGCATATTATGTGCCAGACTTGGGAAATCACCACCAGAGGCCTTTTTATCAAAATAAGTGGTTCTAGGAAGGTCAACTATCCTCACAACAAGGCTTGAAAATAAATCTATGGGTTTGAACTTGTCGCAACCCCCATATTAAGAAGCTCATATATATAAACATGAGGATAAGGCTGAATGTCTGTAACGCATTATGGATAAATGTCATTAACAACGTTGACTAAGATTTACCACTTTAAAAATAAATGACCTCTGTTTGAATTCCATAATTTATATAATTAATTTGCTATGCCTCTAGAATATATATAGAGAGAGATTTCCCTAAATAAAATATACGTTATTTAAAATATACGTTAAATTAACATAAAGATTTACCCCCTTCCCTTTTCTGTTATTTAAAATAAATAAATCCCACCTTTGTTGATTTTACAATAACTGGAATATATAAGTACTGTATTTGATATTTTAAGAGTATGGAACAATAAAATAAAAACTAGCAGTTATATATAGAAAACAATTAAATCACCCTTTCAGAATTGAATAATAACATTTATAAGATAAATAAGATTTCAGAGCATTAATTAGTTTGAGTTCTGAATTCTCCCCAGGCAGAAAATTTAGAGTTAAACAAATATATTTTTATACTAAACCATAAACAAAATGTTGACTTGTAAAAACAATATGGTGAGTGTATTAATTAGTAATGCATTATATTTTAAGGGGATGTTAAATAACCTTGATTCATGAAGGTTTACTTAAAAGAAAGAAAAGATTTTACAAAATTCAACTCATCAGATTGTTAGAGATTGCCATATTAATAACTAAAATAGACATATAAAGTCAAGTAATAAATAACTATAAATAAATGACCGCACCAAAATTAAAGAAAGTTAGAGTATATAAGATAGGATTAAATTTATAGAAATTATTTATGAGCAATTTACATATTATATATTAGAAATAAAGTTAAATAATATATTAGGAGAAACCTTGATAACTGAGTTAGGCTATATTTAGTTTGAGATGATGGCTTGAAAAGTTACCTTGCAATTTTAAGAGTCCAATTTAAAATATGGCACATTCACGACAATTGCAATGCAAGCTCTTCGGTGGGAGGAAGCTTCTATTAGCATACTAAAGTTCTTAGGTCAGGCTTTTACTTCACTCTTAGGCAGCAGAATGGTATGGCCATGGAAGATGATGACCAACAGGGCCAAGAAGGATAGTGGGCTTACTAATATGTCATTTTCAGTTTCATAATGAGTAGTATGTTAACAATCCAGTTCTCTCAATAGTAGCTAATCTGTTGGTGATTTAAAACCTGGTCATTTTATACTCTGCCCAAGTATTTCTGGAATGCTTTTAATTACATGCTTTTAATTACTTAGTTCATTGTTTTTGAAAGATGCAGCTGTTAGATAATGTCCAAAATAAATTCAAATCTATTTCCAGATTAGAAATAGATTTGACAAAAATGTTTATAACAAAAGAAAATCTTTAATCTTAATCCCCATTTTAAGTAAAACTTTAATTAAAAATACCTTCCTCAAATTAAAACAATAGTGTTTCCAACCCTTTAATTATTTTTGGACAATTAACTGTTGCATCTTCCATCTTGGATTTTATAAAATATAGAGTTTAATAGGAAAAACAAGCAATTTAAAAAGAGAAAAAGTTTAAAAAATGACATATAATAAAATATTTAAAAAATCAATATTTTGTTAGTATTTTTGCTCCTATATATATATATATTTGAGCCACACCTATAATACTTTAATAAAAATAACTAATAATTAATAAAAAAAGAATTAATAATAATTAAAAAAAATTGCTAGTGAACCATTAAAATTTTATAACTTAAGCGCGCATCTCAAATATATACATAAGAGATATATACATGATAAAAGGAGTGGGATGGGATATAGGGTTTGAATACATGTTAGTAGGTGGAAACATGAAGCTCAATCTTAAGCTAAGATTGACTGTTTCGCTATATGGAGAGCTTTGTCTGTTTAATAAGTTATGAGCAAGCATAAGAAATGGTGATTATGTGATGTTTAGTAGCTCTTTCAGCGTTACTTTTACACTCTCTGGATATATATTTTTTTACTTTAAACAAATTAGACAGTATTTTTGTAATAGTTTTTTTGGTTGGTTGACTATGGAAAAAATATCATTTTATTTAGTTTATTTAACAACTTTTTTAAAGATTTATTGTAAATTAAATAAAAGATTTAAATATTGTATAAATAAAT
The DNA here is from genome assembly GCA_028023455.1 of Epiperipatus broadwayi. Taxonomy (NCBI): domain Eukaryota; kingdom Metazoa; phylum Onychophora; class Udeonychophora; order Euonychophora; family Peripatidae; genus Epiperipatus; species Epiperipatus broadwayi. The sequence goes on along the minus strand of JAQFVV010012650.1, from coordinate 528,495 downwards.
GTGAGAAATGTATATGGCCTGAAAATCCATCATTTTTGTAATTTAATTTTTTTTCTGATTTTGCAATTGCAAAATTTGACAGCACTTTTGTAATAGTTTTTTAATTGGTTGCCTACAGAAAGAACATCATTTTTAATTGCTTTCTTTAACAAATTTTTCTTAATATTTAATGTAAATTAAACAAACAGTTTAATATTATGGAAACAAATGTGAAAATACATATTTTAACATTATATAAATAAATGTGAGAAATGTGCTCAATCTAAAAGGCAGTTATTACCTGTGTGTGAATTTGAAAACATATATACAGCCCTAAATAATAAGATCATTTATTGGAATATCCTCTGAATAAAAAAATGACACTCTGAATTTGTAATAAAAATATACTGGAGATAAATATGGTTTTATAACATCAATATTTTTATCTTCAATAAATATTATCTTTCAACCATGAATTTATGTATTAAAATCACATTTTTCAGTGATTTAAATACTATACCTATTCAGTTTTTTACTGTAGTTAATAACACATGTACTGATTTTTCCCATTTTTTATTAACTGGATGTAAATACAATAATATAGCATCTATTTTCCCCCTCACTAAATATCACATTTCAAACATGAATTTATATACTATAATTGCATTTTCTTTGCAATTTATGTACTATATCTCTGTATATCAAACCACATGTATTGATTTTTGTAAGTATTTTCCATTAATGGTCTAATTATTTTCTTCATATAAATGTAATAATATGCTAACCAAAACTAAATGAAATAGTAATGTAGCATCTATTTTTTCTCCTCACTAAATATTACTTTTCAAATATGATTTTTTGCACTGTAATCACATTTTCTTTGCAATTTTAATATACAGCTCTGTAGTTTAAAGCACATGTATGATTCTGATGCAAATCTAAATTTATCAGAACATCCTCTGAATAAGAAATTAATTTAAATAAATTTTCAAATTTTAATAAAACTAAATTAAAATTTATATTTTAAATGTGTCTGTTATATATTCTAGCTTTACAACTTCAAATATATATTTACTGGAGTGCCCTCTTTTTTTTTTGATAGTTGATCACCATGACTACCTTAATCATCATTTTTTTAGCTTTATTAATAATTACTATTTATTAATGTTGAGACACAAAAAGGTTGGTCACTTTTGTAATATTTTTAATTAAATATAATATTTGTATTATTTTTTATTTAGTTTCTTTAACAATTTTTATAAGATTTAATGTAAATATGTTCTTTTATTAAACATTGCTAATTTATAAATGCTCATTAATTGTGAATCAGCATTTGTGGCTATTTTTGCAGCTGAATGGGAATCTTTAATACAAAATATATAAATAGTTAAGAACAAACATATTCATTTTTCCAGTGTTTTTTATTTAATGGCAGAATTACTTCTTTCACATAAATATATTAGCAGATAAACATTTATTCACCAATTAGACAACAGAGAAAATAGGGATTTTGTATATAAGAATGTAATGGGCATGTGTTCAGCTTAAAGAAGGAGAAAATGGCTACTGAATATTAAAATTTGTAAATTTTAATGTTTTTTTTTTTGTTGTTAATTTATTTATATTTTTGTTTGTTTGTTTATATTTTACTTTGTATAGCATATAATTGAAATTGTGTAGTCAGATACAGCATAGTTCATCTCCCTATTCTATATTTAAATTGTCCATTGCATTTTTGTGCAATGATAGAATAAAATATTCAAAGCCCAGCCCTTTACATATTATGCTTAATCATTTCATAGTTATATTTAATAATCACCAATTGCATTATATTTAATAAATAAAAAATTAAGTTTCAAAATGTGTTTAGTTAAAGTTTAATATTTGTATAAAAAAAGTCTGTTTCTGATTTTTCAATATTATTTAGAAGTGCCTTTTCAAAAATAAGATTAAATTTCCAAGAAACAATTTTCACTTTATGTATTACTTATACTGAATAATGAATAGAAAAAAAGGTATTAAGTTTTGTATTTTCATTTTTAAAAAAGGCATTATTTCAATAACTATATTAAATTTTATATCTCTATTTTGAAAACGTTATTTGTGTTTAAATTTAAATTAAATCAAACAAAAGGAATTTTATTATAACAAATAAAACTTAATTGCATCTGCTATTTCTTATATTAAAGCTTTAAGTCCAAGTACATTTTAAATTCTTTTTAGCACTTTCTCTTACATCCACACTGCTAACTAATCAACTATCTTAAATTTCTACATAATCATATTGGAATAAATACCTCTTCATATTTATAATATCCATGTCTGAAGTTTCAGTTATCCACAATCCCAAAAAATTGAATAAAGAATAAAGAAATTAAAAAATTTTTAAAATAAAAATTTAATTTTATACATTTTAATTTCTTATTTCAAAGCGCATATTTAGTATATGTGTATTAAAAATATATGTTTTAGTAAAATTATTTAATATTCACAAGTTTAATATATCCATCTTGTCATGTAAACAATTGCTGTGTATATTGGTTGTGAATTGCTGTATTTTATTATATCTGTCAAGCATTGGTGATCGAGAGGACAGCGACAGCTGTTTTTCAAGCAGTTGGCCCGGATTAACGGATTCGCTTCTCGACTGATGCTATGACACATGGGAAAAAATTAAACAAAAAAAAAACGGTTATAACTAAATACAGACTAATTAGTGATTATATTTTTAAAAAATCATTTTATTGTAAGAAGTATAGTAATAAGGAAGAATAAATTCTGAAATCTAAATTTCATTAAAATATTTTATGTATAGTAATCAAAAAACTCATTATTAACCTTATTTATTTATTTATTTCTCACCTTTCTGGCATTAATTTAATCAAATTTGTTTAGGAGTGTCTACTGATAGTGATGATAATGATACATTAATTTTTATTTGACATTCAATCATTTATTTATTTTTTCTTTAACAAAATTTTTTTTTTAAATAAATGTACCATTATTTTAATATAAAATCTTATTTTAAAAAGAAAACTTACTAACTTTTGTTGATATTGTTTTAAAAAGTTGTAATTATTTCTGAATATTTTCTCCCAAATTGAGTATTTCATATTCTATTTAATAAAATCAATAAATGCTGTAAATTTAATGTAAATTTAACAAGTATAAGGTAGAACACATATTAATTATTAAAATGTAATATATATATAAATGTAAGTATACACTATTCTGGAAAGATTATAAATTTAATAAAATATTATTTTTAAGCATTTTTTTCGATCAGGTCAATCATATTCATAGAACTACCGTAATCTTATATAAATAGAATTTAAAAGTTAATAATTTATGTATATCATTTTCATAATAAAGCAATGCATGCGTCTTTTTTGTTTCTTGCATTGATATAATTTCTAATAAATATAAAAACTTGTGCATTGCATTATCATGTGGATGGAAAATGTAAATTAACTTATAAATTCTACTGCAATCAACCAAGAAAGACTTGTGCATTGTATTATCAATTAAATGGTGTATATAAATTATTAACATATAGATTATATTTATATAAATTTATAGTACTTCTATGAATATGACTGACCTGATCGAAATCAATTCTTAAAAATAATATTTTATTAAATTTATAATCTTTCCACAATAGTTGTATCTTTACTATTATTTTTTTATATTCAAATTTAAAAAAAAGTATTTTAGTGAGACATATTTAAAATTGCACAACATAGTTTGATTGGATTCTTCATTTTTATATATCTGTATAAAAGAATTTTGCAGCTTTTAAAACGTAAGCATTGAGAAATTAAAAAAAAAAAAATTGAAAGATAATTTTAAAATAGTCTGAATATAAATTTAACAATTGAAATACAAATTGGTAATAATAGTAATAGTAATAACAATAATAATAATGTTTTAGTTTTTTTATTTAAGTGCTAAGCAATATCATATAGCCAATTACAGGATTTATATGAAAATAATAAATTGAGCTGACACATTGCATAATACATAATAATGAAATAAAATAACAAACAAAAAAGTAAAAACATAAATAAATAGAATAAATTTAAATTAATCCAAAATGACATTGACTGATAAAAACATTGGAAAATTGTTTAGGATCTAAATTAAAATGATTAGCATTAGTAAAAATCTGATTATATAAAGTTGATAGCCTGAATGTAGAAGAAAAATTAAATACATTGGAATCATAAACTTAAATATAACAGATAGAAGCAGATCAAGTATCATGCTCTTAAGGCCTAATTATAATACTTGTAATATATCAGACAAAATAAGTTCTTGATTTATGATTTTGTAAAAAAAAATATTTTTATACATTCATGTAGGAAAAAAAGATGACCAATTATATTTTTCAGAAAATCATATTTGAAAATTTTATTAAATACTGATTGCAATAAACTACACCCGTATTTAGAATTAGTAATCCAAATGCTTAAACCAGTATTCAATAATGGAAAGAACTAATGACAAAAATAGTTTTAATTTTGTATCATTACTGAAATGGTAACCATGTCTAATGATAACACCCATGACCTTAAAAGTTTTTCTAATAATTATTTTTATATGAGGAAGAAATTAGACTTCAACAGAATTAATTTTGTGAGAATTAATAAAATAAAAAAATCTCTGATTTCATAGATTATAAAATAAAAAAAATCACTTATTAAATTTAACTGACATTGTTATATCAGATAATTACCAAGTAATAAAATTATCATTTAATGTGCTTTTCTAAAAGTTATTGCAGTCATCAGCATAATATAGAAAATAAGGAGATTTCAGGCAATTCTTAAAAGTCATTTCTATAAATGTTAAAAGAATGGGTACTAAAATACTACCCCAAGGAACACTTAAATTTTATTTAAAATTATATAAAATATTATTGTTGAATATGACATCTGTAGAACTATAAAAATGATTGAAATCAATAAATAAGTTTAATGAACAAACCCATTTTGTTTAATTTATGAAGGATATGGATGTTGTTTACTTTACCAAAGGCTTTGAAATCAAAATAAATGATATCAAGTCTTTGCTGATCATCAATTACACATTAATTTCTATTGTAGTGTGAAAAAATGTTTTTTTCTAATGTCAGAAATAGTTTTATTATAAACACACTTCTCAAAAATTTAAGCAATGATATGTAAAACAGAAATAGACTATGGTTATTAATAAAATTGCAGGAGCCATTCTTAAAAATTGGGTATATTTTGGTATATTTATGAACATTAAAGAAATGCTGGAATTAAGTGACAAATTAAGAATAAAGGCAAGAGGGATTGCAAAAATTCAGCAAACATTTTGAAAATAATGGAAGGAATATTATGATAACCTAAACTAAAATGAATTTTAAGTCATTTGATAGCTACAATAAAATTATCCCTAAAAATATTATTAATCATACAATAATAAGATAATCACAGTTTGGATATATTATATATTGTGAAGAACATAAGTCAAAAAATGTTTGGAAAAATTATTTGAATTTAGCATTTAGATATAATGAATGGATAAGAGATTTTCTGCTGCTCAAAATATCACATTAAACAATTCTTTTTAAATATTTTTCTGAAATGGAACCAAGTAATTTTATTATTAGAATTTATAATGAATAAACAAAGTAATCTTCCAGATAGAACAAAGTAATTTTTTAATAAATGCAAAAGTAATCTTTTAAATAAATGAAATTAATTAATGTGATTTTCCAAGAATAAATAAATAATTATAATTATTTTAATAAATAAAATAGCTTTTTTCTTGAAGGTTTTTTTAATATCAGAGATGCAATTTTAATAAAGTAACTATCATGTCAAATTGATAGTATTCTATGTACTCTCAGTGTATAAAAGTAAAAGCAATTTGTGATAAGCTTAATGATTTTTAGATTTCTGAAGAAAATGCAGATGATGAGAAACAGTAAAAAAATATGTTAACAATAAAAATAACATTTATTTGATGTTAAAAAATTTAACAATTTGTCTTACTATTTTACAATGTTATCAAGATGAAGTCTTTAGATATGCTAAGCAAAATTTAATATGGAGGAGAATTGTAATTCACAGTTTAAAATTAATTAATAAAAACTGAAATAATATTGGATGGTTAATGAAATCTTCTACAATATTGATATTTAAATAAGTTCTGTCATTTTTATAAAACAATCATTCTATTATAATATCTCTAATGAATATATTTAATAACCTTAATAAATATAACTTATCAATTTATGTGGTGAGTTAATGCTGAAAAAAATGTATATTTTTACTGAATCCATATGCACAATTTTAAAATGTTAAATATTTGAAATGCAGGCAAAGCACACTTACATAATCTACACATCAAAACAAACAACCTAAACTCAGATATACTAAGAATGCAACCAAAGGTAAGGATGGTGTTACTCACAACCTATGAAATATCAATTACCAGGATAAAGGGATTGCACTACCTATGGTTTTATATCAAAAATACATCACAAATAAATCCATATTTGGGATAATAAGGCAAAGTGTATAATAGCATGAACTCAAAGAAAAACACCTACATCTGAGGGTGATAAATGAACTAGGACTTTATTGCTAGTCATAAGATATTCAGAATGGATATTGAGAAAGACAATAATAATAAAAGGAATTTGTCTTAATAGAGTATTATATGCTTAAATACAGGATAAATGAGCTATATAATTCAGTACTAAAGATAGCAATGTAAAAGAGAGACTAAAATAAATCTCTTTAAAATATATACTGGTGAGATAAAACTATACTCAATACAAGAGAGAGAGAGACTAATGCTCAATTTCTTTTAAAAATAACAACAATCAACTGATGTGTAAAACCAATAAATTAGCAACTGATGCTAAACATAGATTACTAAAACATATGGCATGAAAATAAACAATAAAATGTACATCAGTTTTTATCTCTTTCAGCATTTACATATACATTCAAAAATAAATAGCTTCATGATAGAACAAATATAACACATTTAAAAAATAGCATTGTCAAGATATCAATACGATTTACAAAAATTATAGCAAATGGAATGTATAAAGTAATAACAATACATAGGATATGTACAAGATGCTGAAAATTTAAACTTAATAACTTTTCCCTTTATATAAAAAAATAAATAAAATAACAAGAAATCTCTTCATTTTAGTGCTGTTTCCATTTAACAGAATACAGTCACTGAATTAGAGTTTTGAAATATCTTGCACATTTCCTGGATAGTATACTATAGCATATTTAACTTAATGCATAATATTTTACACAATAAGATTAAGCAAAATTATTTAATGATGCTAGCACAAAAATATATAGTCATTTAAATTGGTAAAATATTTATTTCATGAACAAAAAAAAAAACAAATATAATGCATATTTAATATTTCACTAGAATATATTAAACTTCATATATCTTTTGAAAGCACACATTGAAGATAAGCATTAAAGGACAATTCTTTCTCAAAAGTCATATTCTATACTGAATGATAATTCTAATGAGAATAATGAGGAAGAACAGATGATTTAGAATAAATGGAGGATAATAAGTTGATAAATAAACTTCCATACTAATAATTTAGGAACATTCACATTTTATAATATGTAGTACAAGTTATTCAGGTTGTTTATAAAGAATAAAATAATAATTTCAGAAGCAAATTTCCATTGATATTTCAAGAATATATCACATTTAAAACTATATGTTATTATTATAATATTAAATTTTCATAAAATGTGTATAAATCAATAAGCTTTAAATTCAACGTGTTAAAAAATATATTTCCTTGTTTTAGGTTTAAGTAGATATAACACAGATATTTTGCAAGTAAATCAATTTCACGTCACTGTTAATAATAATTGCCATTTTGAAGACAATAGCTTTTTAAATAATTTAACTCTTTTTTAATAAATTAATGTCATCTTTTGAATAAACATTTAATAATAAGAATGCATGCTATATAAATTAAAGTCATTCTTTTAAAATATGAATAAATGCTTAAGTAGTATGAGTTTTACAATAAACTATGTGTGTGAAAATATTTGAAACAAATTATTTCCTTATTAAGATATGTATTAATTCAAGTAACGCATTTATAAAATATTTCATAATTAGGAAACAAGTTCTGTAATATGGATCTAAACTCTTTTCATTTAAAATGAAAATTATCACAAAGAAAACTTTTTTAATACATGAAAAAATGAAAACATTTTTAAATATATAGGTTGCTTAAAGAATAATTAAAATTGTTTAAAGTTTTTAGCAGTCTCAATGCTTTCATTATATTTAAGAGAGATTTAATTTGATAATATCATCTACCTATAGTATGGGAAATAGAATTAATAAAAGTTCTTATGCAACAGGAATGATACTGATACTTTTTAAAAAATCCATCAAAGTATTTAATTCTAGTAAAAATGATTTAATTTTTGTCAAGTATTCTATTAACATTTCCATAATTCATGTCTTTTAATTTAATTTCAAGCACTGGAAAGTTTTATCAGTTTAAGGATCAAGCCTGGATGAGGGTAATTTAGAAATATATATATTTTTAAACTTTAAGACAAGATAAAACTAATTAAAATAGGTACAATATAGACAAAAATAATATTTAGTTAATTTTCCTACAAGAAAATATATAGGCAAGTGTGTGCAGATGTATTCACTAGCTTTATTTATAACATAACTCATGTGATTAATTTTGATGGCTATAAATTGACATTTTGAGTACTCCCAATTGACCTATATTGATCAGAAATCACAGACTTCTCTGTATACTAGAAAAATTATTAAAAATAAACTAATTTTCATATTTTCATAGCTTTCTGGAAAAATAATATCTAGGCAGTTAATTAATAATTACATGAACTTGAAATAAACATTTTTTAAAACAAATTATTTAGAAAATTAAATGTACTGTACTAAAAATAAAAAATATTATAAAATAAAAATTACATTATTTTAAACAGAATATTATGTTATAATATTTTTAAACATTTTTTTAAATAAAATCCCAGAATATTTTACATTATACCTTTTTAAAATAAAAATGTTTGAGAACAATTTTAACATTAAATAAACAAGGAAGTTGTTAAGGAATTAAATATTTAATATGCAAGCATAAATTAATTATTGACTTTAAAAATTATTTATCTCCTTAAACCAATTAAATTTGAGATTATTTAATTAAAATATTTTGATTACAATTAAGACTGCTTAATGCATTTTACAAGTAATTTAAACATTTTAACCTAGTCTTGGAACCTGACTTTAAAGTTTCACACTAATATTAACATTTAATAAACTTTATTAATTAAACTAAAATGGGTTTAATTTCAATCTTTTAAAATTGCACTTACTAGTATTTTACATTAGTAACAAATTTAAGACAGTATTTAAAAAATATAATAGACCTACTTAAAAATTGAAACATTATAAGATAGCACTTAAGGCTACTTTTAAGTCATAACAATATAAAAGTTCTTCTGGATTGGCTAATCAGACGTGTAATCATTTTATTATTAAATAATGATAGAGTTTGCTCAACAGAAAAATTAAACTATTAAAATGTTTTTTAAGAAAATACTATGCTACTATAAACTGGGTTTCAGCTTTAAGGGAAAGGCTGAGGGTCACATATATATATATATATATATATATATAATTATGTTTATAAATAAAAAGAATAAAGCTACAAAATTAATACTTCAATATATATATATATATATTGTTGTTATTTATTTGTTATTTGACAGCTAAACCAAGTAATTAATTGATTATTAATGAGATATTTTCACAAACATTTAAAAATAATAATGGTGTAATGCATCATTTGTTTTATTCCATGATTAGTTGCAAACATATTGTGACAGATTTTAGACATTTAAAAAACTTTACTTTTTATTAAATTTATTATAGTATAAAGATTAAAGTTGAAAAGAATATTTAAGTGATAGGTATATGATTATTGTATATTTTTTATAGTTGGGTGGATTTAAAAATTAAATATAAGTTATTGTTTAAATAGTGATTGAGTGTTTAAAGAAACAAGAGTGAGTGCCTAGAATTGTCAGACATGAAAATCAAACAAATATATAATAGTTCACCAATTATTAAAAAGAATAAACAGAATGCAAAGAAATCATAAATGAAATTTAAAATATTGTAATTATTGATTATAAGATAGTCATTAACTGTAATAAAAAGAGCTCTTAGACGAATTGAATGAAAACAAAGTATTTTCTAATGTTATTGTATTGAGCTAACTAAAATTAAGCAAAAATTATTTTAAAAAGTACAATTAAAAATTAAAAAAACAAACATTATTTGTACTAATATGAAACTCAATATGTTTAGTAAAAATATAACGATATAGAAATACATATGGCCATGCACATGTGAAAAAGATAAATGACTTCTAATATATGCTGAGACAGCACTCATTATTTGGTCCAGATCATCATCTTACACCCCCCCATATATATATATATATATATATATATATATATATATATATATATATATATATTCAATGCTCAATTTATATTAAGATAGAAAATCTTCAAACTTTAATGGACATACTTCAATCTTCTTCACCCTCCAACTCTTCAGCCATCCATATCCTAGAAAATCTGATGATGGAAGTCTCAAACTTTTGTTGATGCCAATATTGTTGTCTTACCCATGTTGACCTTAAATTACTCTGGAATCTTATGTATATACTCTTAATATATTCATTTAAATAAACATAGGTATGGGCTAAATTCAGACTGAATCTGTAATAAATCAATACTAGTTTAATGTAAATACTGAACTTTAGGATGTAATTAAAAAGGATTTAAGCACATATTTTTAAACCTCCTTCAGCTATCCACTCTATCTTATATAACTGATACAGGTGACCACATGCATGTGAAAAGGTTAAATGATCTTCAATATAGTATTTTCTGATGAACCAGCATTTATCAGCTGATCCAGATCATCATTTCTCACACATAACTGATACAGGTGACCACATGCATGTGAAAAGGTTAAATGATCTTCAATATAGTATTTTCTGATGAACCAGCATTTATCAGCTGATCCAGATCATCATTTCTCACATATATATATATATATATATATGTGAGATATATACATATATATATATATATATATATATATATAAACAATTCTCAGTTTATATTAATATAGCAAATGTTCAAACTTTAATGGACAGACGTCTTCATCATTCAACTCTTCAGCCATCCATACCATTAAAAATCTTATGATGGAATGTTTATATGATGCTGTTCTGCTATAACATAAACAAAATTGTAATATTATCAGATGTATAATTATTTAATAATTCCAATGGCTTATGAAAAATATTTCCATGTGTGACATTAACACATGCATAAAAACAAAAAAAAATTATACACTGTATTTTAAAGACAATATTTATCAAAATGTTAAAAGTACTGTAGATGATCCATAAACTTCAATTAACATTATATCTAGATGGTAAACATTTTTTTTTGCAATAGCTTTTTAAGAATAAATAACAGATATTTATTTTTGGGTAAGAATATTACATTTTATGTAATTATAATGTTGAGGCATAAAATTCGGCAATTCCGGCTAAAATTATGCAATCATTTTCATGTGTATGATTTTTGAGTTTTAGTAATAACAAATATTAATTGTATAAATGTGCTATTAATAATTCTACAAATATTAGTTTTAAATAATGACTCTATTGTATAGTTTGAGTGCATTTTTGATGACCTTTGTAAATCAAAAAATTACAACAATATTTATACAACAAAGATAAATAAACATGAAAAGCAGTAATAAATCAAGTATTAATAGCAATGTCGAAACTTCATCAATAATATATATTATTCAACCCAAGCCTGCATAGCAAATTCATATTGGAAAAACTATTATCAAAACAAAATGGACAAAATAAGAATAAACTTATCTGAATGAATAATAAAAATAATCAAATGGACTGCACTTTGAATGTTAAAAGGTTTAAGTAATATTACCCTAAATCCAATTAAACTAAATAAATTCAGCCACAATGCATTACAATTTAAAAATTATAACTGAATGATCTTTTAAAAGAAAGGTTTGAAAGTGAATAAAAGACAAATTATAATTTATCTATTTTACTTGCTTCATGTTGCATTAGTTATTAATTAGCAAATCCAAATAAAGTTCATATTATTGCAAAAAAATTAAAAAAGCCTTACACAAAAGATTAATAGAATTGTGTGGTAGATAAAATATATATCAAAAATAATAAGAATGTGCTACTTTCAAATGAATGTTTCTGGATGTATTCACAAAATATTTAATAAGATGAGTTATATTGAACTCAATTTGTCTTAAATTGGATAAGCTTGGATATGTGGCTGGTTTGGCAGTTTGTTTATTTGTGTTATATTTATGAAAATAACATTAAAGAAGATTTATTAATTTGCAAAAGTTTGGTGCCTCATACTACAGAAGAAGCAATATTAAACTTACTTATTTATGGGGGAAAAATGAATTATATGGAAATTTACTTTAAAAATTTGCAATGATGAATCCACATATACGATGGGGAAATTTTTTTAGTTGTTTTTCAAGAATAAAATAATAATCATATATTAAATGTATTCTGTTTTTTATATCATCAAGACAAGCAGTAAAAGATATGCTTCAAAATGTATAATTAATTAGTAGTAGAATATGTAAAAATGACTAATTTTATTAAATCAAGACCACTAATTTCAAAAATCTTTCTATAAGTAGTCTGCACATAGAATTATTGTTACATACTAACATGCACAGATTATATTGGGAAAAATAGTCAGCCATTTTCAAATTTTATGGAAAATTTGCATTTTCAATCAAGATATCTTTTTAAAATTTATTTGAACCTAAAAATGGTATATCATTCTAATATACTCATCTACTTAAATGAGATCAATCTTCCAATGCACAATATTTCTATAAATCATTTCAAAATCTGAGGTAAGAAGCATCCACTTTTAAACTTTAAAATACACATACTAATGTTGATATAAAATTTTTTGAAAATCTTAGTTTTTTATTATCAAATAAAAAATTTTAAAGTCAAGGCACAAAGGTTCCTATTTTGCAACAATTTTAAAATTTATATAAGACAATGAGAATGTTCCAAATGAAGCTGAATACCATATTTGTACTGAAAATCGATTTATAGTTTTAAACTAAAGTATGCTTTTCTAGAAAGAAAGAAAATCAAATAGATGTAATGAATTTTATCCAGCAAAATTTCAAATAGTGTGCAAAAGCTTTAAATGTTGTAATACAATTTTCAGTTGCAAATGTACATGAAAAAACTTTATTATTGTACTCAGAATAACAAATATAAAAATAAATATAAAAGCTGTATTTTAATTGCAAGTATCACACCATTATCATTATTTTCAACCATTATCAGTTTACTGTAGGATGAAGGTCTCTCCAAGTATAATCTACTTTATCTACTACATAGCCTCTCTTTTCTAAATTGCATCAATGAACTTTTTTATTCCATCCATCCATCTTATATAATGGTTTCTTTCAAAGTCTTTTACAATCTCTTAGCATCCAATGTAAAACTTTAATTGTCCATATATTTTTATTTCTTCTAGAAATTTATCCAATGCAGCTTCATTTTAGTCTCTCAATTTTTTCAATGATGTCAGTAATACTGGTTTGTTCTCTCACCATGTGTTTCATTTTTTGATCTCTTTTTATTACTCCATGATAAATGTTTACATACTTCATTGAGTAGTATGAAGTCTTTGTATTTTCCTTCTATCAAAGGCTCAAGATTCAGATCCATAAGTAAGAATTGGTAAAACACATCTTTTAGGAACTTCTCTTTTCAAACACATAGGCATGTATAGTTTTAGTATTTTTTTTCCAAAAGTACTCCAAACAAATTTAATGCTTTTTATAATTTTATCCTTTATGTTATTTGAAGTTATTAAATTCTTTTATATCATGATTAATTATATTCATTATTTTTCTTTGAGAAAAACCATTAAACATTACTTTAATATTTTTAATATAGTTTTAGTTTTTTACTTTCATATGATAACTCCTGCAAGCTCCTAAAATATTATTTATAAAAACACCCACATTATCAGCAAAATATAGATAACTTAAATAATTTCCAAGTATTTTTATTTCCTTAGTTTTTCATTTTACTCCACAAAATATTATTTTGTAAAATTTTTGTAAAAGTTTTGAAAATATGAAATCATATTGTCTAATATCTTTGTCAATATTAATTTTTTATGTCACTATGCAATTTAATCACTACATTTTAATATATATATATATATATATATATATATCTAAAAATTTTGACTATATTCTAAACAATATATATATATATATATATATATATATATATTGTTTAGAATATAGTCAAAATTTTTAATTATAAAGAAAATGCTTATAAATCAAATGTCTTATTTTTATAATTTATAAATGCATAATATAATATCAATTCATTGTGTTTAAACCCTTTTTAAATCCATTTTGTTCTTCTCCTTGCTTTGGTTTCAAAGTTTATTGCAGATGAGTTTTAATTATCTTGGTAAAGATTTTGTATAGAACTAATACAAAATCAATAGATCTGTAATTTATATATTTTCTTTATCACCTTTTTTAAATATCAGTATTATTATTGCATGCTTTCAATCATCTGATACATTCTTCTAACATACACTAACAGTTTTTTCTATTTCATTATCTGCACTTCTTTTGAGATATAAATAATAATTCCTTCATTTCATATATCTTTTTTTTGTTTTTTATAGATTTAAATGCATGTTGTAATTTCTTTACTTAAAATGCTTGCCAATCAGAAGTTCTAATAATTTTATGGGTATTTTATTTTGTTTCTTGTTAATATATAATTTTTTGTATAATATTTCCACACATTTTCTGATATCATCATTTTGTATTTTATCCATACTGATGAATAACTTTTTTTCAATACCATGATATTGTTTTACAGTCTTGAAAGTGTTTTTTTTTGCCAATTCAAAAGTATATTGTCTTATATTATTATTATTATTATTATTATTATTATTATTATTATTATTATTATTATTATTATTATTATTATTATTATTATTATTATTATTATTATTATTATTATTATTATTATTATTATTATTATTATTATTATTATTATTATTATTATTATTATTATTATTATTATTATTATTATTATTATTATTATTATTATTATTATTATTATTATTATGATGATGATGATGATGATGATGCCTTTTTGTATACCATTTTACAGAATTTTAGATAATCATTAATTTTTAATGCATAATTTTTAAATAATTTTCTATTTCTTTTCTTTTTTGTTCATTATTTATTACATATGAATTGATATCTCTTTTAGTAACAGCTAACTTTATTGCAGTTCTTAGTAGAATATTAGATATCTTCTAAATGAATTCAGTTAAATTTAAATCATCTCTAAAGTCTATTAATATTTTAAAACAATTAACAGGTTCTAATTTAAATTCATTAGAATATTTTTGAAAATTATAAATATCAATGGTCAATGATGTCTTTTTTAATAATTTTCATTTTTAAACTTTTGCATTTCATTAATCACTAAACTTTTCCTATATGAATCCATTAAGAACTTTATAACTTTTTAAATACATATTTTTTTATTAATTCAAATATAATCCAATTCTGTTGTACTTTCATTTGGATATTTTCACATCCATTTCATTCTAACATTTTTCTTAAAGAAATCATTTATATTAGATGGTTTTTTTTCTAAAAATTCCACAAGCTTTTGTTTACTTTTATTTCTGTCACCATAGCAAATTTATCCACAGTTCAAAATCAAATTATTACTACTAAATATTCACACAGATATTATACTATATATGGGTGTTTGTATTGTTATGAAATGATTTCTGTTGAGAGAAATTATAAAACATAGTTAAAGCAACTAAATTCATTTTTATATTATGTATATAATATAATTTATTAAACAGTTTTTATAAAAATGACATTATATTTTTGATATTTGTAAAGGAAGTGATATGGAGATTATTAAAGTATTAACTATAAAGAAATTTAGTAATAAAAATGTGTGAATAATTCACTACATTTTTACAAAAACAGTAATAAATTTTTATTAGCAATTTATATGTAATCATGTGGGGGAAGGGGACCAGAACTTTCAGATATGTGCTACTGATATTAATTGACTTGCACTTATTCATCAATAGATGTAATAAAAATATTGGTGATTTACCTATGCACTTATGTTTTAATATATCAATTGAAGTGAATGCATGACAATTAATACCGATAGCACATGTCTCAGTGAAAATCAATAATAATAACTACGTGATTTATAATTAAAAAATTAAATAAATTAATGTAAATGAAAAAAAATAGATAATACAAATATACATTCTAGTTTTAAAATTGAAATATGCACATACAATAAATAAAAATTATAAAAATAATTAAATAGCAATTAAAAATAAATATAGATATAAAAAGAAAATAAGTTTAATTAATTTATTAAATTTTTACTAAAAGAAGTAAATAAATAAATTAAGAATTTAAATTATTTTCATGAAATAAAATTTGAACTATGAGCATAAAATATTAAAAACCATTTGCACAGATTCTACCAAGAAGAAACTAATAACTAAATTAAGGTAACATAAGTAAAAATTCTATAATACCCAAACACATAATAGCAAAAAAATAATAATATATGAAACATTGCCCAGTGTTTAGAAAAAAATAAACTTACTTTTTAAAAAAATAACGAACGAAGTTGTAATTTTTTTTAGATAACTAATTAATTTAAATTTTTACATTATGTAAGTTAATATCATGAAAAAATGGTAATGAAATTTTAACATATAAATACATAGAAAGTATAAAATATTTGTTATTAATATATAAGATGTAAAAAGAAGACAATAAAAGATAAACAAATTAAAATAAAGTTTAATGTTAAGTATAAAAGTTATAATTTATTATGTTTTAATGATTTTAAATTGTGAAGTTTTATAAAACAATACTTATAACATATATGTTCCTTTTTGTAATTTCAAAAATATTTAAATACATTAATTGGAAATATATATATATATATATATATATATATATATATATATATTTATATATTTATTTAAATATATATATATATATATATATATATATATATATATATATATTCTTAAAGAATTATTTAGAAAATGGATAAACACTGAAATAACATATATGTATGTGTAATTAAAATTTTTATATAACAAATCATTTTAGTAAGGCAAAAATTGTAAATGGGTAATATTCCTTCTATATTATTTGTTCTGCAAATCTAAATGTAATCACACGTTTCTTTTCAATTCAAAAAGATTTATTGAGAAAAAAAATTACTACATAAAGAAAATAAAAGAATCTGTTATTATTGACTGCGAAAATCATTTAATAAACTGCCAGGAGATGAATGTTTTAATACATCAAGCATAGAAAATAATATGACTTTGACATATTTTAAGGGTTTTTACAATTGAGAAGAATTATTTTATAAATAATCAATAGTGTTCTTTATATTTATATTTAAAGATTTTGTTTAAAAATGTAATATAATTTGTTTAATTTTATTAGAAATTCCAATTATACTATAGTTTTAATTTTCAGATTATGTTGTCCTTATGTAAACAAATGTACATTTAAACACTTTTTTGAAAACAGGTTTTATCATCATTATTTTCGACCACTGCAGTATAAAGATTTTTCCAAGTTTAATCCAGTTGTTGTAATTTCTAGCTGCTCTTTTCCACATCACATCAGCACTCTTTATTATTTCATTAATCCAATATGCATGTTGTCTGTTTCTTGGTCTTTTAATATCTCTTGGAATTCTATTTAAGATTTTAATTGTCCATCTATTATTGTCTCATTTAGAAAAATATCCAGCCCACATCCATTTCAATTGCTTAATTATTTCTAGTATACATCGCTCTATATTAATCTGCAGTCTATGTAATGTTCTTCTGCTAAATATCTAAGTGGTAGTTCCATAAGTAATAAGTGGTAGAATACCTTTACTAATTTTTTTTTTCAACATATATGTATATATTCTTTTAATATTAAAATATTTCTACCAAAAGCATTGCATCCAAGTTTAATTCTAAGATTAATTTCATCCATTACATTTACATCTTTAGTTATAATATGAACAGACATTTTCTACTTGTTAATTTCTTTTATTATTTATTATTATTATTTTTATCTTTTGAAAAAAATCCATTTTAGCATTTATCTTTAATCCTACTTTTTTACTTTATATGCTAACTTTTGCAACATTTAATGAATCTCCGAAGAATTACTTGCCAAACAACCACATCATCTGCAAAATTTATAAGAATAAAATAATTTCCATTTTCCTTTTACTCCCTTAGCTTTATAAATGAAACCACAAAATAAGTTTTAGAGATATAGAGTTACCGTATCCTAAACCATTCTCAATGTTAATCTTCTTAATAACATTGTGTAATCTAAACATTGCTCTTGCAAAATATGGCAATATCCTGGGTCTTTGTTTTGATAATTCAATGCTTCAATCATCAAAAAATGATTATAGATTCAAATACTTTTCATAATCTATAAATCCAATACATAATGAAAATAATATTCATTAGTCCATTTTACAAATTCTGTCAATACTTGGATGTGAGCCATTGTGTTAAAATCACTTTTAAATCCAGCTTATTATTTATATCATTAAAGACAAATGTTCACCGTAGATGAGTTGTAATTTTGGGTAAATATTTTGTATAGAATTGATAAAAAAATAGAATGTCTGTAATTTCTAATATCTTTTTATCATCTTTTTAAAATATATCTATTAGTAGTGGATTCTTCCAATTTTCTGGTACATATTTATCATTTAGACATTTGGTATATAATTTTGCAACAATTTTTTTATTTCATCATCTGCTTTTTTTAGGATATTGATTATAATTCCATCATTACATGGATCTTTTCCATTCTTCATAGGACTTAATTGTATATATCACATATTCATTTAAAATGATTGACAATTTAAAAGATGTATCAATTGAAGAGATACATTTTTTTGTTCTTTATTGCTATTTGATATATAATTCTTTGTAGAACTTTTACATACTTCATGATGACACTTTTCTTTTTAGTAATAATTTTGCCTTTTCTTCTTATTACAGAAATAAGTTTTCTAACCAATATCAAGATGCTGCTGTACATTTTTCGGATTTTAATTTTCTTCTGCAGCTTTCCTTGCTAATTCATAATTATATTTTCTTACATCATTAGTACCTATTTTATATATCATTTAACAAAACTCTAAATATTCAATCTTTCTTAATGGATTATTTTTATATTTTTTCATACTTTTTTTTTCTTCATATATTGTCTTGTCCAGAAAAATGTATTGGTCAATTGCTTCTTTTTTGTATCATGTATTTTGTTGCAGTTATTAATAGTGTATCAGATAGCTTCCCATTGATTTCATTGAAATTTGAATGATCTCTAAAAATCCATTAGCATTTATAAATGATTTTCAAGTTCCAATTTGAATTCACTGGAATAATTCTGATTATTTATATTAATAGTGAATACTGTTTTTCTTAATAAGTTTTGTTTCTCTAGTTTTGTATTAACATATATCTTATTTATCAGTGATCAGTGATCACTCCATTTTTGAATTTACTAAAACCATTACATTCTTGAAATACATATGTTTTGTTAGTCATAATATAATTCAGTTCTGCTATATTTCTATGTAGATGCTGCCATACCCATTTCTCTTTGGCATGTTTCTCAAAAAAAAAATTCATAATGTAGCTTCTTTTCCTGCAAACTACACAAGTTTATGATCTCACTTATTTCTATCATCATAACCAAATTTATCCATATGACATTCATATTTCCATCATTTAGCAATCATGACCTTAAAGACTCCCAAGATAGTTTTAAAATATTGTTTCATCTGATCAAAAACTTTTGTACATTCATATAAAAAGTATTTATTTATTCATCACAATATGAATATTTTGAGCATTACTTTGAATATTTACATCTGGTGTCTTCCATTAAGTTGAATAACTTTTCCTACCACTTTACACGACACACCATGAATTTCTATAATGTTATATTTTCATTTTTTATTTATAATAAATCCCATTCCAGTTAATCCTCCAATATTTGTGCCTTTGTAATATAGTACATGTACACTTTTAAATTTAATCATCTCTTTATCTTTTCTTCTAATTTCACAAAACCCAACAATGTCCTATTTAATGTCAAACAGTTCTTCTTCCATTTAATGCATTTTATTTCACTTAAAAAAGTGATATGTAGTTGTAAATACCTAAATGAAAACTTATTCTTAGTTTGAATTCAGGTGATTCTTAACATTCTTAATCTTTGGCCAAATAATTTTGGTAACTGTACAGCCTCCTGGGAATAAAAATTATAATTTAGCCTGTTCATCTTAATTATAAATATGTATTAAAATATGCATTCACATACACATTCATTTTGCCTTCAAAAAAATGTAACTGATATTCCAGTAACTGAAAACAAAACTATGGATTTTTCTTGATTTTAAATGCAAAGGTAAAAAGTCAATAAACTCACAATGCAAATAATAAGCTCTTAATTTATAAGTAGGGTAAGAGAAAATATTTTAATTCTCTATCCAATAAAATATTTTAAATCTCTCTATGAAATACTCTCATTCCCAGACCAATTGTTTTTGAGCTTATGGCTCACCTCAATGTGGAGCTAGAAATATTCAGACAGTAGATCTAAAATATGAACTCAAACACAGCACTTATATGTTGTATTATATCTCTTCATAATAATAACAATTATAGAACTTTTGCTCATTGAACTGGATTCATGCATAATGGTCAATTATTTACAAGGCAGTTATATTTAGTGTTTATGGACATCCAGTTGATGAAAATTTCATTACTTCTCCAATGCTGTATCGAACAAGGAGGATATCCTTCAAAGTCAATATAAATTAAGTTTATAGTTGACCAAGCATATTAATCATACTAGATGGCCAGAGCATTGATGTTGATCAGCATGTTTTAATATACCAGCATTATTTTTAATTGTTATATTCTTATGGATTAGCACTTAAGTTTGTGCATCCAAATTATTGTTTAAATAATATGCCCCAAGTTGGCAAGGGCTAAGCAGATCCATTTCAAATCCAGTCACAAGATTGATTGTTGAGTATTATTGCTGATAATTTATTATGATGATGAATAATTATTATTCTTGTATCATGCTGGTAAACTTATAGTTAATATTGCTTTTATCTTGCTGATCTCTCAGGCTCACATGCTTCATGCTTTTTATATTATTTATACATTTATAATTTGTTGTAACTTGGGATTGGTGATTATGGTTTTCCATCATCCCAGGTTCATCCCTGAAATTTATACTGTTACAAACACACAAGTTATTTGCCTCATGATATACAACAACATAGTGGTGTGTGTGCATATTGAAAGGAAAAGTAAAAATAAACACAAACAAATTTTTTGTAGATATTTTTTTACTTTATACTGGAATAACAGTTAAGGGGTAACTAATTTTGAATTTGAAAATTTTATTATAAATTAAACATTTAAAATGGTTTAATTAAAATTTTATTAATTCTGATTTTGAAATTAAAACAAGCATGTTTTATGTTACAATAGATATATTGTAATTATAAAATTCCACTCTATTTTGTTTAGATTATTTTTTTTAATTAAAGCTTATGTAACATATTATCATAAAAAGGCTACAAAATAGTTTTTGAAAGGTTTATGGTGAATTAAAGAGTCATTAACTTTTTTCAATCAAGTTAGAGAAAACATACTTTTAATTAATTGTAATTTATATTGGTCCATTTCCATCATCTAATATATGTATTGAATGTCTTTAGAAAAATTTAACTTTATTTAAATATTCCAAATATATTCAACTGTTAGTAATAGCACATCAAATACACTAAGTATTCGATATGAACCCGATAATATATCAAACTTTAGACATTATGAGAAATTATGTCTAAAGCTGGCCAAAATAGAAAATCATTTAACTTTCTTATGTAAATGTAAATCTGAAGGTATAATTCCTAAAGGTTTGCAACTAAAATCTCCAATTCACTCTCAGAGAGCTGAAAAAATTACTCAGAGAGCAAGTGAAGCTCTGTTAAAAGACAGATTAAATGTTTAAAGGTTTTCTAAGTATCAAACATGAAAGTTTCTTAAAAAGTAAGAAAATCATATTCTACATTACATGGAAAAATAAAAGAATGCCAAAAGAAGAAACTTGCTAATTGACATGGGCATATGTACCAAGCAATGTACCAACTTCATCTGTTAAAAATCTCAGTTCTAAACACCTAACAGATACTAAAACTTTTGTTCTTAAAAGAGGATTAAACTCTTGCCATAA
Organism: Epiperipatus broadwayi; assembly: GCA_028023455.1. Classification (NCBI taxonomy): domain Eukaryota; kingdom Metazoa; phylum Onychophora; class Udeonychophora; order Euonychophora; family Peripatidae; genus Epiperipatus; species Epiperipatus broadwayi. The sequence goes on along the minus strand of JAQFVV010012650.1, from coordinate 505,956 downwards.
CACCATCTAAGATAGCTTTATTAGATATAATGACAGCCACTAATGAAGTCACTCAAAAATTGCCTTTAGAAGAAGCATCAGAATTATATTGGAGAATAAAAAGAACTTGACAGGCAATAAAAATTGAAGTCAAACATATCTTATGGTAAAAGGAAAGCCATTAAATCTCTTAAAGTAGATAAATCTATAATTATTCTTTTTGCAAACAATGGCAAAGCAACAATTCTAATGGATACAACTGATTATGACAACAAAATACAAGAATTTCTCACAGCAGTTCAATATAGAAAAGTGGCACAAAATCCAATAGTGAGTACACAAACAAAGTTACAAGCATTACTCAGAAAGCATTGCAAGTACTTCACTGATTCAGAAAAAAGTAAAATAACATCATATTTCAACAAAATTCCTCATTTTTATGGTATACCTAAAATCCATAAGGATCATGTTCCATTAAGATCTATTGTTAGTTCTAGAGATTCACTTTGCCAAAATTTCTTCTCAAAGTTCTAAGTCCTTTGCAAGACCAGTCCTTTGTCAGGGATTTTAGACACTTTATAGAAATGATCAAGAATATAAAAATTGAAAGAATTGACTTACTGGTAAGCTTTGATGTGGTAAGTTTATATATGAATGTACCATGGGAAGAAGTATTTTCTATTGTAAGTAAAAAAAGATTAAATGGTGATAATAGTTTACAAACCATAACAGCTCTTCCTGTTGATAGTATAATGTAACTATTAACATTCTGCATAAAAAACAACTGCTTTCAATATAACGCAGAATTCCTCCAACAAAATCAAGGAATGGCTATGGACTCACCATTGTCTCCACTGATTACCAATATTTAAATGAAAAAACTTGAAACCTTAGCCATAAAAATTACTCCATATCCATCTACTGTGTGGCTTTGTTATGTGATGATACATTTGTTGTATGTCCACATGGTGAAGCATTGCTACAAACTTTCTGGAAACATATCAACAATATATCTCCTTCAATTAAATTCACAATAGAATCAGAACAAAAACAAAAATTGGCAATCATGTTCTTGTGATAACATTCCCTAATGGCAAAATCAAAATTACAGTTTACTTAAAACCTACACATACAGAAAATTAGCTAGCCTATACATCCAATCACACCCAAACACAAAACATGAAGTTATACTATCACTATGGGATAGAGCAAAAGTGGTTTGTTCAGAAACCAATGATTTGGAAAAAGAAAATATCTATATTGTAATGGGATGGGGTTGGTAATAAGTGGTAGTAAACCTGGGTAATAGATGAAAGACAAACTGAACCTGGGGTGATGGCAAAATCACCATCACTCCCAATTCATCAATATGAAATATTTCAAATAATTTACAAAGTATATTTAAGTAAGGTATATTTAATAATAAAATGAGATTATAGAATCTCTGTGAACATTGAGAGATCAGAAGCTAACTCAAAAGAACAACTAAAGCATAATTATTATCAACGAGCATTATAAAGTAAATATCAGTATAAGTAAATACCAGAGAGAAATAACCATCCATCATCATCATTGATGGGAATAAACAAATTAGTACAATAATATATATAAATCAACAGTTAACCTTGTGACTGGATTGAAAATGGGTCTTCTGTAGACCAGACTAACTATTGAGCCTTTGCCAGCTTGGGCAATTATATAAACATAACTTGGATGCACCAGCTGAATGCCCATCCATTAAAAATACACAGTAATCAAAAATTGAAACAATAATGATGGGACATTTAAAACATGCTGATCATCAGCAATGCTCTGGCCACTTAGTACCATTAATGTACTGGCCAACTATAAACTTAACTTTTAATAAGACTAAAGTAAAATAAAAGATATTGCATGGGCTTTAAAGAGTATCCTCCTTTGTGCCAACCAGGATGATGATGATCATATCTGGATGCCCAAAGCACTAAAAATGAATTTTTTTTATGTCTATGATAATTTGAACATGTTAATTTTTAATTTATTATATAGCATAACTTATTTCTTTATGTATTAATCAAACTCAGAATGCCCAATTTATATTTATAGCATTATCAGCAGATCTTAATTTTATTTTATTGCTTCTAATTAATAAATTTATATTTAATTGTTAAAGTTATTTTAGTAAATTTAATTAATTCTACGATAGATTTAAAACATTATATGTTAAGATTATATCTCTTACTCACAATAACACTTATAGAGATTTTTCTCACTAAGCTTAATTTGTGTATAATGATCTGTTATATAAAGTGTTTTATGTTTAGTGTTATGGACATATGAATGATAATGATGCTATATGGTGCAAAGGGGATATCCTTTAAAGTTCCATGTGTTACATTTTATTTATTTATTTAGAAATTAAGTTTACAGTTGACCAGTAGAGTAGTGATACTAAGTGGTCAGAGCATTGATGATGATCACATATTTTAATATTCCAACATTATTTTTATTGTTATATATTCTGATGGAATAGCACTTAAGTTTGTGCATCTATATTTGTTTAAATAATTTGCCCCAAGTTGGCAAGGGCTAAATAATTAGCCTGGTTTATAGTAGGACCATTTCAAATCCAGTCACAAAATTGATTGTTGATTTATTTTTATTGTTGATCATTCATAATGATGAATGATTTTTGTTTTTATGTAATGTTGGTAAACTTACATATACTTGTAATTAGTTCTGTGTTGATCTCTCTGGCTCGTTTTTCATTCCTTTTATAATATTTGTAAATTTAAATTTATGTAGTAACTGGGGTTGATAATGATAAGTGCCTCCACCCCAGGTTAACCCCTATTTTTTTCTGGATATATATATATATATATATATATATATATATATATATATATATATATATATATATATATATATATATATATATATATATATATAGATTTGAACTAAGACTTTCAAACCCTATCTTTCATCTTATACAACTGATACACATGACCACATACATGTGAAAAAGATAAATGACCTGAAATATATGTATTTCATGCTAAAACAGCACTCATAAGTTGATGCAGATCACCATTACCCACACATATATGCAATCAGTACTCAGTATATATTAATATACAAATGTTCAAACTTTAATGGATAAGCTTCAACTTCTCCACTCTCCAACTTTTCAGCCATGAAATGCATATAGTGGAGATAATTTATTTTTCCACATGAATATGGTCATATGTATCAGTTGTATAAGATGGTTTAGATAGCTGTAATGAGTTTGAAAGTCTGAATTCAAGTCCCTTACAATTACATTAAGTTTAGTATAGAAAATATACTTGAATTTCAATATCAATAAAAAACGATAAATGTAATGATAATTAATTATTATATACAGTTGTTAAGGTTAAAATTTGGGATTCAGGGGATTTGAGTTGATGATGTTTGCTTTCATTATGTTTTTTGAATTTAGCGATAATTGAGGGGGGTTAAGGAATTTGACAGAAAGTACTTCTGCATATTGAAAAGGCTGTATATAATAGTTAATTACCATTATATTTATTATTTTTACTGTTATTACAATAATCTTTTAATTAATGAACATTTTATTTGTATTGTATTTAAATATGTATATTATTTAGAAAGTGTGTTGCAACTATTGTTATTTTATATAGATTTTAATAAGAAATCTTTATAGTTTTTTAAATCTTTGGTTTTTTTGTTTTTACTACCATTTCCAAAGATTATTTAATAGTTTTTTTTTAAAAGACATTGATTTATAGAGATAAATTTTGTCGAAACGAGTTTATTATTATTTTTATTTTGAGTAAGATTTATTGATAAAACTGTTTAGACACCAGATATGTCAATAAAAGTTTCAATAAATATATTGTTGTGAGCTGTATAGTTTTTTTCCTAAGTTGTTAAAAGTTAACTTGTAATATCTTGTAAAAAAAAAATATTATTTATTGATAAAGTAAGCTTTAAAAATTTTATTTATTGGTACATTATATAAAGATACCCTTAATATATGTATAAAAAATAACTCTGATTGACAATTTTATAGATTTCAAACTTTAGTGTAAAATATAAAAATTGTGGATGTTTATAACAATTCAGAAATATGTCTCTATGGTATTTTATAAACATGAATCTGGAAATTACAAAAAAGATGGTAAGACACAAAGACAAATTTTATGAGTAGTTGTAAAATATCATCACTGTAAATGATCACTAATTAAAAAATACAAAACAAAATGGAAGCTCCTTTAAAAAAAAAGAAAAAGTATTTGTTAAAATAGTTTGGAAATGTCAAACAGATAATAAATTATTTATGACTAAAGGACAAATTAAACTGGAAATTGTATGAAAACTCAACAGGAATGAATGAAAATGTTTTAACGATATAAGAAAAATATTAATTAAATATTGCATTGGAAAAATAATAGAGTAAATAACAAATCACAAGTCTTTTTTAATGTTGCATCAAGAAATAGAAATGTAACGATTTCAAATAAATATGATTTTAAGTTTTCACATTTCTATAAAGTTTATCACTGGCATATATTATATTCATTATAATATGAGTATTACAAACAATCTGGGTCTTTTGCTTTACATTGTTGTTTAATTTAACATCAATGTATATTGTAAATGGGTGTGTGCATAAATACATCATAGTTTATTACTGATGAAAATATTGCTAGCTATATATTGTAAAAGAGTTTTATTTTATATCTAATGACAGTGTAGTATGGTGTCACCGATCCAATATATATATATATAAATTTTTTAATGGTAAATACAATATTATAGTTTAAATTCTTTTGTAGCGCTTTCAATTACATGATAATCCTCATCAGTTTTAGCTGATGAGGTTTACCATCGAAAGCGCTACCAAAGAATTTAAACTATAATATTGTATTTACCATTATAAATTTTATTATATATATATATAATATTTTATAATGGGTATTGTATTTTATACACACACACACACATATATATATATATATATATATATTGTAACCTCCCTGATCTAGCTGGTCATCAACGAATCATGCTGCATGTTTTAGAGACTAAATTCTCCTATGCAACCTATGATACTCTCATTATAAAGACTATAAGCATAAAGAAACAAAATGTAAAACTAATGAAATGACTCCTGTATTGAATAAAACTAGCATGAAACTATAGATCTAAAGAAGATCACAAGGCGACTAATAAAGATAATAACTTTTGGTCAAACCAGCCTTGAAATCCACACAAACAAAATGTGATGAGTTAAATTTGATGTTCAACAAACTAAAAAAATAACTAATAATTATATCTCTGGAATGATTATGATATTAAACTTATAAATGAAATGATAAGTAAATTATGATGTAGATGACTAAATAGATGATGGAAAGAAGTAATAATTAAATGGTGGAATGAAATGAGTTTAAGAATAAAGAGAAAAGAGTGAAGATGTATGAGAATAATGAATGATTAAGATGATGATAGAATAAGAGTTAATGAATAGTTAAGATGATAAAAGAATAAAAGTTAATGTATGATTAATCAATTATGATAATGAATTAATGTCAAATGAGAATGAATAACTAAAAGAATGATCAAGATGAAATTGAAGAACAATGTTAATGATGGAGACTGAAATCTTGAACTATAAACTAATATGGTATTAAATAGTAAAAAGATAAGCTAAATAAAAATAGGGACTTCAAGCTTGACATAACCAGAATATTATCATGAAGTTAAAACAAACTATACTTTTTACAACAACAACAAAAAAAAAATTTACATCTTAAAGTTTAGTTGACTTTCATAAAACAGTGAAAGTAATCTATTTCAAGTCCAACTATAATAATTAACTAGATATAAAATTTATTACACATTCAAATTCTACCTTGAAACTTAACAACTAATTCTTCTCAGGGTTCTAACACTCAGAATCCTTATACAAAATATATTTGGGTCAGTAAGAGGGATTTTACCACTACCCAAACATAATGCACATATCAGCTCTCAATATAAACTCAAATTAAGAACTATATTTAGTAGTTACACATAAACTTTATAACTAATACAAACTTTAAATTTATGACTGGGAATTACTTTTTAATAATTAACAAACAATAACTTACCAAATTCCTGTTATTAGATAATGATAAATCATTTTCAAAATCTTATTTATACGTATTGCATGGAAAACTTTTATAAGCAAATAATTATTTTGTCCCATTTTGATTAGCAAAGTATTATATAATTATCATCTTCTAAGGAATTTATCCATTTATCACTATGATATCCTTAGCATTTTAATTAATTGGTAATTGATTATTTTTATCATTACATAAGTTCCCGCTATAAAAATCAGCAGACAAGGATAGAGAATAAAATCACGCAATTATTTTTTTTCTTTTACTTTATTAAAAGTTAGATGATTCAAAAATGACTTTTAAATTTATTTACTATATATATCATATATAACACTTGTTTTCAAAATTATCTCAATTTTTTTTTCTTGATATTTTACTTTACAAGCACAATCTTGTTCTGCTGGATAATAAGAATAGCGTGCGAATTACAAACATTATCAACTTCTTGGTTTACTTATAAATAATTTTTGCTTCATTTTCAAAGAAGATTTTTCAAAAACATGAATAAAACAAAAGCAAAAGCTTACTTTTTCTTGAATTTTCCTGGGTTTGAAGCAATACTTATTTAGATAAAGACACTTTCCCCATGGCTTTCATTTCCTTCTCCAGTATGAATCCTAGGAAGTATGCAGTCATGGAAATGGTGCTTAAAAGGATAGCAATGTTTTAAGATTTTCTATTCAAACATTTTTAGATAGCAAGATATTATAATTCCATTCAATTAGATTCCAAAATTTTCTGATTTTTAATTTTTTTCTGCTTATTTTAGACCAGATTTGAGGTCTGTGGTTGCTTAGTTCTTGTTTTTCTTAATCAACCCCCACCCTACACTTTATTTAGATAATATATATCTTGTTTTACAATGAATTGTGGGAATAATTTAAACCAATAATCTTGGTATGCATAATTAATATTACCCCCTCTGGCTTTATTTTTAATAACTACCCATAATTATTCAAGACAGCTTTAGATTTACTACATAAAAAATATGTTTAAGTAATTTACTATAACCATTTATTTTACAAGACTTACAAATTTGATTTAATTATTTATTTGTTTCAATTGCTATTCAACAATAATAAAATTTTATATTTATCTCCCAATTACTATCAATATGTTATAAATTGTTGTTTTATCTCTAGTTTCAAACTTACACTAGGTTTAAAACCTCTTCTCCACTCAAGAAATTTCCCAGTGCATCCAAAACATTCTCTATTTAAAGCCACTTGTTGAGATTTTAATGTCAAATATATTATCATTTAAAATTTTGGATTATTTAATACAGGGACCTAAATAAAAGGTCAGATAAATAAACAAGGTTTTGAAAAGTGAGAATAATAATGTTATCATATTATGTCCTCAAAATGGGTTAAAGTAATATACAATAAAAAATTAAATAAATGTAAATTATGCATAGTACATATACTATATATATTTTAATGGTCAGATGGGAGTCTGCAGACATCAAAGTTCATCATCAGATGTCTACACTAGATTCATCATCTGGAATTTTATATATTAAACCATCAGCATTTATTGAGTTTTAATCACTGATATATGTATATATTGTAATGGTCAAGTTTGTACATTTACGTAACAGAATTCAGAGTTCAAGCAAAGAGACCAAATCTGACCAAATTAGGATTGTGACACTTCAATTCACAAGTCAGTACTCCAAGTCTCAAGACCCTGTGAATGACCACCTTCAAATTACATGTACTATACCCTTTTGTTTGCAGACATAGGTCATGGAGAAGCAATAAGACTCATGATTAAAATAGCTATTATTGACAGCATCTAATGTATAATTAACTAATGGAGACTTTATTAATGCATAGATTTTATATATATATTATCAATAATTAGATTGGATTGAATAATGAGACCGAGAATGGACTAGGTTAATTTAACTATAGTTTTATTTCTTTCAATAAATCATAATTTAAACCAAAATACATATCAGAACATATACAATACATGAAAATGCACACAGGCATTTAATGGCTGAAGAGTGTTCATGTATTCTCTTCATATAGAATCAATTATAAAAATGTTAAGACAAATAATTATTATGTTTTAAGTAAGATGAATTTAACAGTCATGTCTATAGGAAAAATATTTAAGTAAGATGAATTTAACAGTCATGTCTATAGGAAAAATATTCCAACTCCTCTTAATTTGTGGCTGTATGCAAGTAATTAGGTTAAGCCTTGGTTAACACTTACAATGGACATTAGTTATCCGTTTCTAAATTTTCATTTAGCCTAGAATCAGTTACACTAAATTAGATTGAATGTGCTTTCAAGAGTATCTCAGACAATTGCTTAAGTACTTAAATAGGGAGGTAGAGTTGGCTACTCTGGAAGTACCAATGTTCTATAGCACCAGCAAATACAATAGTAAAGGTCACTCTGTGGATGGATTGGTAGATTAAGGGTTTCTGCAGCAATTGCCGGTACCCTGAGACCAATCATTATGCTGCAAGAAAAGGAACATGGAGTTCAGAAGTGGCAAGGGAGTTACATGCTGATCTGGCCTTAAACTCAGACTTTGCAACTGCTCTTCCCTATGAAAGGAAGATGTGCTGGCTTAATCGAGGCTCCATCTTAAAGATGTAAATATACATAGCAGCAAAATAAGAAAATATTTAAGAAATAAATCACATCTGCCAAGCAAAGAGTATTATAAATTTAATATTCTATATACAAGAACAATATCTTATTAGCTTGATCAATAGAAGCCAACTCTTATGTAGCATGATATTAAATATATGCTATAGACAGGAATAGTTTTATATATATATATATATATATATATATATATATATATATTCTTTACTTTTCCAGATCAATCTAATTAGTTATTTATCAAATAATTAATAATTTAAAAGGAGAAAAGTATATTTGGAGGGAGTTTATAAATAAATTAATGAACAAATATACTTACAAATATTTTTCAAGGCTAGTCTATTTTATAGTATAAAATAAGTTAAGATTAATTTCTGAGTGAAACAAGCCACATTTTACATTTAAATCAAATAATTATTAATAAAATAATGAGTGCAGAGCAAGTCATTACTATTTACATAAAAGGGTTTCGAAACAGCATGCAGAAAGATAAGGCTATAAATAATTATGTGAAGATGTTTTAATTACTCTCTTCTTAAAATATTAAAATATAGTGCTCACTGTTTGAAGTATCAGTATATAATACAGTAAATATTAAAAACTAAGTAATTAAAAAAGAACTATATACATAAATGCAGTAAGATAGTTTTAAATTAGGAAAATATTTCATTTTCTTAATGAAAGAAATTTTAAAAGCGAGTGTGTCATTTAAAGATTTTGACAAAACAGAAATTGAGAAACTTTAGCATTTAGAAATATTTATATTTACTGATTAGTTAGCTAACTTGAATTCAAGTATTTTAAAGAGGTGGTATAGAATTAACATAAAATTAGTACAGAGCTCTGCAATTGAAGGGAATTTACCGGTTATTAATACAGGTACTTGAGCTGGAGTTTGGTGAGCTCTCTGGGCAGCTTGTGGCATCCTCTTCGTTTCATGATTAGGCTGTAGATATTATGGCAGCATACTGGTTAAGACAGTGTTGGATGGAAGAAACCTGTCACCCTCACTATGGAGTGATGGCCAAGACTGCCCCACTAGTCTGACATTTAAGTTCTAAAAACTAACTTAGATTGTAATGGCAAATGCTATTCAAAATGGAATCTTTTTATTTCAAGCTCAAAACATGGCCTATTTATCAGCCTTAACATCTTTTAAGAATTTACTTTGCCTCAGGATTATACATTTTAATTAATTTTACCAATCATATAATCTGATTTCAAATATGCTGATAAGTTTCTGAGGTGTTATAACTTTTTCTTAATTCTAAATTTTGTTAAATATTCCAAAAGCATACAATTTTGATTTCAAATCTATCAATAAATTACTAAGGCATTATAGTTATAAATTTTGTTATGGCTTTGTGAAACCATTTTGCTGTAAACAATTTTAATTAGTAAGGTCCCAAAATAGCTTAATTTTTATCTGGCACAACTTCAATTAGCCAGATTTTAAAATGACTTTTAAACTTGACCTAAAGTAGGTGTGGTCGTTAATTACATTCTTGTTCACAGCAAAATCTGTTTCTAACCAAAACTTTTAATTCTAAAAAAAAAAAAAAAACATTTAATTTTAAAGAAAACTTTTCAACATATTTGAAATAAACCTTTTAACATATTTTAGATCAAACTTATTTACAATATTTTACATATCTTTTAATATTTTAAATCAACATAATAGATTTCATGGTATAAATCACACACCCTATATACATTATAAATATAGGTTGGATTATATATCCACATAGGAATTAAAATAACAACTTTATTAATAAATTGACCCCTGTCATTACTTAACATAATAAAAGTATTTTATTAAAATACTATGCAATACTAATAATAGTATGCTATAAATCTATCAATGCTATCTAATTAGTGTCTTTTGTAAGTAAATATATAATGCTGTTTAGACAACCATAATAACAAATTTTAGCTTTATTTTTAAATATTATATTATAGTTTAAATGAGGTTTGAATCTAGCACGGACGAGGGGGTTATTTGGTTGATTTATGAAATGGCAAGGGATTAAGAGGTTACCATTTCAATATATATATATATATATATATATATATATATATATATATATATATATATCTATCTCTATATATATATATATATATATAGAGAGAGAGAGAGAGAGAGGATAATTTTCTAGTTAGGACATGTAATCAGAGATCCCTGTAAAACCATCAACCACTACTAGTATTTTAAATTTATTCACTAGATTTTAGAGATCTAAAGATTACTGGGAATATTCAGTTGGCTATTGCATATGATGTTATGATAATAATAATGACTAATAAAAGAGATCATACTAAAATATACACAAATAACAGACACTTATTTTAAATTTATTTGGTTATATTAAATCATAAACTAGAATAATTTTTAGCTGTTGTATCTCATAACTAACTAGGATAATTTAACAGCTATTTCATTTATTTATATGTAAAATTATCCCAATGGGTATCAATACTAAATTTTATATATATATTATATATCTGGAATGTAAATGTAATATAGTATATTAGAAAACAGACTTTCAAACTTCATTTGTCCATCCACTATAACTCATATAATTGATACACATGACCACACACATGTGAAAAAGATAAATGATCTCCAATATACCTATTTTGTGCTTAACCAGCATGCATCAGTTAATCCAGATAATCGTCCACTCATATATATATATATATATATATATAATCGTCCACTGCTCATATATATATATATATATATATATATAATCACTGCTCAGTGTAGATTAAGATAACAAATCTTCACATTTTAATGGACAGACTTCCATCTACTCCATCCTTGGAATCCCAAGTCCTTTGTTAATTTCCAATATTATTGTATTGCCCATATTAACCTTAAGTCACCATGACCCCTAATGTATAGACCCTTGACCATTTAATAATATTAAATTAAACCAAAAAATTACACACTGGAAAATGATAGTAATGTTCAGTATTTTCAATAAAGCATTGCATTTAAAATCCTTATAGAAATATCAAGTAAATTATTTCCTTAATTAATGTAAAGTAATATAAAAGTTTTGGCATTTAATATTGAAGGTAGCTTTTTTAAAATGAAGTTTGAATGTGATCAGATAAATAAATTGAAATTAACGAAAGTGCTTACAATATAATAATACATTTAGTAAAATCTACTGCTGTCATAGATTTTCAAGGCAGTAGGTGAAATAGCTAGGTTATATTAGCAATGCATAATTTTTTTTACTTTAACTAAAAATAATTAATACATAAATGTACTTAGGAACAATACTAATGGGTGTGTGTGTACAAGTGTAGCAATCAAGACTTACATAAAGTAAGTCACATTATAAAAATTTACAAATATGATTGACAACAGAATTTCAACTAGTAATTAATATGTGCCATCTAATGAAGCTAAAGATCACAGTCCATTAGTTTCTGAGTTGAAATTCTAAAAATAGATTTCATTAAAGTATTCTGGAAAATTCCAGACAAAATAATTACATCATCTTTTAAAACATTTAACATTAAAAATTATTTAAATTAAGAACTATTACAGTAGTATAAAAATACATTAGTTACATACATTTTCTTTTTTCTTATGTAAACTTTCTCAGAATACTGTTTCAATTGTTTTTTTTTTAAATATTTATAATATTTTCAGCAGAAAATATTTTAAAATAAAGCATTAAATTAACTTTGGACATTATTAACTTTTTGTACAAGGAAATACTTTTAAAATAATTACATGCACTTTCATACATAGAGATACTATTTCAAAATTAATTAATGTAAAATTGTTAATTATTGTCTACAATTCTTAAAATATTTTAATACTATTTATTAGCATTCATTAACTGTACTTTTAACTACACTAACCTTTATAGACTCATTTACAGTTTATTATGATATTTTAATTAAGTAAAAAGGTACAATCATAAGTTTAAAATATTTTAACTCTTCTATTTAGTTATGTTTTAAATAAGTAATAATTTATGATTAGGTATTTATAATTACAAAAATTAACTAATTTAAAGTTAAATTGAAAGGCTGAAACCTCTCACATGCGCTTTTTGAATGCTTGTATAACAGCCAATCAGATGTAGTGATAGCTGTCTTAGGGGCTTTCAAATCACAACACAAGTCAGGTTTTATAAGAAAAAAGTGGTTCCCACTCTTCTCTTTAATTAACTTTCTATATATATATAAGCCAGTCTAAGCATTTTGACTTGAGAGTGTGAAGCTTTAAATATCTTCACATTTAACTCTCTGAGTCTTATTCATAAACATACAGCATGAAATTACTATGCAATGGTTTTTCAGATGTTATAAATTGACAGTAATGTATGTAAATAATATTATTTATAAAACACAAACAGTTTGAAATTAAATTGAAAGGCTGAAACCTCTCACATGCACTTTTTGAATGTTGGTATGACAACCAATCAGATATAATGATAGCTGCCTGAGGGGCTTTAAAATCACAGCACAAGACATATTTTATAAGAAAAGGGTGGTTCCCACTATTTTCTTTACTTAACTTTCTAGATATATAAGCCAGTCTAAGCATTTGGACTTGAGAGTGTGAAGCTTTAAATATCTTCACATTTAACTCACTGAGTATTATTTATAAACATACAGCATGAAATTTTATGAGGTACTATGCAATAGTTTTTTAGATGTTAAAAATTGACAGTAACATATATAAATAATATTATTTATAAACCACAAACAGTTTGAAATTAAATTGAAAGTCTGAAACCTCTCACGTGCACTTTTTGAATGCTTGTATGACAACCAGTTAATGCTATGATAGCTGTCTGAAGGGCTTTCAAATTTCAACACAAGACAGATTTTACAAGCAAAAGGTGGTTCCTATTTTTTTCTTTACTTAATTTTCTATATGTATGCCAGTCTAAAGTATTTTGACTTGAGAGCATGAAGCTTTAAATATCTTCGCATTTAACTCATTGAGTTTTATTTATAAACATACAGTGCAGAATCTTATGATTTACTATGCAGTAGTTTTTCAGATGCTAAAAATTAACAATAATATATGTAAATAATATTATTTATAAAGTGCAAACAGTTTGAATTTAAATTGAAAGGCTGAAACCTCTCGTACATGCTTTTTGTATGTTTGCATGACAGCCAATCAGATGTAATGATAGTTATCTTAGGGGCTTAAAAAGTTATTAAAATGCACTTAAATAAGACTGTTTTGAATTAATAATAACTTATAGTAGCAACTTTAACATGATTAAATAAATCACAGTTGCCCTGTAATTACTCTTATTATAATAACTTTTATTGTATGAAAAATATACTTTATAATTTTTTTTTTTAAAAATATACTATTACAAAATAAACATTCAATTCTATAGCAGAAATTGAAGGTTACAATATATATATATATATATATATATGTAACCTTCAATATATATATATATATATATATATATATATATATATATATAGAGAGAGAGAGAGAGAGAGAGAGAGAGAGAGAACTTGTTTAGCCTCAGTACTGTCACTTATTAATTGATAATTTCCTGACAATATCAAAGATAAATTTATTTCTGTTTGTTTGAATGGATGTAATATCTTAATTTCTATTGTTTATAATATATATCAAATTAATATAAGAAATAATTTCAGAGGGAAATAAATACATGTAATGTAAACAAAGTCAAAACTCTCCATACAGTAGTGCCACCCTGTGCCAAATAGTAATCAATGGATGCCAGAATGTAGATATAATAAGCTCTAATAACAAAATCTGTTTAATTTGCAATATGTAATTGTTTTGAAATTAAGTAATTTATATTGAAAAAATGTATGTGTATGAATGTATACAAAATTATAGCAGATTAACAGTGTATGAAAATGTGTAACCAATATTTTGGTTAAAATTTTTAAAGCATTTTCATAATGTATAAAAAGCCATTATTTATATACGCAAAAGTAACCAAAAATAAAATTGATACTATAGTTATTTATGTTCAAGTTGTAAAAATATGTTGAATTTCTAAAAATATTATATGTAATTTAAAATTGTTAGCTTATATAATTAATACAAGTTAATTAATTAAAAATTACTAGTAACTCTTTTTATTGAATTCCATTAATGAATTGCAGAAACAAATTTTTAGAATGTCATCAGATTTTAATATTCTTAAAAATATGTAAAAAAAAAAAAAAAAAGTAAAATTTAGCATTTTTACAGCTTTTTCTTGCATTCTCTTCAACTAGACCTGTGAAAATAAAACATTATATGTAAAAATATAAATTTAAAATTAAGAAAAGCCACATATTATCCATATAGAAGCTCCACATATATGACACTTTGTATGTACTATTGATCATGAAACTCTTATTATAAATCCCTTGGAGAAAATAATAGAAATTTGAAAATGCTACCATTCTAATATTGTGAATTGTCAGATATAAATTTTAGCAATTTTAATAATAACAATTTACAGTTAAATATTTTAAGAAGATAAAGAAAACATGCATTATATTTTTATTTTATCTTTATTAAAAGAACTGAAACATAAATGTCTAACTTATAATAATTTGATTTATAAGTGTCTAATTTATGGTCCATATTTTGAGAGGCCATCAAACATATTATATTTCACAGAAACCATTTTTCATTCCCTTCAATAAAATCAGTTGCTGCTTATATTCAAGGAATTGTGACACAGTAGATTTTACATTTTGCTACAGATAAAATGAACTCATCTTTTCTTCTACTACATTTTATTTTTATCTTTTTTGTAATTACCAATTTTATATATTTAATTTTTGCTCATAATGGTTTTCTTTTATTTTTGACTGAAAAAGCTTTTCACCAGGCATACCTAAATAATGTTTCTTTGTATAAAAGGAATACAGAAATATGTATTTCATAGAATTAAGTGCCACGCTAAAAATTTTAAAGTGAATTAACTAAATATGCTTGTTTGCCTTTTAAATAATAATAATAATTTGTTATACAACTGAGAAAGATTAATTATTAATAGATAAATATGAAAAATTTGAATATAATTTACAAGAGTAAGTCTACACATTAATTTTGCTCTAGGTTGTCAAATATAATTATTGATAAAATATTTTATTTTGAAAATTCTAAATATGTTTTTAAACTTGATCGTTAAGGATATCATTAATTAAATGACTACGATATTAAATTGAAGTACATTTAAAAATAATATATATATGAGAATATATTATGTGCATATGGTATATGTAAACTTTCCGATATTTAAATTAATTATTTTTACATATGTTTAATTATGAAATAAAGAAGTCACTCCAAATATAAACTCAAGAGAATGAAACATTATTTTAGATAAAGTTAATGATGTCATTCCAAATTATAAATTTCAATGATCAAATCATGTTTTATATATAGTTAAAGAAATTCCTCTTAAATTAAGTATCCCAAATGAGTCACTAATATTTAATATTAAAATCTCAGAATTTGAAAATTTATGTTAGGAATATGCCTATGTGTGTTTAACCTACAAAAAACAATTCTATATATTTTATTTAATAAAATATATGTAGTCAATTTGATGTTAGATTATTAATAGTTTTATCTGTATATGTTGTGTCTGTGCTTGTATTTGCATGTAATCAGTGATCGTGCATTATTTATAAATATCAGTAAGATGGATAAATAAATTTTCATTTTCAATATTAATTTTACTAAATAAAAAGCTATCAAATGAACTCATGGGTATTGAAGTTGTAAAATGATAAATCAAATAAATTTTCAAAATTTCAGAAATCCAGTATTTCATGATTGCAATTAAAAAATATTCACATGCATGATTCAAAAATTTAAGGTACCAAAAATTCATCATTACCTTGACTTCATAATGAAAAATTTTATATGAGCCATTCAAGACAATTAATATTAGATTTATATAGTAGATAATATATAACTGCACATAAGTTAAGTCAAATCAAATAGCACAGAACACCATTATGTCAAAATTCCAATTAACAAAGTTCTGCACTTAAGTTTACCCAAATATCCAAACTTTTTCATTTTAATAAATTTATGTAACAATAACAGTCCTGCATACTTGTATATTTTATAATTAATGTATTCAAGCTAAACTAATAAAATTGAAATGATGAATTATTTTATTATCATATGCACAAGTATTATTAAGCAAATATTGATTAAAACTGTTTTAATCTATATAATAAGTCCATGTTCAATTTTTCATTTTTTATGAATATAATTATTTAGATATTAAAGTAAGTTTCTTTTATGAAATTATATTTAATTAAGACATATTCAATTATAAATTATAAATTTATTCATCACCATGTTTAAATCTATATTACAGAAAACTCTAATCAAAGATATACTAAAGCAGAATAAAACATATTGAAATCCAATATCCGCATTAATGTATGTATATACAACACAATGTTGTAATCATGCAACCTTGTTGAGAAGTGGTTATCAATATTAATAATTAGAATTTAAGACATAAAAATGTAAAATAATATTCCAAGTTTAGGTAAACTATAAAATATTAAAAATTGGTCATCAAAATATAAATTAATAAGTATATCATTATTTTGATAAATTTGTTTTTGTGTGCCATTCAGAAATTAAAGTAACCTTAGAATACCAAATATAATAAGGTCACAATTGTACCTAAATCATGACTTAAAAGGTATTATTATCAGAGGAATATCAACTGGTAAAAAAGCAAGCCATCCTTAACCAATCTTTGTATCAGTTATATTTATTAATATTTAATTTTTATTATTTTTGTGCATATTTAATCATTCAATACAATATTAATATTTTGGTGAACATATTCATAACCACATTTGGATATTAGCTTTAAAAATAAAGCCTCATTTACAGTCAATTTTCTTGTAATAATTTTATCAATCTATATTTTATTAAAGGGCATATAAATTTAATAATAGAAAATACAATGTATTTTCATCATTCACATATTTACTAAACCTCATTTGAACCTCTAATTTGAGAGCTCATAAGAACTATGTTCTAGGGGGAATTTAAAATGATGTCCAATAATTCTTTATTATGTATAAAAAAAATTTTTTAAATGTAAATTGTTATTTAATCATATTTTGAAATATTAATGTAGAGTTATAAATTGTAAATCATATTCCTGAGATGCAATTACAGTGTATCTATTCAAGTTTTTTTCAAATTGCCTAATATAATGCAATTCACCTGATGTTATGAACCCATGCTATTAAATGAAGAAAATCATGATGTCAGAAAACTTTTCTAACTTATTTATTTATTTCTATTTTAGAAGCTTGTCTAGGTGTTGTAATATGAGTGTGAAAATGTATTTTAGGTTTATTTTTGGTAGCAAGAACTAAAATATAAATATCCAACCTTACTATTACTTTCCACTGATACAGCAGGCTCAAGAATTGGATTTAAAAATTTATCTCTCTCATTTACATACATATTTATTATATTTTCATTTACAAATGTCAAACTTTCTATTGTTTAGATATATGAGAGATTATAAAATAGGCCAACCAAAGAATGCTTGTTTAGTATAAAATGTATTTTACAGAGAAGCTGTTCTTTGCATATGTCTTTTTCTTATATTTGAAGATTGTGTAGTGGAGAAAAGTTTTAAGTATATCACACATAAAAAAAAGAAAGTTAAAGTTGAGTTGAAGTTGAGTTATACTATGTGCTTACTTTATTAATCTTTAATTCAATTTATATATTTAGATTATTTTTAATCTGATAAATAATATTCATTAGTGTATTTACCTAAAGTGTTTGGAGTCAATCTTGAAAATGCAAAAATTTTGACATTTGTAAAGAAAGTGTAATAATTTTGTTTTATAAAATTATTGAACAAATAAAAAAACAAATATAAGATATTATGCTCTAGGTCAAGTAAAGAGTACTTGTTTAACATGAAATGCATTTTGGGGTGTTATTTGTGTTTATTAATTATCTTTATTCATGTGATGAAATGAAAGATTTAACTATATCTAATAAACATAATAAACTATAATCCCAATATCTATATATTTTCCATATGTAAAACATTTTACAACAGTCAAAGCTTAAATAAATCAATAGAATATCATAAATATATTGACAGAGCAACCTCAATATTATGAGAAAAAACTGGGAGGGGGAGACAATAAATACATTTATTATTTTACTCATTATATATAGAAATTATTTTGTGTGTTAAGATTGAAATATTTTTAAAAAGTTGCATTGTTTTAAAACTTAATTTATATATATATCAGAATAAGAAGATTAAAGTTCTCAGAATAATTTTAATTCTACAACTTCCAACATTCAAACTTTTTTCTTTTTATAAATGCCCCCACAATAAAGTTATATGGTTTATATATATATATATATATATATATATATATATATATATATATATATATATATATATATATATATATATATATATATATATATATATATATATATATATATATATATATATTGTAACGAGCACAGACGTTCGTTACATTGTTTTTTTATATATATATTATTAAACAAGTTAAAATAAAAAGTTCGCATTTAAAAACTTTCTTTAAAAATTAAAAATTGAAATTAAAATATCGTCTTAAACTCTTATATATTAAGTCGCACAGATAATAAAAATTATTAAAATAAAATTTTTATTAAAGAAAAAGGTATTTTTAAAACTAAATTTTAAAAAGATTTGGAGATAAAATTATATCTCTAAATCTGTCTTTAAATATATTTTTGATTTGGAAAACAGGGTAATTAATTAGAAATGGAAATGATTGTTAATTAGTTAAATGTAAACCAGCCTTGAGCATTTAAATGAAATAACTTCAGTCAGATAGAAAGAAAACAATAGAAACGGATTAGCCAATGAAAGAAATCCATTTGGGAAATCGGACCTCAGCGAAAGGATCATTACATCCATGACGCAATGTTAATTCAATCCTTTGACAAAAATATAAAAAGGACAAGTTTTGGAAAGCATAGGTTAGTGACTGGAAATTGATTGATTATTGACGATGTAACAGCTAGGTGTTAGCGCTGGGGGGATTGAAAAAGACGCACAGCTTCAATCCCTTCAGTTCTGCTAAGAAAGAGAAAAAAATGGGCCATCGTTTATACAATGAGGACCAACTACACGAAAAACAAAATCTCCAAAGGATAAATAAATAAATCAACCGGATACTAATCTTCGGACGACGTGGGAATTCACGTTTAAACGGCCAGGAATATAATAGGATGAACTATTTCAATAACCGTAAGAACTTTAAAATTTATGAACAGTAAATTAAAAACTTTTCATATTTAAAATGATTTTAATATTATTCTATCTGACCAACAATATTTATTAATTGGTTATAATTTTATTTAATGTATTTAATTTGTAAAATCATTTCCATTTATTTATTTATTTATTTAATTTTGTTCTTTAAGTTTTATTATGATTTCTGTTTTCCGTTAAATAAATTATAAAAAAAATGTTAAACTTAAGTCGGGCGTGAATGGCTGTATCGATTTGTAAAGATATATTAAGGGAGGGTAATCTTGGGTTGTTCATTTCGTAGTTGAATTGGTTCAATGGATTGGATATATTTATGTAATTAGTAGGTGTAATATGAGATCCGCTACGGGCAGGATTATAGATATACGCCACACACCCTCTGTTTGCCTATGGATGGGTTTGTAAGTCGGCAGAATACCGCAGCCCATTCCTATGGAGTTTTTAGTTTATTGATCTACTTGCCCACAGATGTCACATCCCTGTGGGTGGAGAGTCAATGTCGTTTCTATTTCTACATATTGTTCAGATGTACATTCCTGACAATATTGTTGTGTTGTCGTATCATGCTACATTGAATACATGAATGTATCAGATGGATTGGCGCCAGTTGATTGCGAAATGTGTTGCCTAAGGTTAAGTAGGGATAGAATATTTTATTTTTAAATGCAAATCTATGTAGTCGATTCAGGCTCGATCCTAAATAAAACTATTAAATTTAAGTTGTTTATAGACGCTTGCATGGATTGTTTATCGGTTAACTATGTTTTGCGTTTTCATATTTGATCAAAATATATAGACATTCGATAAATAATGATACCTTACGGTGAGTATCTAAAAATGTATTTATTCGGATGTCTTTTAAGTTATTGGTGACGATGCAAGTATCTTACGATGAATACTAGAGGGTTTCTTATAATTCCCTATGCAATTGTCAGTAATCAATAATTTTGTATTTTGATCGTTTATGTTTACTTTGAAATGTTTTTGACCGTTGAAATCTATGTAACCGATCTATAGCAACATATTAAACAGGTTTATAAGCCCATCTGTGCGAACTTGATTAAAAATGTAAATTTATAATATAATAGTAACTCAATGTAAATTAAAGTAAAATCAAAGTTAAAAATAATGTTAAATGTTTAAATGTAAATCACTAAAATAATTTTAAACCTTATATATATGTGCATAAATAAATCTGTTTGTATGATAATTACTGGCAGTGGCTTACTTTATTCTTTTATATACTAGTAAATGATATTATTAAATCTCTGCTATTCCACTGAGCTAGTGACAATGGGCTAACGATCTAAATATGTAAATAAAGTGGAATCCTAACAGCGCGTATCTGCCTACTTTATAAATTTTTCTAGGCTCAAATGCCTAGATGGCGCCCTTTGGTAGTGCGGTGCGGTGCGATGCGATCTACCACTTCGTTTGGATCGTTATAATTGGCGTCCCAAGTGTGGCCTTACCTCAGAGATTGACCCTGAGAAGGGGAATTAATGCTGAAATTTCCGATCTTTAATAAACCACAAATACCCTGAGCAAATTTTATCAAAATGAATGTTTTATCTGCTTACATAAGTCGGATATTTTTAAATTTTATAAAAGCACTGCCAGCAAGAAATTGCGCATATATATTAAATAAAAGAAAGTATAAATAATTTTAAAACTAATTTTTGTAAATTAAAAAGAAAATCAAAAGGTTGCATTGGATATGTCTTTTTTTTTTGTTAATATATATTTATGCGTTAACGTGTATAGGCGCACAGCCACGGAAGTTTATGATCGAAATGTGGTACCTTACGATGAGTACCGTTGGGAATTTACGTCAGTGTAATCCTATTTATGCATTTCAATCAGTCATAAATAAGTTGGTGGTAGTTATAATTGTGCTGCAAATATACACGTATAAATCCATTATCTTGGAACATATTTATCTCAATGCAACCTTCCTAAATAAGTTAAATAATTTGTTTGTCATGCCGTAAGTAGAAATCAAATGGATAAAATAAAATAGAATTCTCGGGGGGAGGGGTGTTAACGTAAATGGTCCTTAGGTAGGCGATGGTCAACATTTTCTTTTTCTTTTTGTATATAGTTTTTTGTAAAATTATTAACTGAATGTTTGTAAATTTTGTTAATACCGTAATTACTAACCCTAAGTAAAATATTTTTTTTTTTTGATCATTTTTTTTTAAGTAACTTTACTGATATGTAACGAGCACAGACGTTCGTTACATTGTTTTTTTATATATATTATTAAACAAGTTAAAATAAAAAGTTCGCATTTAAAAACTTTCTTTAAAAATTAAAAATTGAAATTAAAATATCGTCTTAAACTCTTATATATTAAGTCGCACAGATAATAAAAATTATTAAAATAAAATTTTTATTAAAGAAAAAGGTATTTTTAAAACTAAATTTTAAAAAGATTTGGAGATAAAATTATATCTCTAAATCTGTCTTTAAATATATTTTTGATTTGGAAAACAGGGTAATTAATTAGAAATGGAAATGATTGTTAATTAGTTAAATGTAAACCAGCCTTGAGCATTTAAATGAAATAACTTCAGTCAGATAGAAAGAAAACAATAGAAACGGATTAGCCAATGAAAGAAATCCATTTGGGAAATCGGACCTCAGCGAAAGGATCATTACATCCATGACGCAATGTTAATTCAATCCTTTGACAAAAATATAAAAAGGACAAGTTTTGGAAAGCATAGGTTAGTGACTGGAAATTGATTGATTATTGACGATGTAACAGCTAGGTGTTAGCGCTGGGGGGATTGAAAAAGACGCACAGCTTCAATCCCTTCAGTTCTGCTAAGAAAGAGAAAAAAATGGGCCATCGTTTCTACAATGAGGACCAACTACACGAAAAACAAAATCTCCAAAGGATAAATAAATAAATCAACCGGATACTAATCTTCGGACGACGTGGGAATTCACGTTTAAACGGCCAGGAATATAATAGGATGAACTATTTCAATAACCGTAAGAACTTTAAAATTTATGAACAGTAAATTAAAAACTTTTCATATTTAAAATGATTTTAATATTATTCTATCTGACCAACAATATTTATTAATTGGTTATAATTTTATTTAATGTATTTAATTTGTAAAATCATTTCCATTTATTTATTTATTTATTTAATTTTGTTCTTTAAGTTTTATTATGATTTCTGTTTTCCGTTAAATAAATTATAAAAAAATGTTAAACTTAAGTCGGGCGTGAATGGCTGTATCGATTTGTAAAGATATATTAAGGGAGGGTAATCTTGGGTTGTTCATTTCGTAGTTGAATTGGTTCAATGGATTGGATATATTTATGTAATTAGTAGGTGTAATATGAGATCCGCTACGGGCAGGATTATAGATATACGCCACACACCCTCTGTTTGCCTATGGATGGGTTTGTAAGTCGGCAGAATACCGCAGCCCATTCCTATGGAGTTTTTAGTTTATTGATCTACTTGCCCACAGATGTCACATCCCTGTGGGTGGAGAGTCAATGTCGTTTCTATTTCTACATATTGTTCAGATGTACATTCCTGACAATATTGTTGTGTTGTCGTATCATGCTACATTGAATACATGAATGTATCAGATGGATTGGCGCCAGTTGATTGCGAAATGTGTTGCCTAAGGTTAAGTAGGGATAGAATATTTTATTTTTAAATGCAAATCTATGTAGTCGATTCAGGCTCGATCCTAAATAAAACTATTAAATTTAAGTTGTTTATAGACGCTTGCATGGATTGTTTATCGGTTAGGTATGTTTTGGGTTTTCATATTTGATCAAAATATATAGACATTCGATAAATAATGATACCTTACGGTGAGTGTCTCTAATGTATTTATTCGGATGTCCTTTAAGTTATTGGTGACGATGCAAGTATCTTACGATGAATACTAGAGGGTTTCTTATAATTCCCTATGCAATTGTCAGTAATCAATAATTTTGTATTTTGATCGTTTATGTTTACTTTGAAATGTTTTTGACTGTTGAAATCTATGTAACCGATCTATAGCCACATATTAACCCTTAAACCGCTAATTTTATCATTGGTTGTATCAGATAAAAATCAAATCTTTTAATTGGCCAACTCACAAACTGAAGACAAAGCCTATTGTTAAAACATATTCGCCTATAATATTAAATTCAACTCAGATACGTTTATAAAAAGTATATAATTAATTTTTCAGGTCATGAAGAAAACGAAAGTTCTTTCAAAAATAAATTGCTATTTATTTATTCTAAGATATTCTATATCGGCAACATAAAAGTTATAATGTAAACAAAAAGATCGACTTTTACGTTATAGAAAAGTAAATATTTCTTTTTACTACATCTTCAATATATTTACTTAAATCTTCAATATTTTTCGAAAATAATTTTGTTTTTTTATTATTCTCTCTGAAAATTATATTTAATTTCCATAAATATTATTTAATAATAATTTAAATCGTATTCGAAATGAAAATCTCAGCGTTTTTCTTTATTTTCTTTGATCAGGCAGTTTCTTTGTTCTTTCCAGCCAATCAGAATGTCTTTTTCGGCTGAGAGCATGCTAAGAACCAATCACAAATAATGTTCCTTCTTTGTTTAGGTTTAAATGCGTTTTTTTTTATTTTTTACTTCTAAAATAAATCGGAAGATGTCACCATCGTACAGAACTTTTAAAAACGAATTCAATACATATTTAACGAATTTTATCGTATAAAAACGAACTGAGTTAGAGTGATTTTAGATGTCGACGAGGAGTCTCGTCGAGCGCGGGAAAAGGGTTAAACAGATCTATAAGCCCATCTGTGCGAACTTGATTAAAAATGTAAATTTATAATATAATAGTAACTCAATGTAAATTAAAGTAAAATCAAAGTTAAAAATAATGTTAAATGTTTAAATGTAAATCACTAAAATAATTTTAAACCTTATATATATGTGCATAAATAAATCTGTTTGTATGATAATTACTGGCAGTGGCTTACTTTATTCTTTTATATACTAGTAAATGATATTATTAAATCTCTGCTATTCCACTGAGCTAGTGACAATGGGCTAACGATCTAAATATGTAAATAAAGTGGAATCCTAACAGCGCGTATCTGCCTACTTTATAAATTTTTCTAGGCTCAAATGCCTAGATGGCGCCCTTTGGTAGTGCAGTGCGGTGCGTTGCGATCTCCCACTTCATTTGGATCGTTATAATATATATATATAATGAATATAATATTAATATCATTTATATTCTTTATTACTTTTACAATGCTTCATGTAATTGCACCCCACTATTGAAGGTTTGATTGCCTTAGCAATCTTCTTCAGAACTATAACAAACACAATACAAATATATGAATACAAATATACATGAATATATAATTTTACGTTATATATATATATATATATATATGTGTGTGTGTGTGTAATATTGTTATTCGATGTCTGTATTTTTAAAGCAATATACATAATTATATAAATGAATATTTGTAAATACAGTAAATAAATAATTAAAAATTTTGATTATCTCAGTAATCTGAGTCAACTAAAGCTTTGAAATGCTTACTTTCCCACAAACGTTAAGATCATGGAATTATGGGAAAGTTAGCATTTCAAAGCTTTAGTTGACACAGATTACTGAGATAATCGAAAGTGCTCCTAAATGGATAAATTTTTTAATTATTTATTTACTATATTTACAAATATTCAGTTATATAATTACATATATATATATATATATATATATATATATATGAGTGGATACATGGAGAAATAGAATATATGTATATATATATAAAATGTAAAGTTATATGTTCATGTATATTTGTATTCATGTATTTGTGGTGTGTTTGTTATAGTTCTGAAGAAGATTGCTGAGGCAATTGAAACCATTAATAGCGGATTGTAATTATATGAAACATTACAAAAGTAATAAAGAATGTAAATGATATTAATATTATATAGATTTGGTAATGCAATAACAAAGATAAAGTCATAATACTTCATAAAGAATGGAAGTTTTAAGTATATATATATATATATATATATGCATTTGTGTATTTATATATTTGAATCTTTGTATATATATATATATATATATATATATAATTCATTTATTAACTTGCATTTTTGTTTATCATATATATATATATATTGATTAATAAATGAATTTAAATATATTATTGGTTAAGGTAATGATTTTTGGTTTTATTTATATGACTATATTCAAGCTATTAAAAAAAGTTATATTTACATCTATTAGCTGGAGACTAATATTAAGAGATTGTTAAATATAAGGCTCAGCCTTTTTTCCTGATTAGTTATAGTGATTTCAGAATACTGTTTAGCATCATATGATCACCATTCACAAAACTAAATAACAAATTTTATCTTCATTTCTTTCACTTGATCTAAGTGCAGTGCTCTCAGATCCAACCTCTTCACTAATGAAATCCACAAGATAAAAACTTATCTGGGGATATAGGATAAGTAGACACTAAATAGATTTTATGCAAAAACCTTCTTTTGCATCTATTGATTACTCTGGTTTGCACTGAGTATGAAAAGTTTAGCATCTGCGATTTCAGAATACCATATAGTTGAAATTACATTAGTATATATAAATCACATCCTGTGTGTAAGTATATCAGTAAAGGGTATGCTTTTATACAATCAAAACTAAAGAGTAGGTGGTCTTATTCTACATTACAGTTCATTTATATATAAGTTGCAGGGGGTTTTCAGCACTTCTGCATTACTATAACCACTGTTTATAATATCCATTTTAAATATTTTAACTTTTCTTTGAAATTTCTTTTTGTGACCAATTCTCAAGATGAACAATAGGGTTTGGCTAATTTTTATAAATAAAAATTTTAATGCAAGTTTGTCTTTATTATTATATTTTCCATTCATTTGTAAATGAAAAACAATAATAGATTTTACAGATATATAAAACAGAAAATTATTGTCTACCCAGCTGTTGTTAATAATTCAAGCAGAGAACTGGTTTTCATCAGAAAATACTATGTATATACAATTTATTTTTTAAGTTAAATTTGATATTAAATTTATGTAAATTAATTTTTATACAAATAAATATGTAGTGTTATTCTGCAAGAATATTCTTGTGAAATTTTTGTATTATTAAGAAAAATCTGACATATTTTATATATATATTTTTTAAACATGTGTATTTATCTAATATAGTAAAATATAACCATGCATATTTATTTTAGCAGAAAATCCTAAAAAACATAATTTTTTAAAACTGGCATGCTATGAAGGTTATTTCATTGTCAAATATGCATGTTTTAGAGAGTCATCTCTACAAAATAGTACCTTTAAGATTTGCAATAAGGTTATCATATAGTATATCAATAACTTATATTTATATAAAAAGTATATCTATTATTATTTAGAACTTTACCCTTCTGAAAGATCAATATGATTAATGTATAGTTTTGAAAAATGCAATCAGATTCTTCTAAATGTATGGCTTTATCTTTAGAAAACACAAGTGGTATGGCCTAAAACTGAGCATAATTGTCACATTTGGTCTCTGTTTCTTTATTCAGTGTTTGTCCATCATATAAATGATTAAAATGACATATTCACCATCACAATGTCATCATAGTCTGTAGAGGGTGATGTTTAAAATGCTTTAATTCTAATTTGCAAGATTTAAAAAAATTACTAGATGTACTATTTATTTGTCACGATCTCAATCTCAGGAATTAAATTCATCTTATTTATGTTTGAATAATATCTTTTAAATTAGTCTTAACTGAATAAATAAATATATGAGTGAGGATCCAAAAATAAATGGAATTTTGTAATAGAATTATTATACTATTGTATTTATTAACTGTTACAAATTGAATCTCTTTCAAAGTACTATCCACTCAATACAAATCACTCTTCTAAAGGTGTTTTTTTTATTTTCAAAGCAATCCAAAAATTATTGCAAAATTTATGTCTTTTAATTACTGCATCATTTTTTCCTTACCACTTTTCAGAACACACAAAAAAAACTTCTGAGACTCTTTTTTTTTCAAGAAAATAAAATGAAATTACACAAAGAAATATCAGGCAAATATATCTGATTGATAAGCTGGGTCATTGCTAAATTTAATTAAAATTGTTTCACATTTAAAGCTTTGTGCACTGGCACATTATCATGGTAAATCTAGCACTGTCCATGAAGCCAAAAATCAGAGTATTTTATTTTACAGCATCATAAAAAAAATTTTTCAGAACTTGTAGGTTTTAAATTTCTTGTTGTTCCAAATAAATTCTGAGTGAATAATTCTGTTTGCATCCAATAAAGTCAATTTTGTTTTGGCATTTGATTTCACTCACATTGTTTCTTTGTGATAGTAATTTTGACACTTAAACCACTCATAAATTTGTGTTTTCTCCTTAGCAGCTTGTTTGTAAAGTGATTCAAACATTACAACTACTTGCAACTTCTCTAATAGAAAAAAAATTTCACATTGTTCCAATTTTTCAGCCATTATAAAAATTGACAAATATGAGATGCAATTAACAAAAATATTTACTATGATACAACACATTTTATCTCAATGATGACAGTTGGTATATTGATGCAGGGGAGTCCCCTTAAGAGGTATCTAGTAAAAAGAGCATGTACTACAATGTACTCACACTTCAGAGAACAATCCTCTCATAGTTCCTACTTCTAGGAATTCTAATATTAACTAGGAATAAATGGTTATTTCAACAGATAAGTAATTGATTATAAGCTATTTTTTTCTGAAGTTACTGATATTCCAAACAGTAATAAACTAATTTGACTAGATCATTGTGGTTCATTATACCTATTCATCAACTGATAATTCAAAAAATGTCTGATGGAAGTTAAAGCTTTGGAAAAGTACAAATACATCAGACACTAAGGAAGAGGTAATAATCTTCACAAATTCTTATTATTTCATTGGTTTTGTTGATCTAATTCATTGGGATTTTTTTTAGAATGTATTCAACAGCTGTAATTTATCCAAATGTTCTAATATCTTACCTCATAAGATAATAAACATGTAAGAAATTGATATAAAAGGCAAAAAATACTAAAAACATCATAGATGAATGTTGTTAACCCAACATACCATACCAAAATTTGATCATGATAAAACTTCAGGTAAATTGCTTATAAATTAAATGGAGAGAATTAATTTTTAGTTGTCAATCTTAAAAACAAGCATATAATTGAAAATTTAAATCAAACAAACAACAAATACCACTTTGTACCAAAATGATATAATATAAATGCAATGAAAATTTAAATGGGTTTTTATTGTTATCAGATTCAAACAGAGTTTTAAACCTTCAGTGATAAAAATCAAGGAAATAAACCTATATTATAAACACTAACTATGGAATGGAAGCTAAACCTAAACATCTGAATACTAAATTAGACACAAAAACAATTAATTTGGACACCGCATAGTGAAGGTTTTACTAAGGACAACAGCCTAAAAAAGTTTTGAAAGCTGTTATTTCTCCAAATATTTTGATGACTACATAAATTAAACTAGGGACGTCATTGTGGGGGTGGGGAGAATAAAACATCTTCAACCTATCACAAGACATAAAAACACTGATTGAAAAATCAAATTTACTGATCAATTTTATTGTTAGTTAAAAAAGAATAGTAAATCAAAATATGAGAATTCTGAATGTGATTTTACTGAAATTCAAGGATCAACAATTAATATAAATCCAACTTCAGAACAACTACCACTGTGTTGATACTGTTAATCTGATATATATATTTTGTTATGGAACACATACTTTGTATAAAACAATTGTTGAAGATCAATAGGTTATTATAAACTTGGTCATGAATAAATATTATTAAAACAAATTGTTATTTATCCATTATACTAGCTAATTCCAGTAATATTACTTTTTTATAATCATTTGCTATTGAGGCTTGCATTGTTGAAAAAGAATAATTGTTATTTAATTTTATCATGTATTTTATTTAAAATAAAGTTGTTGTTTTTTTATTTTAGTTCAATCATATTTTTTTAAAAAAAGAGAGAAAAAAACTTGTTTACAAATTGTATTCTATAATGACATTTTGCTATTGAGATCAAATATAAAGAAAACATTTGATATTTTTTAGCAATGATTGCTATTATTTTTCTTTTTTAATAAAAATTAAATTAGTGTAATATCATTCCAAATTTATTCTGATACTACTATTATAAAGTATTTGATATACATAGGACAAACAAAGGAAAAGGCTATAGCTTTATAGAAAAATATTTAAAATAAGAAAATAAAATTAATATTTATATTACATTTTACAAAGGTTTCTTCATTAATCTCAACTTTTAAACGTACATTGAAATAACAACTCTGAATATGTGATCTAAAGTAAATATGACAACAAAAATTCAAGAATTGGCATGTTTTGATTTTTTTGAGTTGTTAAAACTTTCTAATTTGCAGGATAAAAACCACAAAAATAATTTCAAGAGGAAAATATTTTTGTATAATATGTAATTCAAAACTTTATCTGATTAATACAAAATATAGATTTAATTTAATTTTTTTAATAAATGAAGTGAAAAATATCACCACACATAGAAAACTTAATAATGAGTAAATTGTCACAGACAACATCATTGACCATCATTTTTTTTTATCAATTCCAAATTGTTTAATTAATAAAATTTAAAACATATTTCCCTCACATAAATATTACTTTTTTTTAATTCAGCAAACAAACCTACTTCTTTGTTCTAAAAAATATGAATACAGAAAACAATTTTTTTAGGGAGTTATGGTGGTTTGGTGCTAAAGTTTTACCAGAACTTTTTTTTAATCAATTACACATTATTTTTTATAACTTTAAATTATATGTAAATATGTTTATTTTAATATATATTAATAAATATTTTTTTAATTTGAATAAAATTAGCTATTTGTAAACTAGCAATAATTAAAAATGCAGTATATGATCTCTTTTTGTATTCTATCATTATAAAATATTTGATGTACAAAGAGAAAAAATATATTTCAATGGAAAAAAAAACTTTGTAAAAAAATATTTAAGTTCAATAATACTGGTAATATTGTTCATTGCATTTTGAAAAACATTTTGACAAAATAAATTAGATTATTTTGATGATTACTTTGGAAAAATAGTTGAGGCTATAGATTATGAAAAAAAAATGTAAGATTAAATTAGGTACTTTACAAAAGTATGTTCCTAGCAGTTAAATTAATATTTATTTAAATAAGCTGCTGAATGAATATTCATCTGATAAGATCAAATTAGCATAAGAATAGAAAGGAGTCATTAATTTAGCATAATAACAAAAAAGTCATTAATTCAGATTGCTAATATTATGTTAGAATTTTCAAATAGGGAGCAATAGCTTAATTTATCTAAATTAAATGAACTCACACAAAATATTTAAAGTAAAGAAGGATTCTATAATTTATGGAAGTAAATAGGTTATTGAATTATTTATAAATAAGTAAACTAATAATAACAAAAGACCATTTAAAGAGAACATTACATAATTTATATTTTTCTTTTAAAATCATGTCTACAAAATAAAATATCATTAATTTAGCAAAATGATTACTCTATAAACAGAACAGTAGAGATTATATATCAAATAGTATATAAAACTAATCAGAGTTCTAGATATGTGATTAGGGCAACCACAGATTTGTATAAGTTGTTGCACTATTCATATATAATATTCACAGTAAGTAAAAATAATAATAACTAATGATAGATTCTTACTATCAGGATAAAAAAAACATTCACTATTAATCATCCTCTAGTTTGAATGAGCAAGACTCAGTAAATTTGAACAAACTCATCTATTGTATATAAACTTTTATTTAGGTATCTTTATAAATAAAATAAAATATTTAATATAGATATGGTATTTGGAGTATTTTTTACAAATATAACAAAAAATAAATATAATAAAAATAAAATTTAAGGATACTGATTGAGCAAAATAATTGGCAAAGTTTATGTTTTTACATAACTAAAAGAAAAAAAATTAGAAAAAACTTGCAAAGTTTAAGTATGCTCTTAATAAAAAAAAAAAAACATATATACAACTGAATTCTATTTGTTATTACCAAATTAAAGTTTAAAGAATAAAGCTAAATATGTACAAAAACACCATTGACTAATAAAGCACATATATAAAAATGTTTCCAAATTTTCCTGCTATAGCTAGTACATCAGAACTATTTGTTGCTTTTTTTAAAACTTATTAATAATTTTATTTAAATAATTCAAATCATTGATCTTACTTTTAAAACTCTCTGATCTCTAGATATCAAAGTATGATTGTCTTATCAACAAGCATTACTAATTTTTTATATGTGAGATATGATGTACAGTATTAAATTTATATAGTATGCTTAAATTAAGTTTAAAGATATCAATCTAATTATTCTACCAAATATTAGACACTTTTTATATTTGAAATACTGTACTGTATCAAATCTATTTCCTTAAAAATATCCTATACATAAGTTGCAAGGATATTACATTTACTGTGTATAAACAAATTTAATTCAAATGAATAATGTAATTAAGCACTTATTATTTCATAAGACTTCAAAAAAATATAAATAACGTTCTTATTTATTTTGTATTTTCTTAAAATAAAAAGTATTATGCATATTTTAATTTTAAACCTATTTTAGTATGTATGTGTAATAACTGAAAAAATCTGATTTATAACTCTTTTGTACAAAATTAAAGTAGACATCAAAAAAGAAAATATTCCACGAAAGTAGAAAATCTTTCAGAAAAGCTTATACAAAATGGCTAAATTAAAAAATGCTAGTGTTATAACAAAAAGCACTGGATTGCAAAATATTATAAAATTCTTCAAAAAATGTCAGCTATCTCTATCACGTTGCACTTTACTGCAAACGTAATTCACATAGCTATATATATGTCATACTTAGCAGATGAATACAAATTTGAGAAAATTATTCAATTGTAATTTTTGTTACAGTAAGTTTAAACCTCTTTATGGTTAATTTTTTATTGAAATCAAATTTAATTTCATTCATTTGCATTTTTTATTTGTCACGTTACGCAGGTGATTGCAATTTTTTTAAAATAAAATTATTGATTAGTAATTTTTTATTACTGAAAAATTTGTCTTTTAAAAAAAATTAGTTTTTATTAAAATCAAATTTGACATAATTCACTTATATGGTTAATGATCACATTTAGCAGATATTCACAAATTAAATATATATATATTTAACAGCAATTTTTATGTTTTTCTTTTTTAATTTTTATTTAATTTTTTACTCCAAGTGGACTTTCAGATTTAAATGCATAATACAGCAATGAATTTTGTAAATATTTTTACACTTATATATTTGAGTTTTTTATATATATTTTTTTAAATGGTTGTGTTGATCAGTAATTTCGTTTTAGATTGTAGGTCAGGAAGAGGTTATCATTGAGCACATTACTTGTATCTTTGACTGAATAGAATGCTTAGCAAATGTGTTTCTGGATTATGTTCATTACATATAATTATCTTAAAAAATCAATTACATTGATTTTGATTTTTAAAAAGGCTATTGAATGGTATATTAATAGTATACTTCTATGCAATAAAGAAACTTAAATGATAAAGAAATAGAGAAAAAAAAGTGCTTTTGAGATCAGAATTTGGAGGGAAATAAAACTTGTATTGGTAATATTATAAGTATAGAAGTAATAAAAATAAAACTTGTATTGGTAAGATTATAAGTATAGAAGTAATAAAATGTAAAAAATGAAATATTTTTTGAAGATATTTAAAAAAAAGAAAAGTGTGTTAGGTTTACTTTTAAAAATAAAATAAAAAATTGTAGGTTGTGCTAACTAAAAGTTTAACAAAAAGAATGAAGATGGCAAATAATCTTAAATATACAAAAAATATAATATAAAAAGATAAAAAATAAATAAAACAACTTTTAAATAAATAGCTCATTGTCAAATGTTTCTCAAGTATCATTTAAAAAAAATACTGACAAAAAGTATTAGACGCTTGGGGGGAGGGGAGTCTCGTATTGTCAACTATGTAAAAACGATTACATAATCATTGAGTAACCAATTACTGAATTGTTATCAAGATTGAATGTCAGTTAGCTATCTAAAATAGAAATTTTAAACATTAAATGGAGTAAAATAATTCCATTTTGAACAGGACTTTAAAGCTAGAACAATGGCATGGTATGCAAACTACATTAATATAGTGATCATTAAGGGGAAAAAATTTGAGTACTTGGAGACAGAATAAAAAAAATAAAAATCTTGTAGAAAATTCATGATCTGATGTAGAGATCTGGAGATTTCTAGCTAAACTATTTATTTATTCAAACATGGGAGACTTTTTTTTTTAAATAAAATATTTTAAATTATTTATTCACTATCTAAATTCATTTCTCCTGAAAACTAAACAGTGGTTTCTTTTTGCAAAAAAACTATTTATTTATTTACCTGATAATGGCTAAATAAATGGAAGATGTTTAATTTGTAAATGCTAATATGTTTTCTAGTTTTTTTTTACTAAATGAAAATTAAAAATTTTAAATACAATATTAATGTTCACATTCTAATGAAAAATTAATACAAGCACTACAAAAAATAACAAGTACAATTTTTTAAAGTACACTGACGTTATATTTTTTTATATAAAATTAATGAAATTAAACAAGATTTATTAGTAGAAATTATTATGATGAATAAGCAGTCTGTATAAGTATTTATTTATGAGGCTACTTTGATGTTCATATTTATAATACTACTCTAGCAAATCCTCTAATAGATCAAATAAGATTGATGCTTCAGCAAACAGAATGAATAAGTTATTTAATTACTAATGCCTAAAAGAACTGTACTAAACTTTGTTAAGTTTGATAACCCAAAGAAAAGTTTAAGATATGGATAAATCCAGATGGTCAGACAGTTATTCTTCTACAAACAATTTATTTCATATATTATTTTTTTAGCTATATCAAAAATAATAAATTGAGTATATCTCATTTTCTTAAAAAACAGATTTGTGTAAATGTATATGAATTATAAATAAATATATATTGTACTATATTTGTTTTGGTGCGAGTTGCATTGCTAATTTAAAATTTTAAATTACCAAATTCCTGAAAAGAAAATAATATTTTTTCTTTTTAAATCTCTCATTGTATTTTTTTTAAATCTCTCATTGTATTTTTTTTACCTCTTGGAGGCCTTAAAGGAACCGAGCAGGGCAAATTCCTAATGTCCACTCCATACGTTCTTGTCGTTGCAGCTGTTATTACTATGTGATTATTCATATAGTATACGAACATGGATGGGCTGCTCACCAACATGCATTAGCCAGCGTGGTGAGTTTATTAGCTTTTTACCTCTGAGTTTAAGATCAAGAAACACCATGGTCTTTCTTCTCAGTGCCTGATAAGGCAGAATGAATGTTTGTGTAAATGATAAATATTTTTCCAATACATATATACAATTATGACAGACAAAAATAAAGCATGGCCCTTATTCCCAGGAGGCTGTAAAGTCACCAACCAAGGCAGCGGTTGGTGGCCGAAGGCGGAGGGTGCTAAGAATCCCCTGATTGCGGACCCAGGCTGCCATTTGATGATGACTTTTTATTTAGGTACTTACAACTGCAGATCACTTTCAAGTGAAGGAAGATTGCAAGAATTAGAAGAAGAACTGTCTTATATTAAATGGGACATTATTGGACTTTGTGAAGTTAGAAGAAAAGGAGAAGAAACAATTGATTTAAAAAGTGGACATATACTCTATTATAAAGGCACACATATTGGAAATACAAGTGGAGTAGGATTCATTATAAATAAAAAGTGGAAGAACAATATTGTGGAGATTGATGGTGTATTGGACAGAGTGGCAAGATTAGTTATACAACTTAATAGCAGATACCAAATGCAGATAATTCAGGTTTATGCCCCAACAAGTTCTCATAGTGATGAAGTAGTAGAAGATTTTTATATGGATGTACAAAAGGCTTTTGATCAGAGTAAACAACATTTTAAAATTGTTATGGGAGACTTTAATGCTAGAATTGGTAGACAAATGAAAGATGAAATTGCTGTAGGTAATTTTGGTTATGGTAATAGAAATGAGAGAGGACATAGACTTGTGGAGTTTGCAGAAAAAGAAAAACTTTATATTATGAATTCATTTTTTGAGAAAAATGTTAAAAGGAAATGGACATGGAAGCATCCAAATGAAGGTACAGCAGAATTGGATTATATTTTGACTAACAGAAAATACATATTTCAAGATTGTAATGTTCTTAATAAATTTAACACAGGAAGTGATCATCGATTAGTAAGGTGTAAGTTACGTGTTAATGTAAAACTAGAGAGACAAAAATTATTAAGAAAAACAATATTTACAGTTGATATTCCTAATCTTCAGAAACATTCTAATGAATTTAAATTAGAACTTACAAATAGGTTTCAAGTGTTAGGAGATTTTGAACATGATTCAGATTTGAATGAAATTAATATGAAAATAACTGATACACTTTTAAAAACTGCAACAAACATAGCTGGTAGAAAAAAGCAGCAATTGACTAATAAAATTTCTACTGAGACTAGAGAATTTATGAAGAAAAGAAGGAATATGAAGATATACAAAAATGATGTATTAAAAAGAATTGAATATCTCGAATTTTGTAAAATGGTACGGAAAAGAGTTGAAAATGATATAAGAAAGTATAACTGTGAAATAGCAAGGAAAGCTGTAGAAGAAAATAAAAGTCTCAAAAATGTTAAACAACATTTTGGTATTGGTAGGAAATTTATATCTGCAATAAGAAAAAAAGATGGAATTATTACTAAAAAGAGAGATGACATCATGAAATTGGTAGAAGATTTTTATCAAGAATTATATAGTAATAAAGAACAAGTACCTCCTATATCTATTACATCTTCCGAATTGCCCAGAATTTTAAATGAAGAAGTGAGACATGCAATTAAGTGTATGAAGAAAGGAAAGGCTCCAGGAAATGATGGAATTATAATTGATATATTAAAAGAAGCAGGTGAAGAAATAGAAACAATTTTAGCAAAGTTATATACCAAATGTCTAAATGATAAAGATGTACCGGAAGATTGGAAGAATGCAGTAATAATATTAATATTTAAAAAAGGTGATAAAGAAGATATTAGAAATTACAGACCTATCAGCCTTTTATCAGTTTTATATAAAAATTTTACCAAGATAATTACAACTCGTCTACAGAGAACTTTGGATTTCCACCAACCAAGAGAACAAGCTGGATTTAAAAGTGGTTTTAGTACAATAGATCATATCCAGGTATTGAGAGAAGTCATAGAAAGGACAAATGAATATGAGTTGTCATTATGTTTTGGATTTGTAGATTATGAAAAGGCATTCGATTCTATACACATTTCTTCAGTGATTAAAGCATTGGATCATCAAGGTATAGATCCAGGATATTGTCATATTTTAAAGAATATTTATAAAAATGCAACAGCAACAATTAGATTACATAATGATACTGGAAAAATCAACATTGAGAAAGGTGTAAGACAAGGTGACTCCATATCTCCAAAACTCTTTACAGCAGTGCTGCAAGAAGTATTTTGTGGATTAAAATGGGAAACTAAAGGAGTGAAAGTAAATGGAGAGTATTTAAGTCATTTAGATTTTGCAGATGATGTAGTTGTTTTTGCAAATAATGCTTCAGAGCTGCAGGAAATGTTGCAGGAGTTAGCAGATGAAAGTAGAAAAGTAGGACTAAAGATAAATGTTAAAAAGACTAAAGTAATGTTTAATCGATTTGCTCAAAATATGAAAATAAAGATTGATTATGAAGAATTAGAAAGAAGTTAACAGTTACAAATACCTTGGTCAGATTATTAATACAGATGGGAACATAATGGAGGAAATTAATCATAGAATTAAACTTGGTTGGAGTGCTTTTGGTAGAAATAACTTGATACTAAAAGGAAATATGCCTATGTGTTTGAAAAGGATGGTTTTTAACAAATGTGTTTTACCAGTTCTTACTTATGGATCTGAGACTTGGACACTTAATAGAAGAGCAATACAGAGACTTCAGACCACTCAAAGGAGTATGGAGAGATGTATGTTGGGAGTAACAAGAAGAGATCGAAAACGCAATGTATGGGTAAGACAACAAACAGGTGTTACTGACCTTATTGAAAAAATTAAAAGATTGAAATGGAGTTGGGCTGGACATATTGCTAGAAGAGATGATAATAGATGGACAATTGAAATTTTAAACTGGATTCCAAGAGATTGTAAAAGACCCAGCAAGAGACCACATGTGAGATGGATGGATGAAATAAGAAAATGTGCAGGAGTGTTGTGGAGAAGAGAAGCTAAAGATCGGAGAAGATGGATTAAACTTGGAGAGAGCTTCATCCTGCAGTGGATTGATAATGGTTGATGATGATGATGATGATGATATATATAAGAAATTAAAAAGATATAAAAAGAATAATAAAATGTTACTTGGATTTTTTTTAAGATATAAATACTTAAACTTAAAATCACAGCATTCTTTCACCATAATTAAAGATGCCAACCAAAGGAGAAAAAATAGATGATTTTGTAACAAAAATAAATTTTGTCAAAGTTAACAGGTGTCAACAGGATATGTGCAATAGACTCAAAATTAGTGGAGTATAAAAAAATACATCATGTGTCATGGTCTTAGATCTCCTTCTCTTTTTGCCTGGTGTTATATGTGACCTAATGTAGCCATATGATGTAAATTAATTTTTTTCTGTGAGATCCATATAAAATACACCAAGGAACTCTCACCAACGGACTGAATCATTGGAATATGTGTGAATAAAGAAGAGTTTGTTTGCCGATGTTTTCTTCTTGCCTGAAGTCATAATAATGCTTTGAGTGAAGAAATCACCTACCTGAAGCTTTGAACCCCAGAGTACCTACAATCTGTAAGAAGATTGCACAATGGATTCCTCTCAGGACTAACAAACCCATCCATGGTAATCTACACTGTACTATTCATGAACAATTAAACTTACTGGTAAGAAACTTTATTGCATAAATTTAAGTAATCACTGTCTCTTAAACTATAAAGATAGAAAATACTGTCTTGAATCAGACTGAAAAAAATCTGAATCTTAGAAAACAAGAGTGCTTAATAGCTATTTGAATTTATCTGTTTCAATATTGTTATTCTCTGTATAGTTTTTAAAATAATAATAATTATAATTAATATATCATATGAATATAATTTACATTGTTGTTTATTTCAAATTGTTATTAATAGGATAAAATTATTTAACTCAACAATTATTACTTTACCAAATAAATTGCCAATTCTGTATTAGAAAATACAATCCTCTGGGTGTAGAAATAATTTTATAATAGTAACTAATAAAAATAGGGGGTTAGGCCAGTGAGTTATGGAATAGAATTCCGGTGTTTTTCAAATAAATTAAAAGATGGTTCTGTCCTTAACTATTATTCAAGTTTAGTTAGGTTAAGTGGGTTTGTGTGACCAGGAAAAACAATTGTGTTCATTAAATTATCTGATGTATTCAATGAAGGAATTACTAATGTGAACATAATTTGATTATCAAATATGAAATAATAAATTATATAAACTATAAAATCCTGATGGATGGTACAATATATATATATATATATATATATATATATATATATATATATATATATATATATATATATATATATATATAATACAATACCCATTATAAAATATATATAAAAAAAAAATTAACGGTAAATACAATATTATAGTTTAAATTCTTTTGTAGCGCTTTTGATTGCATGGTAATCCTCATCAGCTTTAACTGAATTTCTAATTTTTAAAATTTAATGTTATGTATATTTCCATAAGCTGTGTTGGCCATATTTGCAACTTGACTATAAATAACATCATTCTTATATTTATCAATCAAAATTGCCTCTTTAATTTTCCTCTTTTTATGATTTCTTTCTTCCATTATTATTTTTATTTCACTACTATTAAATGTAAATCTATAATTACAAGTCTTTTTATGGTCAAAGAATACTGAAGCTGTATTAAATTGACTATTTGCATTATTTTTAATTCGATTATATAATAATTGATGCTCCTTCAATCTTTTCTCCACAGATCATCTCGATTCACCGATATATAATTTCTGACATCCACATGAAATCTGATAAATTATATTACTTCTTTGCAATTTAGGAATTATACTCTTAGAATTATTAATCAATCGATTAACATTCATAGCACTCATGTTCCTCCGAATATTAATTGATTGATTAATAATTCTAAGAGTATAATTCCTAAATTGCAAAGAAGTAATATAATTTATCAGAATTTATGTGGATATCAGAAATTATATATCGGTGAATTGAGATGTTCTGTGGAGAAAAGATTGAAGGAGCATCAATTATTATATAATCAAATTAAAAATAATGCAAATAGTCAATTTAATACAGCTTCAGTATTCTTTGACCATGAAAAGACTTGTAATTATAGATTTACATTTAATAGTAGTGAAATAAAAATATTAATGGAAGGAAGAAATCATAAAAAGATGAAAATTAAAGAGGCAATTTTGATTGATAAATATAAGGATGATGTTATTAATAGGCAAGTTGCAAATACAGCCATACACAGCTTATGGAAATGTTTGTAACATTAAGTTATAAGGATGATGTTATTAATAGGTAAGTTGCAAATATGGCCATACACAGCTTATGGAAATATATATAACATTAAATTTAAAAAATTTGAAATTCAGTTAAAGCTGATGAGGATTACCATGTAATCAAAAACACTACAAAAGAATTTAAACTATAATATTGTATTTACCATTAAAATTTATATATATATATATATATATATATATATATATATATATATATATATATATATGTATATATATATAATATATATATATATATATATATATATATATATATATATATATATATATATATATATATATATATATATATTACAAATCAATGTCTGTATTTCTTCAAAATAATATACATAAATTTATAAATAAATATTAAAAAATACAGTAATTAAAAGTTTATAAAAAAATACATTTGGTATAAAACAATTTTGATTAGATTTACCTAATGCTTAAAAAAACATTAGTATGCTCTATTTCTTTAAGTGTGTTTGAGTTCATTAAAAATTTTCATATTAAAAAGCATGATTATAATCATAAAAGTAATATTATAAAAATTCTGTGTTCAAATTATTTAATTTTTTATAAGTCTGTTTTTATGATTACAACTATAACACTTTGATAAGAAAGTTAACCAAATTCAAACAATATATTGGAAAAACAGTAGATACAAGACAAAAAAATTTTGGGGAAAAAAATAGGCTGTCTTTTCCATTTATGTCAATTTTTAAATCATATTATTTTTTAAAGTTATTTTTTAATTGATTTATATTATTAACAATGTGTAAATCGAAAAATTTCACAAATGTTAATTAAAATAATGTAAATCAATTTAAAATAGCTTTAAAAATAATATTATTGATTTAAAAATTGATGTGTTCCTTTCAAAGTGCTTTAGATAAACCTATCTATATAAAAATGAGGTAAAGAGAGAAGATAGTTCATTCTTTTGTCTAAAGTGCATTTCATTTGCTTAATAAATCAGTACTGTGAGTTTTAATCTTAGTATAATATATATATATGGTGACATAGTGAATTATAAATGAATATTTCTATCTCAGTTGATTAAAATCACAATTTTGTTCTTTTTAATTAAATCATCAGCTTCTATGACAATGTGATGGTTATTGAGGAAAAAAATAAAATTTCAGTGTGTTTATACTTAATTGCAAACTTTTCAATATATGATATTAGTAAACTTGGTTTTCATGATCATCAAATGATCAAAGAAGTTTTGATAACTAAATCGGGTGACTTTTGTGCTGAATTGAAACTTTTCACATCCTGGGCAACAATGCTGTTTTTTTATATTCTATCTTATCACTTTAATTCATTTTTTTATAAAAAAAAAATAATGTTGATGCAATACAATTTAGACAACTATTTTTAAATTTATTGATTTTTTTGCTACCTTTAATTTTGTTGCATATTTTCATAACAATTTCATATAACTATAAGAAATATTTAACATTGGAAGATTGTAGATCTGTCATTATTATCGTGAGAAAGATTTTTTTTTGGGGGGGGGGGAGATTAAATTAGATGGAAATTCTTTAAAATGTAAGTCACACAAATTCATTAAAAATAAATCTTTACCTCACTTCTATTTTTAAAAAAAAATGCTGATATATTATATTTCAATATCATTTTTAATAATGAAATCATCTTTCAAAAAAATTATTTTAGTACAATATCTACATTTAGATCCCCCCCCCCCAATATTTATATATTTTACGTAGTAGTATGAACTTTTCAGAGTTTTTTATTTACCAAAAATGCAATATTTTGTCAAAATAACTATGTAGTAAACATTTGTCAGAGAGAAATTTACCAGTGAAGTTTATTATGTGTAGATGTTTTTAGGAATATCTTATAACTTATAAAATGAGTTCATAGAAATCTGTTCCAATTTAGGAAATAATAGATGTTATTGATGAAATTTTTTAAGCTAATAATGTTTAAATGTCAAAAATATCCAACATTACAGAGTATTTGAAAATAGAAAGTCCAAACCTATGGCTCTATAGAAAAATTGATCAGTAATGGCTGGGTGAGAGATCTTATATAGATGATACGATTTATTTCTAATTTAATTATACATCTATGTTAATTTAAGATTTAAATTTTATTTGATCAAACAAAGATAAATTTTTCAATATAAGAGACAATAAAATGAATTAATGACAAGACTTGATATCTCTAAAGTCTTTGAAAAAGTCAAGTTTTTTCACCATTAATTATTTAAGTTTATAAAAGTGTTAGATCTTATATTTTTTATAATTGTTTACTTTTAAGAACTAGAATTGTCACAATTATTAACCATAAAAATTTGTTATATATTGTACCTACCATGGATGACCCACTAACTAACTACTCATAGTTCCTCCAACTCAGCCATCTTACTACATAAAAAAAAAATTTAGTATTGCATATCTAATATAAATTCTACTAATCTTAATAAATAGTTTAATAATTTATCATTACAAATTATAAGATATATTATTTAAATTGATCAGTAAGATACCCTCCTATTTTAACATCCAGAACATGCCAAAAAGTATATCCTCAATGCCATATGAATATCAATACACACTACTTCATTAAAACATTAATAATATACTCCCATGACTCATCCTTAAGAAAATAAGCTATATATAACATTAACATTTCATAAATTAAATTGAACTATAATACTTTTCTATGTTAATTAATCCATTTTTTATAAAAATTTTATTTTTTGTACAATGTTCATTTATCTAATAAAGTAATCCTATCTCTCATTGAATAATATTTTATAACACAATTAAAATCTCAGGTTATTATTATTACATTTTAAAATAAATAAATTGAGTGATATAACTAAATGTTGTGAGTGATTTTGTACATCTAGCTATACAAAAATAATAATAATCAAGAAACAAATTTACTCATTAATTCTTCCCTTTTAAACTTATTAGCTAATTTACTTATACACTAGACCAGTGTTTCCCAAAATGGTGTACATGTTCCCTTTGGGGTATGAGAAAAGTTTAGTGTGGGGGGGGTACACACAGCACCAAACCTTGACTGCATATGATGCAACAAGCAGATTACAGTTTTTTTATTACAAGTATTTAAAAATAATTAAAACTTTTTACTTATTAGTATTATGTATGGGAGTTTTGTATGCATAACCATGGTAACAAGCACTTTGATTCTGCATATTCCTCCAGTCTATGTCTCAGATAATATGTTATAGTAATGATTCACATACACATTGAACTGTTAGAGTGTGTGCATGTGTATTTTTAGCTTTTGTGTGATTTTGATATTGGAAAGATTTGTTATGTTTTTTAGTAAATCCCATTGATTTTGATTATTTTTACAAAATATAATTTTTATCCCTAACATTTAAGATTATGGATTACTTGTCAAAATTTGAACATCTAAACCAAATAATATTAACAATCAACAAACAGAAAGTAATGAAATTACCGATGGCAAAGCACTTACAATTTTGAAAAAACCTGTTAAGAAAAAAGCAAGGAAAACTTGCAAGTATGATAAAGAATATCTTAAATTTGGATTCTCATGTACTGGAGATGAAAAAGAGCCTATTCCACTTTGTGTCATTTGTTATGAAAATCTAACAAATTAAAGTATGAAACCATAAAATTTAAAGCACCATTTTGAGACAAAGCACAATCAGTACAAAGGTAAACAAATCAATTTTTTTTGAAAATAAACTTAAGGATTTAAATCTGTCTAAAAAATTAATGAGAGATTTGACAGGAAGTGACAATCAAAAAATCCTAACAACTTCATATTGTGTGTCATTT
Organism: Epiperipatus broadwayi; assembly: GCA_028023455.1. Lineage (NCBI taxonomy): Eukaryota > Metazoa > Onychophora > Udeonychophora > Euonychophora > Peripatidae > Epiperipatus > Epiperipatus broadwayi. The sequence goes on along the minus strand of JAQFVV010012650.1, from coordinate 461,317 downwards.
TTAATTGTGAAATGTAGGGCAGCAGAAACAATTGGAAAAATTTTAATCAAACCTGCAGCTAAAATAATGGCAGAAGATGTTATTGTCAGATCATTAAGCATCACATGATCACATTTCCTATACTAGCACACTAATTGTTGATAAACAGAGCAAAACTCTCCATACAGTATTGCCACCTGTGCTAAACAGAGTAATCAATGGATGCCAGAAGGCTTGTGCATAAAATCCCTATCTAATGCCTACTCATCCAATATCCCCAGACTAGTTTCTGGCTTATGGCCTTCGTCAGTGAGGAGCTTTGGATCTGAGAGCACTGCATTTAGATCTTAGGATCTAATGCAACCCTCTAGCAACCACCTTTTATCTCTACTTAACTACAAAACTATGAGAATGAAATTGAAAACACAAAAAATATTTTCAATCTAAGCTCAATAGCTTATATAGTCATATGGGTCTGAACTCAGTTCAGCACCCATACATTTTGGTGTCTTTGGCTCTTTTACAACCATAGCCACCACTATCCTATTAGGCAGGATTGGTGTTAAACCATTAAGCATCACATGATCACATTTCCTATACTAGCACACTAATTGTTGATAAACAGAGCAAAACTCTCCATACAGTATTGCCACCTGTGCTAAACAGAGTAATCAATGGATGCCAGAAGGCTTGTGCATAAAATCCCTATCTAATGCCTACTCATCCAATATCCCCAGACTAGTTTCTGGCTTGTGGCCTTCGTCAGTGAGGAGCTTTGGATGAGTAGGCATTAGATAGGGATTTTATGCACAAGCCTTCTGGCATCCATTGATTACTCTGTTTAGCACAGGTGGCAATACTGTATGGAGAGTTTTGCTCTGTTTATCAACAATTAGTGTGCTAGTATAGGAAATGTGATCATGTGATGCTTAATGGTTTAACACCAATCCTGCCTAATAGGATAGTGGTGGCTATGGTTGTAAAAGAGCCAAAGACACCAAAATGTATGGGTGCTGAACTGAGTTCAGACCCATATGACTATATAAGCTATTGAGCTTAGATTGAAAATATTTTTTGTGTTTTCAATTTCATTCTCATAGTTTTGTAGTTAAGTAGAGATAAAAGGTGGTTGCTAGAGGGTTGCATTAGATCCTAAGATCTAAATGCAGTGCTCTCAGATCCAAAGCTACTCACTGACGAAGGCCACAAGCCAGAAACTAGTCTGGGGATATTGGATGAGTAGGCATTAGATAGGGATTTTATGCACAAGCCTTCTGGCATCCATTGATTACTCTGTTTAGCACAGGTGCAATACTGTATGGAGAGTTTTGCTCTGTTTATTATTGTCAGATATTTTTCAAAGTCCTTATTATGCATTACAAGTTGATAAATCTACTGATATTGCAAATTTTGCAACTCTTATGGTGTTTGTTAGATATGAAAAGGATCAACAAATTCATGATGACTTTTTATTTTGCCAGCCTTTGGTCATACAACAAGAGAAGATATTTTTTATACTATTTATAAATTTATGAAGGAGAACAAAATTGATTGGAATAGATGTGTCAAAATAAGCACAGATGGAATAAAATATATGGTCAGAAGTAATAAAGGATATTGAAAGAATTCAGAATGTTGCCCAAATGTCATATCCACATATTGCTGCATACACAGAGAAACTTTGACAACACATAAGATACCCACAGATCTACAGAAAGTTCTGGATGAAAGCATGAAAATTATTAACTACATTAAAGACCATCCTCTTAATGCATGACTTTTTTTGCAAATGTGTTAAGAAATGAGAAGTAGTCATACTCAGCTTCTTTTTCATACCGATGTTCATTAGCTATCCAATGTAGATGTGTTCACATTTTTCTTAACAATAGACTTGAGCTGAGAAACTGTTTTTTATGACTGGCAATGACTTTTTAAATTAGCATACTTAGCAAGATATATTCTCTGTTTTAAATTGTATCATCTTATTATTGCAATGAAAAGAAATTTCATTGTTTCATGCTCAAGATAAAGTGAATGCTACCATGGCAAAAAAGAGTTGGCAATGGAGAAGTGGACTCATTTCCTCCTCTTTTTGAACTTGTAACAAATTCAAATATTAAAATAGATGCTGATACTATGAAATGTATAACACAGCACTTAGAGAGTTTACAAGTGGGCTTGAAAAATCTATTTTTCTGATTGAAATAAAAATATTGAATGGATAAGATTTTCATTTAACATTAAAACAGCATCTATGTCAGAAGGTTTATCACATGCAGAAGAAGATAAATTGTTGGAATCAGCTTCAGATGGATTCTTGAAAAATAAACCCAAGGAGTGTACTTTAACATCATTCTGATTGCAAATGCAACATGTGTATCTGGGTTTAATGCAAAAAGTCTTCAAATACAATTTACCCTTTCCAACTTCATATCTATGTGAGGTTGCTTTTTTAGCATTTGTAGACGTTAAGTCAACAAAATGAACAGGCTTTTGGATATAGAACCCCATCTTAGATTAAAATTAACAACCATGGAATAATTATGATAATATGTCATCTCAGTATAAACAATTTTATCCTTCTCATTGATTTTAATAAATTTTATTTATAGTATAACTTTTATTTATATTCTATTATAAATAATTTTTTTCGTTTATTATTATTTTTTATATACTAAAAATAAAAAATTAATATATATTTTTATTATAATTAAAGTATATGCAATTTTTTATATGAGAGGTACTTAGCATTATGAAAATTATTAAAGAGATACACATGTGTTGAATGTTTGGAAAACACTGCACTAGACTAAAACTAAATGAAGATTATAAACTAATAATATTTATTATTTATTATAATAAATAAATTCAAAATCATTTCTTATTATTATGTATTATATCTAATCATTTTATTTTTAATATGACATTTTAATTATTAATTTTTACTGTAGTCATTGAGTTAGATAAAGAAAGAAATACATTACTTAATTTTGACATTAAATATAAAATATCTTTAAGAATCAAATATGTTTATTATCATTATATCATTTAGATTATATGCTATAATACCTAAATATATTTAATGATTATAAAGCATGTGTGGTTAAGATGATGCATAATCTTTTGGAAATAACAAGAAAAAAGACTACTTTGTTAATTATAAATCAACATAACAGTTTATTATAACAACAATATAAAAGTTTAAAAAAATACAAATCTTATATTTAAAAAAATAATATTGAAAAGATTATAAAATTTTAAATAAACATTAAAAAAATATTTATAAAAGAAGTAAATAATTTGCACTTCAAAATTATTTACTATTATAAGTAGTATCTTTCACATTGAATTTTGTGACTATTAAGATAACTCCTTAATAATTCTATACTAAAAAAAGACACATCAATAACATAGACAACTTATACATTATCATATTCTACATTTTCAATAAAATATGTTCTCATATTGTTATTTATTTACTTTCAATATTTTACAAAAGGAATAACCTAATTATAACTCTATAACTTATGATATGCTCTATGTTTATTTTTAATTATAAAATAAACATATAATTATTTAAATATTAGGTATGATTTGATATTTTCTTATACTATTTATCATAATATATATCACAATCAGGTTTATTTTTATCATCACATTTCATATCACTCCAACATTCATTTTATAATTTGATCTCTAAAAGAAAAATTGAATATAAAAATATTCATTAAATCTTTATTTAAAACACTCTTATCATATTTTATTTGTTCCATATTTAATTCTTCTTGCATTAAATAAATTATTGTCATCCTTTGTAAGTCTAGCTATTATTCTTTGCTCCATTATACTATTCTCAAATACAATGTAAGTACCAGTATGATATTAGTGATTACAAGTGAGGGTTGGGATATCTTCTAGAATTATAATAAATAATGGCATTATGGGTACATAACTTAAAGCCACATTTTTTGTGTCTATCTTAATTTCTATCTTGACTTCTTTTTAAACTCTTACAGATTTATAAAAAATGCTACTCTCATTGTATCACAAACATAATGACTTACTTTAACTGTATTAATTTTAATATTAAATATATTCCTATCACTACAGGATTTTCTAATAAACTATTTTCCTGAACCACTGATTGTCTATCAAAACACTGTGTCAATCCTAAAAAATATCACTGATAAATACTATACATATTTTCTTAAAATAATCTTCAAACTTCCTAACATTGCATATTTTGGACACCAATAAGATTATAATAAAACAAACAACTGGTTTATGATATACAACTTATCATAAATACTGTAAGTTAATTATGGTTAAATTGTTCAGCAATCAATATTCAAATATTGTATAATCATATGCAGATTATAACTATATTCACATCTCTGTAATTTACCAATGCATAAATATAGATATAACAAGTATTATGCATATTTATTTTACCTGAATTTTAGATTGTGCTATTAAATACCAATGTCTTATACTAAACTATAGTAAGTTACCTTAATGAAATATTCTTATGATTATTATTGACAATCTGCTAGTTGACCTAACTTCTTGATGTTGTAGAATCATAACTTAAACCAAGAAACAATTTATTATTATATATATATATATATATATATATATAATAATAAATATATATATATATATATATATATATCAAAACAAATTCTAAAATGTTTGAAGTCTTAAAACTATTAAAATATTCATAATAACTATAAGTACTAAGATTAACTTAAAGACCAGATAATATTACAATAAATAAATAAAAAACATTGTTTCATTTCTTGAGCTGAATAAAATGTTTTCAAAAGGAGAAAGCACTAATTTCTATGATGACCAGATGACGTAAACAAAGATATTTTTTCCTGTTCCCTAATCACTTTTTCACCATTCTTTGCAGCATAAATAAAAAAAAACATGAAAGAAATCTAAAAAAAATGTTAATTATCAATAAAAAAAATAAAAGTTTTTGTAATAAAAGTTCATTCTTCTTCTATTACTGATAAATCAAATTTCTTCATGTTAATAAATAGGTGTTTATTATTTAATAAAACATTTATCAAATTTTAAGTTTCTTTTTTTTAACAATAAAATATTCACTGCAAAAATTATACTGTTTTAGAAAGTTTTCCAAATCATTGACTTTTAATATATAATTCCAATAATGTTGCTAATAGATATATATTATTTTGCAGTTCATCTCAAAATTATTTACATTTAACATGTTAATAACTTTAATCATACTTGTTAGTAACATTATAAAATTTTAGAGTTTTCCTGTATAATCCATATTCACCATGTTAAAACAATTATGAATTATTACTTAAGCAAAATGACAGTTAGTAAAACATTTTTACTAAAATTAGTTAGCATTATATTTTTCCTCTTAAAACTATTATCACTCTGCTAAAGTCACTCATAAATTTAAAATCGATAACATAAATAGCTTTTCTGAATAAAAGTTTATTTTTATTACTGCTAATTGTTAAAATTAATAAAAAAAATTCTATCATTCAGCACACAAAAATGAATAAATATAAATTCCTTACATATATCCTTTATATTTTTCTGTAGGCAGAATGGTTTGATATTCACCAAAGTTTTTAACCAAATGCATTTTATCTTTTGAAATAGATTTTTTCTTCAATTATCATAGATTCTTAGTTGTCTCATGAAGCATACCAATGAGGATTATTTTTTTCTCTATGTTTAAATGAGTATTTAAATTTTTTAAAAGACTTTCCATAGTTTTATAAGTTATTGTTACTACTTTTTAAAAATAAAATAATAAAATGTAATAAAAATTTAATCAGTTTTAAAAAATAAAAGGAATGTAGTTCTATTTCTCTAAAAAATTTCCTAATTTTACCCCCCTTCACATCTGCTCACCTGTATTTATAGGAAAATCTTTCAGTACCTGATTGGTCAATTAAATTCAGACACCAAAATTTACTTATTAATTATTTTTGTCTAGTCTTTTAAAATAATTTTATAATGAATATTATTAAATAATATATTTTTAAAATTTTATTCATATATTATTTTAATGTATCTTTTAAGAACAAAAGTCCTTTTTATTTAAACTTAAATTTTAATACATAAAAATTTATCATTTATGTTATAATTATTTAAGACAGTTTTATAAAATTGATACAGTGAAATAAAATGTAACATTTGATTTGCATGAGATCAAGTTAAAAATAAGGAAGTAAAATTTAATTAATTGTTACATGAATGTGTGTGCACACATATTAACACACATTTCATTTTCATTTATTTTATCGTTATAATTTAAGATACTAATGAAATAGCAATTTTAAATTAGACTGTCAATAATTACAAAAATATTAATTTTAATCATTATGACTATTGATTTAACACTATGTTATATAATTTTAATAATTATTCACTCTTATTTGACAATAAATAATACTTTACCTTTTAATTTTATAGCTTAAAAATTATATTGCTTTAAAGGACACCAGCTTAATTTTAATACTATAGAAACAATTTATTTTAATCTATTAAATAAATTAAATAATAAGTTACAACTAGCTATATGTATAAAATTTAAAATCTCTATGAAAATTGTCTACTATTCTCAATCATAGATAATGTAGCAAAATTGAAGGCTACAATATATATCATCAGGAATATGACTATCACCAGGAATTATTTCAAATGAATTTTGAATAGCTGCAATTAGTTTCAAATTATAATCTTTCTATGTACCGAAGACATTTAGCTTAACTTAAAATGTATTTCTGAAGTAAATGTATCTTTTTATCAGAGAAATTAACAAAATTCATATCACTATAAACTTGGAGATACTGCTTATTAAATAAAAAAATCTATTTTCTTCTCAAATTTATTATGCAATTTAAGCTTAAATAATTTAAATCCATTTTTACAAACAACTGTATGTGCATCACAAGCACACCATTTATTTATAATTATTAACTATTCAATTGCTTTCAAACACTTCTGAATATTTAAAAGCTCTTTTTTACATTTCATAACTATATTATTTAAAATTATTGATTTAAATTTATCCATACACCTTGATATTAAATTTATACAACCGTTCATTTTATATTGCAACAATTTGGGAATACATTCTTAAAAAAATGATGTTTGCATTTAAACTGAACAACTTTTTATATAGCTTCCACTACTCCTTAATGATTCATCATGTCTTAACATCATTTAAATCCATTATATTAAAATGGTAATACAAATAAAATGTCTGTTAATTAAAAACTAATACAATAGTTTTTAATTAACAGACATTTTATTTGTATATCTATAAAAATTTTCAAGTCTATAGATATAAGCATTGAAATATAATAGAAATTGTCTTTGTAGTTGTCTAAATGAAATGAAGTTTCAGCTATGATGTAATTAGGTAAATAAAGCCATGTTATTTAGTTTTAATAATGATACATGTCTGTCTTATATTAAATTGAAATTGGCCACTTTTATTTTGATACTCTAACTGTAAAAAATAATATGTCAGACATAAATACATGCAAAAATTTGAAGGATAAAAATTTATTTGAATTTTTACAGTAACCAAGCATTACTTACAAAGAAATGTGCATAATAAATTATGGATTATTACAGATGTAAATTGTAGCTGTTATAATGTATTTATGTTTGATTTACTATTCTGATAAAAGCTAGAGTTTTAAGTTAAAACTTGTCTGTAGTCTAATTTAAGCCAAATAAATACTATTATTATTTCTACATATGTCCACTTTTACTAGGTGGTTGCATGATTACAATGTAATTTAAATTCTAATCTAAATTATTTCATAGAAAATTTTATTATATTTAGTGTTTAAGTCTGTAGTCGGTAAAAATATTTAAATTAATATACATAAATTACTCTTGAAAATTTAGAGAAATTGCTATATTTCAAATATTATTATATATTAAGTATTTATATTTGATTCTTATTCTTATAGAAGCTGGAGTATAAGACTAAAAGCTATCTGCATTTATTTTAATATAAATAAGACAAATATATTGTTATTCCAAAATCACATAATTTCAATTATATGACAAATTTTAATCTTGATTATTATGTAAAAAATTACCATTATTTTTCAATTTTTACACAATTATATTTATATTCTCAATTATTTATCACCTTGCATAATTTTGGTAAAGAGAAAGGAGACTCTGGGAATCAAGATCCATGGATTCTGACCAGATTTGTCATTTCAGATGTTTGGAATTTTTTATAAACTTATAAACAATAAACTGTTCCATTTATTTAATTTAATTAATTTACTACATTTAGCTAACATTAAATCTTATTATAATAAGAGTAAATTTTTAATAACTATGATTTATTTAAAATTTCTATGTTAATTTCTATTCTGAGGATTTATTTATAATGTTATGTTTGTTTCGTATCACTAAGATTGTATTGAAGATTTTTAATAACATTAAGAATATCAAGTTTTTAAATGCTATCAATTGTCAGATGTATAATTAAAGAAATTCATGTCTATTTTTTTAAATAATTATTTTAATAATCATTGCTTTTATTTATAATTTTCATTTCTGAAAGTTTTTTGCTCACCAATTTAGTTTTAACTAAACTTAAAGAGTTAATGTATAATTTTACTGTAATATAACTTAATCTGAAGATACATTTTCCCCTTTCATTGTTTGATAGGATTAATTTTAAATATCTTCCCACCTTGTTAAGTGAACTGTAACAAGATTTAAATTATTTAATGATGAAATTCTCTTTTTCTAGGTTTTTTACAAATAAAAATATTTTAGCATAAATTAATATATTTTAGTTAGACATAAAACCTGAAAAATGCTATTTTTAAATACTTCATTATATTTGAATGACTTTTTTTGTATTTATATATTTTAACCTATTTGAAATTTAAACAAAAAAAAACAAAGTGTTAGATTTAAAAAAAAAAACATGTTATAATCTCCTATTGATAATTAATGATTAGTTTCTTTTATATAAATAATTATAGCCATAATTTCACAAGAAAGACTAAAACATTTGCAAACGAGTGAAAATTAACAAATAAACTTTGTCTTAATTTTGTTGTCAAGTCTCAAAATTTCTAGTAATATTTTACTTGTTATTTTATTTTTTTCCAGTGACTTAATAACAGTAAGTATACATTAAAGAAAATTTTAATTGAATGTGAAAAGGTTAGTTTCATCTGATAGTCATTAAAAGAAAAATAGAAAACAAATATTTATTCATTTATACGAATTTTAAGAAGGTGGGAGCAATAATTGCTAATTGTTATTGTTAGTCCAATATTAATTTATTATTTTTGTGATAATATTTTTTTATAAATAAACATCAATTATTTTGACTCATATATAAAAAACATATAAGGAGTTTTCTATTAACTGAAAAGAGACCATTTGATTCCTGTTGGAGGCCTTAAAGGTACCCAGCAGGGCAAATCCCTAATGTTCACTTCATACGTTCTTGTCATTGCAGTTATTACTATGTGATTATTCATATAGTATATGAACATGAATGGACTACTCACTAACATGCATTAGTCAGTGTGGTGAGTTTATTGGCTTTTTGCCTCTGAGTTTAAGATCAAGAAATACCATGGTCTTTCTCCTCAGTTGCCTGATAAGGCAGAATGAATGATTGTGTAAATAATAAATATTTTTCCAATAGATATATACAATTATGACAGACAAAAATAAATTATGGCTCTTATTCCAAGGAGACTGTAAAGTTACCAACCAAAGCAGTGGTTGGTGCTGAAGGTGGAGGGTGATAAGAATCCCCTGATTGTGGACCCAGGCTTTCACTTGATGACAACTTTTTATTTAGATACTTACAACTGCAGGTCACTTTCAAGCAAAGGGAGATTTCAAGAATTAGAAGGTGTCTTATATTGAATGGGACATTATTGGACTTTGCGAAGTTAGAAGAAAAGATGAAGAGACAATTGATTTAAAAAGTGGGCAAGTACTCTATTATAAAGGCATGAATATTGGAAATACAAGTGGAGTAGGATTCATTATAAATAAAAAGTGAAAGAATAACATTGTGGATATTGATGGTGCATTGGACAGAATGACAAGATTTATACAACTTAATAGCAGATACCAAATGCATATAATTCAAGATTATGCCCCAACAAGTTCCCATAGGGATGAAGTAGTAGAAGATTTTTATATGAATGTACAAAAGGCTTTTGATCAGAGTAAACAACATTTTAAAATTGATATGGGAGACTTTAATGTGAGGAGTGGTAAACAAATGAAAGATGAAAGTGCTATAGGTAATTGTGGTTATGGTAATAGAAATGAGAGAGAACATAGACTTGTAGAGTTTGCAGAAAAAGAAAAAAACTTTTTATTATGAATTCTTTTTTTGCAAAAAATGTTAAAAGAAAATGGACATGGACGCATTCAAATGAAGGTAGAGCAGAATTGGATTATATTTTGATTAACATAAAATACATATTTCAAGATAGTAAAATGTAAGATATGTGTTTATGCAAAACTAGACAGACAAAAATTATTAAGAAAAATAATATTTACTGTTGATATTGCTAATCTTCACAAACATTCTAATGACTTTAAATTAAAACTTGCAAATCGGTTTCAAGTATTAGTCGATTTTGAACATGATTCAGATTTGAATGACATTAATATGAAAATAACTGATACACTTTTAAAAATTGCAACAAAAATAGCTGGTAGAAAATAGCAGCAATTGACCAATAAAATTTCTATTGAGACTAGAGAATTTATGAAGAAAAGAAGGAATATGAAGATATATAAAAATTATGCGTTAAAAAGGATTGAATATCTTGAATTTTGTAAAATGGTGCGGAAAAGAATTGAATATGATATAAGAAAGTATAACTGTGAACTAGCAAAGAAATTTGTAGAAAAAAATAAAAGTCTCAAGAGTGTAAAACACCATTTTGTTATTGGTAGGAAATTTATATCTGCAATAAGAAAAAAAGATGGAATTATTACTAAAAAGAGAGATGACATCATGAAATGGGTAGAAGACTTTTATCAAGAATTATATAGTAATAAAGATCAAGTACCTCCTATAGCTATTACATCTTCCAAATTGCCCAGAATTTTGAATGAATAAGTGAGACATGCAATTAAATGTATAAAGAAAGGAAAGCTCTGGTTAATGATGAAATTATAATTCATATATTAAAAGAAGCAGGTGAAAAAATAGAATTTTTTTTAGCAAAGTTATATATCAAATGTCTAAATAATAAAGATATAGCAGATGATTGGAAGAATTCAGTATTAATATTAATATTTAAAAAATGTAATAAAGGAGATATTAGAAATTATAGACCTATCAGCCTTTTATCAATTTTTTACAAAATTTTTACGAAGATAATTAAAACTCATCTACAGAGGACATTGGATTTCCACCAGCCAAGAGAACAAGCTGAATTTAAAAGTGGTTTTAGTATAGTAGATCATATCCAGGTATTGAGAGAAGTTATAGAAAGAACAAATGAATATGAATTGCCATTATGTTTCGGATTTGTAGATTATGAAAAGGCATTTGATTCTATAAACATTTCTTCAGTGATTAAAGCATTGGATCATCAAGATATAAATCCAGGATATTGTCATATTTTAAAGAATATTTATAAAAATGAAACAGCAACAATTAGATTACATAAGAATACTGGGAAAGACAACATTGAGAAGGGTGTAAGACAGGGTGACTCCATATCTCCAAAACTTTTTACAGCAGTGCTGCAAGAAGTATTTTGTGAATTAAAATGGGAATCTAAAGGAGTGAAAGTAAATGGAGATTATTTAAGTCATTTAGATTTTGCAGATGATGTAGTTGTTTTTGCAAATAATGCTTTAGAGCTGCAGGAAATGTTGCAGGAGTTATCAGATGAAAGTAGGAAAGTAGGACTAAAGATAAATGTTAAAAAGACTAAAGTAATGTTTAATGGATTTTCTCAAAATATAAAAATAAAGATTGATTATGATGAGTTAGAAGAAGTTAACAGTTACAAATACCTTGGTCAAATTATTAATACAGATGGAAACATAATGGATGAAATTAATCATACAATTAAATTTAGTTGGAGTGCTTTTGGTAGAAATAACTTGATACTAAAAGGAAATATGCCTTTGTGTTTGAAAAGGAAAGTTTTTAATAAATGAGTTTTACCAGTTTTTACTTACATATCTGAGACTTGGACACTTAATAGAAGAGCAATAAAGAGACTTCAGACCACTCAAGGAAGTATGGAGAGATGCATGTTGGGAGTAACAAGAAGAGATCAAAAACACAATCTTTAGGTAAGAGAACAAACAGGTATTACTGACCTCATTGAAAAAATTAAAAGACTGAAGTGGAGTTGGGCTGGAAATATTGCTAGAAGAGATGATAATAAATGGACAATTGAAATCTTAAACTAGATTCCAAGAGATTTTAAAAGACACAGAAAGAGACCACATGTGTGATGAATGTATGAAATAAAAAAGTGGGCAGGGGTGATGTGGAAAAGAGAAGCTAATGTTCGGACAAGGTGAATTGAACTTGGATAGACCTTCATCCTGCAGTGGATTGGTTGATGATGATAGTTAATTATTATTATTTGTAATTTTTTTTTGTAATTGCTGTTTATTACAAATTTTCAATTTATTATATATATATAAATAAAAATAAATTTTAATTATGATTCTCAAACAATTACAGCATTAGATAGCTTTGATAAACAATTCAGACAATTTCAAAGCTATACTCAAACTTTTAAAACAAAAATATTTATCTTTTTCATTGTTTGATCATAATAATTAAAATTATCTGAATTACTTTTTGTTGAAATCTTAATATTGCTAACATCTTTGGTATTTAATTTTTTTATTATAATTAGATCATCTAGATCTAATAATTAATTAATTATTTATTTATTATTAAATAAAAACTTGCTTTTCTTCTGATTATTTAAAAAACGGTTTTCATTTTTATTATTTTTACTTTCTGTATGTAAAAACATGTGATATTTAATAAAAATTTATGTATAATATTAATTATTAATAAATTGAATCTAAATAATATATTGTCTTTTTTAGTACAAGGCTCAAATACTTATGATGGCTGTTATAATGAAAATCCTGAAAACAGAGATTTATCGGAAATGCCTTTATTACAGGAAGTTATGTCATCTGGAATTTGTAAGGAACATTGTTATAAAGCAGGTATGATCTAAATTCTTTATACATCATATTTTTTTTAATAAAAATGTGAATTAGTGAATTCTTGTTAATTTGTACAACAGACCTTTTAGCTATGTAAGTATGGTTATTATTTATTAATTAGAACATTGTTTTCAATTTCAGTTTATGATTTAAATTAAAATCACTGAAAGTTTTTCAAGTGGTTAAGATCTATAATATTTTTTTAAAAAATATATAAATTTAAACAGTATTACAACCACAAAAGTTTTCTTTTATGATTCAAACATATTTGACATAATGTGATGTGATGTACTGTAAATTCTCATACAGAGTCCGGAATCTTTCAGCCACTTTACCCAGAAAAATCTGCTAGGCACTTTACCTTCCCTTACCATTCCTAACCTAAAATTCCCATATTCTTCTCTATCCTGCTTCACCACAATTCCACAACACAACCTTTGCCAACTCCATAGCTTTTATATCTAAATCCACCCTTATCTTTTATCAAACTCAGCATAAAGACCAATAACCCACTTTTTGCATTTATTTTTCCACTACTTTATTATTTGTACCCCTTCTGCTTTCAGGCATTTACATTCAATTAACAAATGTCTAATATGTTTATGCTTTCCTACAAAACTTGCAGACTAAATTCCCCACATTTTCCATTTATGTGTATATTCCTTTGTTGCGAAAGATCCTGTCCATGCCTTAAACAGTAAACTACTTTCCTTGTAATTATCATAAATTAACTCACCCCTATATTCCTTTTACTTATATATATATATATTGTAACGGGAGAAAGATCTTTGAGATTCGCATATACTGACACTGGGGGCGCCACTAGTCCGAAAATAGGAACTAGACATTTATTTTAGGGTGGACAGGATATGCGAATCAAAAGGCACTGAACTACACTCAGGGAGGAACAAGATATCTTAAATATTATTTAGACAGTTGAGAAATCAAAGCACAAAGACAAACATCAGCCAAATTAAGTTTAAACAATTTATTAATTTTAATAAAAGTTGTGCAATAGAGGGAAGACATCTAGCCACAAATACAAAAGTGGCTTATAGTAACGTACGCATATTTACCAGAGAGTGCACAAGAGTACGACAAACATGAAGGCATAAAACACCTTGGCAGCAAAATTATCTCGCTTAAAATAGAAGAAATGGTTAGGAAAATATCTTCTTGCTGGTCAGTTGTAAAATTACAAAACAAACAACAACTTTAGCTCCTGAATCAGGGATAATAAAGCAGTTACTGTCCTGCTGGAAACCAACATACCAGCACAAATGTCCAAGCAGTAATATTCTAATTACTGTCATTAAAACACTGCAGGACTGCTGTGCGTAATACTACATTCAAAGTAAATGTGGTTGATCTCACCTACAAGACAGCAACAGATATTTGATTATGATCTTACGTAATGCAGAAAGAAATAGACTATTTTCAGACAACCTGAAGAAATAACTTGACAAATAGCCAGCAAAAAGATTTTGTTGTTTGCACAAACAGCGCAAACGAAACATGTTTAAAGATTCTTTATTGTACAACTAAGGGCAGGTAGATAAATACAGATTATGAAAACTGCCAATGTGTTTTGTAATAGTTAATGAAATAATCAGGTATATATTAAACATATAAAATACAATCAGCTTATGCACTCCCTGATAAACGAAAATTGCAAACAAACTTGGAATCTTAAAACTAAGATTCCAAGACACACTTTAAATACTAGAAAAGAGTACATACATATAACAAATAATTAAAAAAAAAACAATACCATTTTAAAACATATTTATCATTAGATTGAGCGGAGATTTAATTAAATGCAATTTATTTACCCTGGCTAGAATAGGAAAAAGTTTAGCTTACGGTAAGGCAGAGTCCTAGTGATTTGGTGACGAGTGCACACTTTTGATAATAGTTCATCTTTCAGGTCCTTTGACAGTGGCAAGGTAGAGTCAGTGTTTATTTTAGAGGCTCATGGCATAACTGAAGGAGAGCTAGTAGGTGTGGGTCCATCCTTTGTTTAAATTAGCCAGACATTCTAATGATGGCAAAACCCATAGTGGTAGATTTTGACATCTTGCACAGCAACGAAGTTTGTCAATAATTATTTAAGTTTTTAGCAGGCAATTAAATGTACAAACAGGTACTTAAAACCATCTGACTCTTAGCAGTCGATAATCCAAGTGTGTCTAATAATCTCTCTCTCTCTCTCTCTAAAAATTGGCAGACTATCCTTGCCTTGCTACATTTCCCACGCAAAACTTTCATTAGTGTCAATTCTATATTCCAGGCAGGGCAAATATTAATTTCCCACTCAATCTAATTTAAGAATTCCAACCAGGGATAATTGAAACAAAAATGACAAATACAAAACTAAATCTCCGCCTTTTTTTTTTTTTAGAATTAACTTTAAAAATATGACCAAAATAAAAGCAACAGGAATATATAATTAGCAAACTTGTCTGTTTTTAATCAAATTGATTAAAACAGGCGGTGAAAGTAAACTATTTTAAAATCAATTTTATAAACATTAAATGATCTACTTTAAATATAAATGTGTATGTGTTTTAAATAATAATAAAAATTTTAGCATTAGACATTTAATGATAATGAAGTTGTTCTTCCTTTATTAATTTTAGTAATAAAACTATTGAATCGGAAATCAGTCCGGCTCAACTGCCTCAACATGTGATCAAAAAAAAAAAAAAACATTCCTGCAACTTTTTTTTTCTTTTTTTTTTTTTAAACTAAAAACATTTCAAAAACTACCCCTAGGAATTTGGCTGAACGCACTCATGAAAAACCGAAACAATATTTCATTTCTTGCATAAATGATTAACAATTTTTTTTGTCTGTTTTAAAACAAGCCGTCCAATTGCTAAAAGCCGAACCTTTAACTTTTGTCCAGCGGTTCTTTTACTCTTTTTATTAATTTTCTGAAATAAGTTTCTTTCCCTCTCTTATACTTTACCTGCCTAGAATTTATGATTTTGTCTCTTTCCCATTCTGTTTTGCTTTCTAGCGTATATACCTGAATCTTTTTCTTAATGAAACTTCCCAATTCTTCATCTTTTCCTACTTTATTTTTAGTCATATCAACACTAGTAAATGGCAACACTTCACTTCCCATAGACTTTTTATGTGCCTTGAATAAGATTGCTTTATAAATGGCTTTTATTTCTATTTTAAAATCATATTCTGAAAACTTTTTCTTAGTTTTAAACCCCTGTTCATGACTAACAGTTATTTTACTCAACTCATTTTTAACCTCTTGAGGTAACTTATAACTGTCTCCGAGATTTTTTTTCTCCACCACACTATCTATCTCTCTCCACTCTCTACTTATTTCAAACTTTATTTCCACCCTCTCTGTCCTAGTACTCTCCTGTGCTACTTCAATTTCTCTATCTTTTATGACTACTTTTTCTACTTTCTGACTGTCTTTACTCATCTCATTTTTCAAATCCTTTTCCATCTCCACTTCTTTTTGTTGAGTTTCTCCTACTCTTCCTGTCATTTCTCTTCTTATTTCTTTCATTTCTGCTCTCAGCTCCTGCAGCATTGTTTGTTGACTCTGTTTTATTTCTAGCAACTCTTGTTGTATTTCTTTCATTGTGGCTTGCCGACTTTTTTTCATTTCTATTAACAACCTCATCATCATCTGTGTCTCACTCTCTTCTTTTTCTACTATCTGGGTGTATTTAAATGAAACAGGGCTCTCTTCCAAATGTGCTGCCCTGTCACCTTCTTCTTTACCTTCCATTTTTATACAATGCTAACTCGCTATACTAACTTTTTTTTTAAAAAAAAAATCTCAAAGCAAATAAAATGCTATTTATTTATATGCAAAAAGACAACGAACTATTTTTTACTGCTTTTAACTTCAAAAATTTTACTCCAAACTATTTTTCTTCTATTTAAACAACAACAACAAAAAAAAAAACTCTATTTATTATTTATGTCATATGAAAATGATGAACTATATATATTTAACTTTTCAAAAAAAATTAACTCCGACAGACTTTTTTTAGAAAATACGCTATTTAATGTTTATTTATTTATGTCATATGAAAAAGACGAAACCTCGTTCTACCAAACTGCTCCAACAATACATGCAATAATTAACAAAAATTGAACCTCTACTGACTAGATCTTGCCACTTACACCTGAAATCTTTCTCAACCGTCTAAACAAAATCTCACATGGGTTTGAAAACTCAGAAGCTCCAGTTGACGCACCAAAAATCACTATATATGTAACAGGAGAAAGATCTTTGAGATTCACATATACTGACCCCAGGGGTGCCACTAGTCCGAAAATAGGAACTAGACATTTATTTTAGAGTGTATAGGATATGCGAATCAAAAGGCACCAAACTACCCTCAGGGAGGAACAAAATATCTTAAATATTATTTAGACCGTTGAGAAATCAAAGCACAAAGACAAACATCAGCCAAATTAAGTTTAAACAATTTATTAATTTTATTAAAAGTTGTGCAATAGAGGGAAGACATCTAGCCATGAATACAAAAGTGGCTTATAGTAACATACGCGTATTTACCAGAGAGTGCACAAGAGTACGACAAACATGAAGGCATAAAATACCTTGGCAGCAAAATTATCTCACTTAAAATAGAAGAAACGGTTAGGAAAATATCTTCTTGCTGGCCAGTTGTAAAATTACAAAACAAACAACAACTTTAGCTTCCTGAATCAGGGATAATAAAACAGTTACTGTCCTGTGGGAAACCAACGTACCAGCGCGAACGTCCGAGCAGTAATATTGTAATTATTCTCGTTAAAATGCCGCAGGACTGCTGCACATAATACTACATTTAAAGTAAACATGGTTGATCTTACCTACAAGACAGCAACAGATAGTTGATTATGATCTTACGTAATCCAGAAAGAAATAGACTATTTTCAGACAACCCGAAGAAATAACTTGACAAATAGCCAGCAAAAAGATTTTGTTGTTTTCACAAACAGCGCAAACGAAACATGTTTAAAGATTCTTTATTGTACAACTAAGGGCAGGTAAATAAATACAGATTATGAAAACTGCCAATATGTTTTGTAATAGTTAATGAAATAATCAGGTATATATTAAACATATAAAATACAATCACCTTATGCACTCCCTGATAAACGAAAATTGCAAACAAACTTGGAATCTTAAAACTAAGATTCCAAGACACACTTTAAATACTAGAAAAGAGTACATACAGATAATAAATAATTAAAAAAAAACAATACCATTTTAAAACATATTTATCATTAGATTGAGCGGAGATTTAATTAAATGCAATTTATTTACCCTGGCTAGAATAGGAAAAAGTTTAGCTTACGGTAAGGCAGAGTCCTAGTGATTTGGTGATGAGTGTGCACTTTTGATAATAGTTCATCTTTCAGGTCCTTTGACAGCGGCAAGGTAGAGGCAGTGTTTATTTTAGAGGCTCATTGCATGACTGAAGGAGAGCTGGTAAGTGTGGGTCTGTCCTTTGTTTAAATTAGCCAGACGTTCAAATGATGGCAAAACCCATAGCGGTAGATTTTGACATCTTGCCCAGCAACGAAGTGTGTCAATAATTATTTAAGTATTTAGCAGGCAATTAAACATCCAAACAGCTATTCAAAACCATCTGACTCTTAGCAGTCGATAATCCAAGTGTGTCTAATAATCTCTCTCTCTAAAAATTGGTGGGCTATCCTTGCCTTGCTACATTTCCCGCACAAAACTTTCATTAGTGTCCATTCTATATTCCAGGCAGGGCAAATATTAATTTCCTACTCAATCTAATTTAAGAATTCCAACCAGGGATAATTGAAAAATTGAAACAAAAACAACAAATACAAAACTAAATCTCTGCTTTTTTTTTTTTTTTTTTTTAGAATTAACTTTAAAAATATGACCAAAATAAAAGCAACAGGAATATATAATTAGCAAGCTTGTCTGTTTTTAATCAAATTGATTAAAACAGGCGGTGAAAGTAAACTATTTTAAAATCAATTTTATAAACATTAAATGATCTACTTTAAATATAAATGTGTATGTGTTTTAAATAATAAGAAAAATTTTAGCATTAGACATTTAATGAAAATGAAGTTGTTCTTCCTTTATTAATTTTAGTAATAAACCATAGAATCGGAAATCAGTCCTGCTCAATATATATATATATATATTTATATATATATATATAAACTCTTTATACTCTTTATTCCATTTCTCCATTTCTCCAACTTCCTATTCTTTATTAATGCATCTATTTTTCTATCCTATTTCTTACCACTATAACACTCAACAATTCTTCTAAGACAATCATCCCATCTTTTGTATAAGTATACTGCCATAAAAAAATTTTATCCAAATCTTCTGCATACTATACTACTTTTCTCACCTATCCTGTTGCTTGTTTTTAACTCATAACCCAATTAAAAATCTATTTTGCCTAATCTTTTATTATCCATAAACTGAAATCTACCAAATATTTGCATTTTTCTTTTTGCATCTCTCATATAAAAACTTGACCATCCCATTTCTCTGTGAATTGCTTCCATTGTTGTCCACACATCTGCATCTCTTCCTACTACTCTTTGTGCTTTTTCTGAAGTTATCTAAAACCCTTTACTAATCCATAATGCATCATTACCATATGTTAACCCTGCTACTGCCACCTTCCATACAACTCTAGCTACATCATACTTATTATATGAAAACACTGTTAATTTCTTTATCAATCCATTTCTTTTCTTTGCTTCATTTATAAATTTTTTATCCCATTCATCAAGCAATTTCTGTGATTACTTAAGAGAATTCCCATATAGTTATATCTATTCACCACACTTAACTTTATATCCCCCAGTACAAATTCTTTGTCTTCTCTTTTCTCAGTATTATTCATCATTAATTTTGATTTTTCCTTGATAAATTTAATCTCCATCTCTTTACCCACCCTTGCACATGTCCTCAGCATAACTTCCATATCTTCCCTTCTTATTGTGCACAAGTCATATCATCTGAAAATAAAAGACCCGATAATATATATACTCCCTTGGCAACTATTAATAGTATCTTTACCCATCTTCCTAATCTTTTTATTGATCTCTCCATTTCTCCCAAATACAACAAAAACAAAATAGTTGACATAGGGCATCCTTGCCTTAGTCTCACCCCATTTTAGACTTTAGCTGATTCTGTATTTCCTAATTGAATCTAAAACAGTAACAGCAACCCCTCTTGGGTACAGTATCAAACAAACTATTGAGTAATCTAAAGGAATGTTTTATTTAAAGATATTATAAATAAACATTTTTTTAGCTTTTACATACTTTTTTAAATCTTATGTTGTTGCAATTATAGTATTCTAATATAAATGTAGCAATTGTATTTCAAAATAATTTTTTACATTTTTAAAATATAAAATATATTGGCAATATGTATTACAGTTATTAAAATAACTGTCACTTTCTTTTGATCAATAGCTATCATAAACTTTTTTTATATCTTTATATAATTTTGTTTCTCCTGTTAATAATACATTAAGATTTTTTTAATTATCTGTAACAAACATACTTAATTAAATACACTTGACTGTTTATGTATTACACCTTGATGATATTCATTTATAAGCACTTTTTTTAATCTGCATTTACTACATGCATTTTCTTTTGTTTTATATTTCATTCTATCATAAATTAAATAAGAAATAATATTTGAAACTGTTTATAATTTTTAAGTTAAGGCAAGGTAAATCATATTACATGCAATTAATTATTTATTAAGTAATTTGCAATAAATTGTTAATACTATTTTTTTAGGGTAGAATTGTGTGTTTAAATTACTCAATTAAATTCACATTTAAAAAGGTTGTCAATTTCCAGTATAGAGTTTAAAAGTAGGAGTAAAAGATTAATAATACTTGATAATATATAAAAAAATTGTAAAAAAAGTTTAAAGACATGATTAACTTTTGAGTTTCACTTTTGATATCCTTTGGTTAGTCTAAATATTTTGAATAATTTATAAAATATTATGTAAAGATTTTAATTTCTTTCTACAAAAAAGTAATGAACAATATCATTGTAAATGGAAAAGCATTTTCACAAATGTATAACACATTATCCAATGCTGAGATTAATTAATGTTTTCTTTTTATTAAGGTCTAGAGTTTGAGTAACTACAATAATAAATTATATATTAACAATTTTGTATCAATATTACTGATATCTGTTTAATTATTTTCTGTTATCTAAATTATTTTGAATTGTTCTTTATTGCTTTCATTTAATAATAGTATCTATGTACATATGCAATATATATATATATATATATGAAAAACAAAAACAAGTTATTCACGTAACTTGCTATCACTTGTTATTTATGTTCAACAGATGGCATTTTACCAAAACCACCGAACAAGTGTAAAATTTGTTTACATAAACGAAAAAAGAGTCAGAATTAACTACCTCTTTCATTTGCTCACCCCCAGATCAGCTGATTTCAAGCTGGTTTGCTCTCATCAGTGAGGGATAGAGTATAGAAACTAGATCTAAACACTGACTCTCAAGTGTTTATGCAAAACGTTTCTATCAGTTTGCAAGCGTGAAATTTTCAGACCGGTAAAGTCTTCAAACTCAGCCTAGCAAGCCAGATATTTATATGGGTCTGATCTCAGTTCAGTATCACCATATAATCAAAGTCTCTGCAATATATATCATTGCAAGAAAACTTTAAAGGTACATTTATGAAAAACAAAAACAAGTTATTCATGTAACTTGCTATCACTTGTTATTTATGTTCAACAGATGGCGTTTTACCAAAACCACCGAACAAGTGTAAAATTTGTTTACATAAACGAAAAAAGAGTCAGAATTAACTACCTCTTTCATTTGCTCACCCCCAGATCAGCTGATTTCAAGCTGGTTTGCTCTCATCAGTGAGGGATAGAGTATAGAAACTAGATCTAAACACTGACTCTCAAGTGTTTATGCAAAACGTTTCTATCAGTTTGCAAGCGTGAAATTTTCAGACTGGTAAAGTCTTCAAACTCAGCCTAGCAAGCCAGATATTTATATGGGTCTGATCTCAGTTCAGTATCACCACATAATCAAAGTCTCTGCAATATATATCATTGCAAGAAAACTTTAAAGGTACATTTATGAAAAACAAAAACAAGTTATTCACGTAACTTGCTATCACTTGTTATTTATGTTCAACAGATGGCGTTTTACCAAAACCACCGAACAAGTGTAAAATTTGTTTACATAAACGAAAAAAGAGTCAGAATTAACTACCTCTTTCATTTGCTCACCCCCAGATCAGCTGATTTCAAGCTGGTTTGCTCTCATCAGTGAGGGATAGAGTATAGAAACTAGATCTAAACACTGACTCTCAAGTGTTTATGCAAAACGTTTCTATCAGTTTGCAAGCGTGAAATTTTCAGACCGGTAAAGTCTTCAAACTCAGCCTAGCAAGCCAGATATTTATATGGGTCTGATCTCAGTTCAGTATCACCACATAATCAAAGTCTCTGCAATATATATCATTGCAAGAAAACTTTAAAGGTACATTTATGAAAAACAAAAACAAGTTATTCACGTAACTTGCTATCACTTGTTATTTATGTTCAACAGATGGCGTTTTACCAAAACCACCGAACAAGTGTAAAATTTGTTTACATAAACGAAAAAAGAGTCAGAATTAACTACCTCTTTCATTTGCTCACCCCCAGATCAGCTGATTTCAAGCTGGTTTGCTCTCATCAGTGAGGGATAGAGTATAGAAACTAGATCTAAACACTGACTCTCAAGTGTTTATGCAAAACGTTTCTATCAGTTTGCAAGCGTGAAATTTTCAGACCGGTAAAGTCTTCAAACTCAGCCTAGCAAGCCAGATATTTATATGGGTCTGATCTCAGTTCAGTATCACCACATAATCAAAGTCTCTGCAATATATATCATTGCAAGAAAACTTTAAAGGTACATTTATGAAAAACAAAAACAAGTTATTCACGTAACTTGCTATCACTTGTTATTTATGTTCAACAGATGGCGTTTTACCAAAACCACTGAACAAGTGTAAAATTTGTTTACATAAACGAAAAAAGAGTCAGAATTAACTACCTCTTTCATTTGCTCACCCCCAGATCAGCTGATTTCAAGCTGGTTTGCTCTCATCAGTGAGGGATAGAGTATAGAAACTAGATCTAAACACTGACTCTCAAGTGTTTATGCAAAACGTTTCTATCAGTTTGCAAGTGTGAAATTTTCAGACCGGTAAAGTCTTCAAACTCAGCCAGCTTGAAATCAGCTGATCTGGGGGTGAGCAAATGAAAGAGGTAGTTAATTCTGACTCTTTTTTCGTTTATGCAAACAAATTTTACACTTGTTCGGTGGTTTTGGTAAAATGCCATCTGTTGAACATAAATAACAAGTGATAGCAAGTTACATGAATAACTTGTTTTTGTTTTTCATAAATGTACCTTTAAAGTTTTCTTGCAATGATATATATTGCAGAGACTTTGATTATGTGGTGATACTGAACTGAGATCAGACCCATATAAATATCTGGCTTGCTAGGCTGAGTTTGAAGACTTTACCAGTCTGAAAATTTCACGCTTGCAAACTGATAGAAACATTTTGCATAAACACTTGAGAGTCAGTGTTTAGATCTAGTTTCTATACTCTATCCCTCACTGATGAGAGCAAACCAGCTTGAAATCAGCTGATCTGGGGGTGAGCAAATGAAAGAGGTAGTTAATTCTGACTCTTTTTTCGTTTATGTAAACAAATTTTACACTTGTTCAGTGGTTTTGGTAAAACTCCATCTGTTGAACATATATATATATATATATATATATATATATATATATATATATATATATATATATATATATATATATATATATATAAGAGAGAGAGAGAGAGAGAGAGAGTGGTTTTTGGGTTAAACCATGTATTAGTTTGTATTACTTCCCAAATGTTTCAACAAGTAGCATCCACCATTGTCAAGGTTATGTTTTTAAATAAAAGCCATTAGATCTCAAGTAGTAATGAGATTGAGTATGAGATAATGAATGAGATTGAATGTGAAAAAGTTGAGCATTCAACAAAATGTGTAAAAGTTAAAAAAATGTTTTTTCCTCAATATATTTAAATAAATCATTCCCTCAGATAAGTCAATAAACAAATTAAAATCTTTCTATGGAATCTCCATTGTTACCTGTAATTGCTGATTTCTTCATACATAATTTTGAAAATCCAAGTATTAAATGCAGTTGTTAAAAAACCTTCTATTTGACTCAAATATGTGGATGATAAATTTGTTAAATAGCCTCATGGTATTGATGACTTGAATTCTTTTCCTATTTTCTTAATGATTGACATTCTAACATTAAATTTACTATGGAGGTTGAAAATAAAAAAAATCACTTTTTTTCTAGATAATTTAATTGCAAGAAAATGTTATGAGTCCTTATCAATATCATTTTACAGAAAATCCACTCATACAAAACACATATGTTAATTTTAATTCTCATCACCATCCTGCTCAAATATTTTTGTAGCAAAAAATCTTCTTGATGAGAGCTTGTAGTTTGTCCAATAAAGATCATCTTGCTCAAGAAATAGGACTAATAAAAATATTCTACTTTCATATAAAAGATTTTATATAACATTGATACTTAAAAGTAAAAAAAAAAAAAAAAGGATAAAATTGATTATCATTTAACTGCTTTTAAAGTGGTTTTACCTTATATTAAAGCATTCACTGATATGATCAGTAGAAGACTATCTAATTGTAACATAAAGACTACTTTTTCCATTAGCAAAAAAGAATGTGATTTTTTCATAAACTAAAAACAAAGTACTTTTGACATACTATAGTGTTTATGAAATTTCATATTTACAGTGCTTGAAAAGCTATGTAGATCAATCCAGTGAATTAATATCAGAATTAAGGAACATAAAAACATCTTCAATCAGAAGTTAAATACATCAACTTTTATTTCACATTTTGTAGAAATTGTTTACAAGTCTGATTTTGATAATGCTAAAATCATTGCTAATTTGGAAAAGTATAATTTGAGAACCATGCAGGAATCCACTGAAATATTAAAAAGACCAATTGGTTTAAATACAACTGATGAAGCACATCAAATTCTAGCCTTGTGAATACAACTTATTTTATTTTTTTCTTCTAATACAAACTGGAAATCAATTAATGGTGACTGAAGAAAATAGTCATTTTGTTAATTTACATATTCTGGATACTCAAATACTTTACACTCAATCTTACTTTTTATCCCATACTCAATTTTGTTACTACTTGAGATCTAATGATTTTTCTCTAAAAAATTTAACCTTGACAATGGTGGATTTTATTTCATCAAAATGTTGGTAAGTAATACAAAATTTAACCTAAAAACCACTTTATTTACATTATGTAACTATTACATTAAATATCAGCCTTTCAAGCTAATTGTGCATATGCCTTTTACGAGTGTTAATAATAATAAATAAATACTTTCTCTCCAATACAAGATATAGTATTTATGCAGGAACAAAATGAATCCACTTATTCCTATGACTCAAATGCTTATATATGAGTAAATCTGAAGTACTGGAAAGGAAAGCATGAGGATGGAACACTCACTTTAAATTACTATATACGATGTCTGAATAAATGATGTCAGTGAAATTCTAGAATTTACTAAACATCACTCTAACTGAAACTTAATCATATGTAAATAAGTATATATTTTATATAGAGTATGTTTACAATTGTATTACATTCAAATATCAGCCTTTCAAGCTAATTGTGCATACGCTTTTGCGAGTGTTAATAATACTAAATGAATACTATGAAAACATTAAATACAGTAGGTAGGTAGGTAGGTAGGTAGGTAGGTAGGTAGGTAGGTAGGTAGATAGGTAGGTAGATAGATAGATAGATAGATAGATAGATAGATAGATAGATAGATAGATAGATAGATAGATAGATAGATAGATAGATAGATAGATAGATAGATAGATAGATAGATAGATGGATGGATGGATGGATGGATGGATGGATGGACGGACGGACGGACGGACGGACGGACAGACAGACAGATAGATAGATAGATAGATAGATAGATAGATAGATAGATAGATAGATAGATAGATAGATAGATAGATAGATAGACGGACGGACAGACAGACAGACAGACAGACAGACAGACAGACAGACAGACAGATAGATAGATAGATAGATAGATAGATAGATAGATAGATAGACAGACAGACAGACAGACCGACAGGCAGGCAGACAGACAGGCAGACATATAGATAGACTGCATTTAATGTTTTCATGGTTACATAATGTAAATATGTGTCAAAAGACTTCTAAATGAAAATCTACTATCACACTTTGAAGTAGTTTGTAAAATTAAATTAAAATCATTGATTTTTAATAATTTGCATATTTTCTGCTGTTAATGTCTCAAATATTAATTGAAACTAATTTATTTCTGTTTTATATCTTTTCAATTTACCATGTGTATTATTTAGATATCAAAATAATATTTTTCTGGAATTGTATTCTTTCATAGAATATTATATTTAAAATCATATTTATTTATTGCAAAATAAATATTCGGTTTATAAACATTCTTCAAAATGTTATGCATGTAGAGACTAAAGATGTTAATTTGAAGATAAATAAAACAATCTTAGAAAAAAATTAACTTTCCAAATAATTGTCTTAAAAGATTTTTAAAAATGCTTCTATAAATAATACTTTTTTAAAAATTAGATAAAAATAATATAAATACGTAATTATCTATTAAATACAGATTTAAAATAAACACAAAAGCTAAACAGCATTTTCTGAAATAATTCATTGTCAAAGGTTGAATTAAATAAAAGCAATAAAATATTTTTTGACAACTTTTCCCTCATATATAATAATAGTTCTTAAGAAAAAAAAGCGTAATTCATATATAAACATTTTTCAATATTAATTTTTACAAACATATAAAACTCAATACATGTACTTGTATGCACATAACTTATACATTTTAGTCAATATAAATTAAAATTAAAATCGCTATAGTTTCAACACACAATCATTGAAGTAAATGAAGAAATAGAACTGGCAATAAAGAGATATATAGTGGTTTCAAATAACAATTGAAATATCAATACCTACCTACATATATGGAACTAATAAAAATATTTTTGTAGAGAAAATATATTTTAATTTAATATAAATATTATAAATAAAAAAGATTTATTAATGGGAAAAGCATTATGTAATATACTAAATAACATTCACACGAATGAATTTCATAAAAACTTCATAAAACATAAATACAATTTTATGTTTTATAAAAAAATACATAAATTATTATTTGTTTATTTTCATTACAAATAAGTGCTAAATAACCAATATTTATAAAACAGCAACAAATTTTTAAGCATTTTAATTGAACAAAAAATATAAACAATAGCATATTGAAAAGAATCCAAATAAAATTAATATGTGAAATTAATATTCAAATCCAGATATAAATTATTAACTAAATAGTTTAAACATAAAAATATACAGAGCAATTAATAACTATTTTTGAATATAAAATATTAAAAAAATAAAAAGGATAATGATAAAAACAAAATTATATATAAACAATTAAATATGTAGGTATAAAACTAAATAATAAAAATAACAAACAGAATAAATTAAATTATTATTAAAATGAAAATAATAAAAAGAAGTTGAGCACATAAATAGTTACTTAAAAAATAACATGATAAATATATTGAATAATATATATTTATACCAAAACAAATTTAAATGGTATTTATGAAATTAAATGCATAAAATAAAAATTATCAAGATATAATAAATACATATATAAAACAAAGAATTCGGTTATAACAAGATTTAAACAGCATAAAAATGACAAAAAAGTCAATATATATATATAACAGAAAACAGATGACATATTTAATAAAAATAATATTAAAATATGTTTTATTAAAAATAAAACTGAAAGAAAAATAAAAGCAGAGAATAAAAGTATTTATGGTTAATTAATTACAATGTGTATGTATTAAATTTGTATGTGTGTATATATAAAGTAATAAAAAAATGAGTTTATTTATGTTAAATTTATGTAAATGAGATACAAAATAAATTATAAAAAAGCACATAAAGTGTAAAATGTTAAATAAAAATTTTCTTAATTTTATAATTTTGTATATTGTTAATTTAGAGATGTTAAAAAATTCCGCTAGAAAAAAGAGTAGATAAAAATGTAAAAAAAAAATAATAATAATACATTATTTGAAAAAATAAAAATATATATTTGACCTAATTTAATTATTTTTAATTTTAAAATAATATTGAAGTTATAAAAATTAGAAATAATTCCAATTGGAATAGCATATTTTAAAGTAATAAATGAATTGATAATAAAATGATAATAAATTATAATAGGTATAGAGATATATTTAAATATTTAAATACAAATATAGTATATATACTTAAGCTAGATTTAATTAGAGAGGATTTGAACACAGAATTTAAGGTGTCCTTGAGTCATCCATCCCATTCTATAAAATATATACACATGATCATGTATATGTGAAAAAGATGAATAATCTCTAATATACATATTTCATGCTGAACCAGCACTCATTAGTTGATCTGGATCATCATCCCCCCACACACATATATAATTCCCTCTAATGTAATAAAATAATAGAAACAATTAAACATAGAAGTAGTTAATTAAAAAAAAGAAATAACAAGATAAATATTTATATATATTTATACATACTAAATATTTTTAGTTTTTTAATTTCTTAAAACTTGATATACAATGCATGTATTTAAATGTATAAATAATGTATGTATTTAAATGTATAAATAATGTTTAATGTTAAAAAATATCTATTTCTAAACAATGATCACTTCAATTCCAAAAAAAAAAAAAACAGAAAGGAAGAAAAACTATTCTAAAAGTGCATTTTGCAATGACTGTGAAAGCCCATCTGTGAGCTACAAATACATCAACATATGAAGGATGCTAGTCAATTTTCTAATTACTTGATATTTTATGAAATAACTTTTAAATTTTTCCAAAAAAAAAAATTTCTATTTAAAACCCTTTAACACCATGTCTAATTGTAGTTCTTATCCTATTCTTTTCCATATACTCTCAAAGCAGTTGATGTTCTGCTTTAGAATGTCTTTGAGATAATTCTTATAATGTAGCTGGGTGTAATCTTCCACAAAAATTATTCTCATGTTGACCATATAACAACTTTTTAGGAAATCTTCCATTGTTCATTAATTTTACATGCCCAATCCAACACTGATGTGATTTACTATCATGGACTCAATAGTGTCACATTTAGAAAACTGAAAAACATATCGATTGTTTTTATGATTGTGTTTTTAAAGTTTTACACAGTATCTTTAAATGAAACTTTTCTAATGCTTTTACATTGTGCTGAAAGAGTGACCAAGTTTCACTTCTGTGCAATAAATTGCATAAAGTAACAGTTGTATATATGATAATATAGTTGCAATAATTATTGTGATAAAATACTCTGTTTTCCTTGTGATGAAGTATCATATCTTTTAAATAATTAAAAGCATTAGCAGAACATTGGAGTCTCTGTTGTACTTTAACATTTAATCCATTTTTCTATTCATAATACTGACAGAGTATTTAAATTGGGTTATTTTATCAAATTGTTAAAAAATTGCTGAAGATTTTTTAAGTCACTGATTGATATAGAACTTTAGTGTTTCAATTATTAATTAATACATCAAAGTCTTTATATGTTATATTCAAAACATTTAAAACATGTTGTAAATCATCTTTTAAATTGACAAAAATAACACAATCATCAGCATACCATAAATGTGTAACCAAGAAAAAGTTTTCATTTTCATTATTAATCACTTCAAATTAAAAATTCCAATATCAAATCTACATTGTAACTTGATTTCCATTTGATTAATTTAGCTATAAACAATAAAGACCACTGTCATAAAAATTGGAAACTATGTTAAAGAAAAGAGATATCCTTGTTTAACACCAGTTTTTATTTTAAATGCCTGATTTTCTATCTGTAATAATAACACTTTTTATCATTACATCATATTGAAACTATATAATATGAATAAAGTTTGATGGAGAATCAACTTATTTTAAGAAATATCATAGATCTGTTCTTTTATTTGAAACAAATGCCTTGAACAAATCAATAAAAGCAATATATAAGCATTTTTTTTTGCTCCCAATCCTTTCTTTTTGCATTTTCCTGGTAACAAAAACTATGTTTATAGTGCTTCTTGATTCACTAAAGCCACATTTTTGGTAATCATTCATCTATAACTGGAAGCAATCTACTTACAATTTTAAAATACTCTGCAGTTGTGGATAATAATGATATTCCATGATAAATACTGAGATGTTTATTCTCATTTTTTTAAAAAAATGGAACAATTAAAGCATCTTTAAGATTAGATGGCACAACTTCTTAGGTCCATATGTTCCTAAAAAATTCTATATATTTTTGAAACATCTCTAGATATTTCACCAGGATATGCAGTTTTTTTTTATTTTTAGTATTACAAAGAACTGTTGATTTTATTAAGCTAGATACAATTTGTCCAAATTTAAATTAGATAAAATGGATATATCATTAAAAGTTTGTCATCACAATTTCTATACTATTATTATTCATAAACTGATAAAAATGCTTTTTCTATCTGTTCAAAATAAAATTGTTATCCTGTAAGATAGTATCATTGCTGGATTTAATAGGATTGTGGTAACATTTTTAAGATCTAAATGTTGCTTTCAATACATCAAGAAGGTATAGAATTCCCACAATTACTGAATGTCTGTATCTTTTTTGAAAGTTGACTTAACCAGTCATTTTAAAGCATTTTTGTAATTGCTTAAGTTTTGCCTTTAGAACTTTATATATTCCACATCTAATGTATTATTCTGCCAGGCAGAAATACCATATATTTCCTTTGCATTAATCCAGTATTGACAAAAAATCACTTATGATTCTTTTTTATTGAACCTTGAAATTTAATTATCTGTATCGATAATACATTCCCTTAAGAGAATTTTATGCTTCAGTAATATGATAGTCCTGAAGATTTAAATTAACAATGTTGTTTAATGTTGTTTAATAATTGTTAAAATTTAGAATGTATAATAGATTTTTTTAAAGAACAAACATCATTTTTTTATGAATATGATTGGAATAATATCTATTTCTAATGCAAGTGTAATTTTAATTTTGAAGCATACTAATATATAATTTATCCAATAATCTGCACTTGTAAGTTCTCATGTAATGTAAACTTGTCTTATATTGTGGTTTCTAATTATAATGTAATATATTAAATGTTATTGTTTTGAATCATGATTTATCCATATTTCTTGTAGCAGTTTTTCTGTTTTGATATTTAATCCTAGTTTTATGCATAAATACAGAATAACAAATCATTTGAATTTACAGTAACAACATTATTATATTCAATAACTTTCTGCCTAAGTATACAATTTTTAGCAATATATGCATTAAAAGCCTGAAAAAAAAAAGATATTTTAATGGCATTGCTGTAGTAATGCCAATCAAAAAGGAATGAAAAGTTTCCACCCTGAAATCTCTAAGGTTGGAGCAAAGGCACTAATAAAATTAGCACAAGTCACATTGTGCAAAATGAACTTTAAACACCATTCACTTTTTATTGATGTTATAAGAAACAAAATAGTAGATACTAATTTAGACTCTACTGCATTTTCAATACCATGCATTCTCTTTTTTCTGACTGATATGTCTATCCAAGAAAAATTGTATCTATCAATCTGTTCTATTAAACTAATTTCCTCTAAGAAATGAGTTTCACTAGCAGTAAGCCTTTAACCACCAGTGCAGTTCTTCTTCCTAGTTTTGAAAAGTTTGTATCAAATAATGTTTGCAAATTCTATGTATACTATCTCTGCATTTGCATTAGTACTACATTGATATTATTATTACTATTTTTATTAATTCTACTGCTGAAATGAGTAATCCATCAGGTGCAACAACATAGCAAGACTATCAGGCCATTTTTAGACATTTTTAGGCCCTTCCACTCCTGTGTCAGTGGGAAAATTCTTACATATATTTGGCCATACACACACATCTTTGCCATATAATTTTTTGCTTTACAGAAATTTATTTCTAAACCAATTCATTAGTAATTGTACTGCCTCAAGTAAAGATCATAACTAAAAACTGCCAGTTTACTAAGCCTGTACCAGTCATTGTTTTCTAAATTGATCTAAAACAAAAAGAAAAACAAAATTTTAGTCAAAACAGAAATGAATGTAGTTAAAGGATGGAAAAGTTGGTGCACAACATATAATCCCATTGTCACAATTAATATAAGGAAATAATCAATGGTATCATGATGACCAAGCCTTAAAATAGCTTAAGTGAGTGAATAAAGAAAAAAGCAAAATATAAAAGACTGTTTGCACTGGAAACAGTAGCTGGTCTTTGATGAACCAACACTTTATTCTAAAAGCCATTAGAATCTCTTAATTATAGCATTGTTTATTTATTATTTACAGTTTGCCCTTATATCTAAATGCCATGCCATTATTCACCATCTGTGGAATCCACCGATATGCTGAGAATGGTATCTGACCCGATATATATATATATATACAAATCAATATATATATATCAAAATACAGTACAATTTATATAAATTATATTCTTTTAGAAGTACTTTCAACTATACACTTTGTAGTCTTTATCAACTATATAACGTTGAATAATCAAAACGAGACAACCCTTAACAATACCCATAGTTCAATTCAGATTTCCCACAATTCTGTTATCTTAACATATGATGACTGGTGATTCATTAACATTTGACGATTTGATTTGATTTGAAATCGTCAAATGTTAATGAATCGCCAGTCATCAAATGTTAAGATAACAGAATTGTGGGAAATCTGAATTGAACTATGGATATTGTTAAGGGTTGTCTCGTTTTGATTATTCAACGTTATATAGTTGATAAAGACTACAAAGTGTATAGTCAAAAGTACTTCTAAAAGAATATAATTTATATAAATTGTACTGTATTTTGATATATATATTGATTTGTATATTACATATATTGTGAAACGAATACAGATATCAAACTTTATTTATTACACACACACACACACACACATATATATATATATATATATAACTTGATGGATGAATGAACTGATGGAAGAGAAGGTAGTTATATGGAGATGATAGTAAAACAAATTTGTAAGATAATTAAATAAAGCCTTAATTTTTTTAATAAGGATATAAATAATGTTATGGTTTATCATATATATAACACTAAGAATATAAATCCATTTCATGAAACAAAGAAGTCTGAATACATTACTAAAACACTATATAAAAAGATTTTCAAAGAATAATTTAACAAACCCATAAATAATGTTCACCTTTAATTATAATCATGTCAGTCTATTTTATCTGATAAAATAAATTTACAATGATATAAGAAAGCGTGGACATTATTTATAGGTTTATCTAAAGATTATTTGAAAACACTTCAAAACTTTGCTTATTAAGTGTCTTAGTAATGTTTTCAGACAAGTTTGTTCTGTAAAGTAGGTTTTTATTCTGTATAAGTATTTTTTTAAAGTTAGTATCAAGTATGGATAATCATGTGTTGATGTATAAATACTTCATAGTCTGGGAGAGAGTGATTTACTCCCATTGTTTACATAGAGCATGCTAATAGATCTAAACAAGCTTTTTTATGATAAATGCTACAAGAGAACACATTCAAAATCTTTATCTGGGATCGTCCACATCCCCAGATCAGTTTCATTATATGGCTTTCTTTAGTAAGGAACTAGGACACCAGATTTAAACTATTAACTCAAGCTAAGCATTTATCTAATATTTAAATCTTAAGATGAAGATCTGAAATCTTCAGACATCTACATGCTTTTGAATGCTTAGCTTGAGTTGGTAGCTTGAAACTAGTGTCCTACCTCCTCACTGAAGGGAGCCATACTTTAAAACTGGTCTGGGAATTGGGACAATCCTAGATAAAGATTTCAAATACATTCTAGCATGCTCTTCACTTTACATATTTATAAATGCAAGCTATATAAGTCATATGATATATGACTTGATTTTATTACTATTATTATTTGGCTGTTAATCCTTTGGCTTAATTAAATTGCTAAGCCTATTAATATATGGTGTATTTAAATTAAGTTCAGCCCCATATGATTATTTCAGTTGGAGATCTGAATTTAAAGACATGTAGATGTCTGAAAATTTCAGAACTTCTTTTTAAGAGTTAATATTAGATAAATTCTTAGATTGAGTTGGTAGTTTGAATCTGGTGTCCTAGTTCTTCACTGAAGAGAACAATAGTTTGAAACAGGGATGGGAAAAATCCTAGATAAGGATTTTGAATGCATTTTCTTGCAGCATTTATCATAGAAAATAAGCTTGTTTAGAGCTATTAACATGCTCTTTATTTTACATAATTGTAAATGCAAACTATATAAGACATGTGATATATGACTTGATTTTATTGCTATTATTATTTGTTTGTTGGGGCTTTGGCTAAATTAAATTGCTAAGCCTATTATTATATGTTGTATCTGAATTAAGTTCAGGCTCATATGATTATTTCAGTTGGAGAGCCAAATTTAAAGACATATAGAAATCTGAAAATTTCAGGTCTTCTTAAGAGTTAAGTATTAGATAAATGCTTAGCTTGATTTGGTAGTTTGAATCTGGTGTCCTAGCTCTTCACTTAAAAGAGTCATAGCTTGAAACCAGTCTGGGGATGGGAGCAATCATAAATAAAGATTTTGAATATGTTCTCTGCTACTTTATTATACAATAAGCTTGTTTATACCTATTAGCATGCTCCTTATTTTACATATTTGTAAATGAAAGCTATATACATCATGTGATATATGACTTGATTTTATATGTATATATATTTGCCATTCTAGATATTAAATAATACTTATACAGAGTTTAAACATTGAATTTTAATAATATAATTATACTTAGTATACTTTGACATTTCACATCATATGCATGGTTAGTTCTCAGCAGACTGACCATGAATATGCTATGAACTTGTTGGAATATATTACAAGCTCAATATCAATAAACCATACCAACAATTAATCAATTTCTAGTAACCAAAGAATTTTTGAAAATGCCTTTTAAATTTATGTGACCAACAAACTTTGTTGTTTAGCAGGAATTAAAATTTACTTCATTTTGAATAAACACTCATTAAAAGCAATAAATGTAATAGAGCAAATAAATTAATTTACAAATTTTTTAAAAAAGTAAATTAAAAAAATACACTTTAGGAAAGATTTGTAGATCATTAAGTCTAGTTAATGTAAATGTCATATTTCCATTTAACTGTCTTAATTCAAAGGATGTATTTAGCCCTCATCAGTATGACATCATCAAATGGCACCTGAGTCCACAATCAGAAGATTCTTAGCACCCTTTGCCTCTGTCCACCAATGGCTGTCTCCTGGAAATAAGGGCTATGATTTATTTTAGCCTGCCATTATTGTAAATATCAGAAAAAAAAATATTCACACACACATTCATTCCTCTTTCAAAAAACCTCAACTGATATTCTATTTTATGAGCTATCAGGCAACTGAAAAGAAAGTTCATGTTGTTTCTTTCTCTTTCAAAAAACCTCAACTGATATTCTATTTTATGAGCTATCAGGCAACTGAAAAGAAAGTTCATGTTGTTTCTTTCTCTTAAACTCAGAGGTAAAAAGCCAATAAAGTCACCTCACCAACTATTGCCTATTGGTTCTGCAATGATAAGAATGCATGGTGTGGACATTATTAATTTGCCTTGTTTATTTTTTTAACACCTTCAAGAGGAATCAGAGACTCCTTTCACTTAACAGAAAATTCCTTTTATTTAGGTACTTTCAACTGCTGATCACTTATAAGTGAAGGAAGATTGCATGAATTGGAAAAAGAACTATGTAATATTAAATGAGACATTATTAGACTTTATGAAGTTTGGAGAAAAAGTGAAAAGATAATTGATTTAAAAAGTGGCCATATACTTTATTACAAAGATATAAACATTGGAAGTACATGTGGAGTAGGGTTTATTATAAATAAAAAATAGAAGAACAAAATTGTGGAGATTGATGGTGCATTAGACAGAGTGGCAAGATTAGTTATTCAATTAAATAGCAGATATCAAATGCAGATAATTCTGGTTTATGCCCCAACAAGTTATCATTGTGATGAAGAAGTAGAGGCTTTTATATGGATTTACAAAAGACTTTTGATTAGGCCAAACACAGCTAGATTTAGTAAACAATTGAAAGATGAAATTGCTATAATAAATTTCATTATGGTAATAGAAGTGAGAGATGACACAAACTTGTGATGTTTGCAGAAAAATTAAAACATTACATCTTTATTTGAAAAAAGAATTAAATGGAGATAAACATGGAAGAATCCAAATGAAGGTACAGCAGACTTGGATTACATTTTGATTAATAGAAAATATGTATTTCAAGATTATAATGTTCTTAATGAATTCAACACAAGAAGTGATCATCATTTAATGTAATGTAAAATACATGTTAATGCAAAATTAAAAAGACAGAAATTTATTAAGAAAAACAATATTTACAGTTGATATTAATAATATTCAGAAACATTCCAATGAGTTTAAATTAGAAATTGCAAATCGTTTTCATATACTATCAGATTTTGAACATGATTCAGATTTGAACAAAATCAATAGAAAGATAACTAATATGCTTTTAAAAATTGCAATAAACATAGATGGTATAAAAAAGCAACAACTGACCACTAGAATTGCTACTGAAATGACAATTTATGAAGAAAAAAATATGATAATATATAAAAACGATGCATTAAGTGAATTAAATATCTCAATTTTTGTAATATGGTGTAAAAATGGGTTGATATCAATATAAGAAATGATAATTGTGAACTAGCAAGATCTGTAGAAGAGAATAAAAGTTTCAAAAGTGTAAAACAGCATCCTGGTATTGGTAGAAAACTTATTTCTGCAATAAGAATAAAAAATTGACTATTACTAAAAAGAAAGTTGTCATCATGAAATGTGTAGAAGAGTTTTATCAAGGATTATATAGCAGTAAAGAACAAGGAAAATAACTCCTACAATTACAATATCATTTGAATTATCCAGGCTTTTAAATGAAGTGAGTAATGATGGAATTATAATCAATATTTTAAAAGAAGTAGGTGAAGAAATACAATTTTGTTGGCAAAGTTATATACCAAATATCTAAATGATAAAGATATATCAAAAATGCAATATTAATATTTAAAAATGATGATAAAGAAGATATATGAAATTATGGAGCTACCAGCCTTTTATCAGTTTTCTCTACAGCAAACATTGGATTTTACCCAATCAAAAAACAACTTTGATTTAAAAGTGTGTTTAATATAGTGGATCATGTCCAACTATTGAGAGAAGTTATAGAAAGTATCAATGAATATAAATTACCATTATGTTTAGGATTTTAGATTCTGAAACTTTGATTCTATAAGCAGTTCTTCAGTGATTAAAGCATTAGATTGTCAAATAATAGACCCAGAATTTTCTCTTATTCTGAAGAACATTTATAACAATGTAACAGGAACAATCAGATTATATAATGATACTAAAACATTAATATTGAGGTGTATGACAGGGTGATTCTATATCTTCAACTTTTGCAAGAAGTATTTTGTGGATTAAAATGGAAAGCTAAGGAAGTAATAGTAAATGGAGATTACTTAAGTCTTTTAGATTTTGCAGGTGATATAGTTGTCATTTGCAAATAATGCTATAAATCTTCAGGATATGTTGCAAGAGTTATCATATATAAGTAAAAAAAAGTTAGAATTAAAGTAAACATTAAAATGACTAAAGTAATGTTCAATGGATTTTTTCAAAAAAAGAAAATACAGATTGATACTGATGAGTTAGAAAAAGTTAACTCCAAATATCTTGGTCAGATTATTACTAAATAACTTCAAATATATTGGTTAGATTATTACTACACATGGAAACATAATAGATGAAGTTAATCACAGAATTAAACTTGGTTGGAGTGCTTTTGATAGAAATAAGTATTAAATGAAAATATGTTTCTTTGTTTGAAAATTAAGGTTTTTAATAAATGTGTTTTACCAGGTCTTACTTATTGATCTGAGACTTAGACACATACAAAAGACCAATACAATATATTTCAGACCACTCAATGAAGTATGGAAAGATGCATATTAAAAGTAGCAAAAAGAGATCAAAAACAAAATACATGGGTGAGAGAACAAACAGGTGTCACTGACCTTATTGAAAGAAATAAGATTGAAATGGGGATTAATTGGACATATTGCTAAAAGAAATGAATGGATAAATTGAAAAATTTTCTGGGGTGGTATGGAGAAGAGAGGCTATAGTTTGAAGATGGATTAAACTAGAAGAAATCTTCATTATGCAGTGGATTGATAATATTTGAAAATGATTATGATGTTGTTGATTTAGTGCATGATTTTTATTTCTTATTAGAAAATAGTGACTGAAAAGTTATATAGTAATGTTTTCAAAAACATTTACTATGGCTGCTTTTAAGAAAGGGACAAACTTAATTGATAAATGTGAAAAATATTTAAAAAAATAAATGAAAAAAATGACTTACAAATTTCTAACTAAACTGATGTAAGTAAGTCATTTTTTTAATTTTTGTTGTAGTTTCAAAATTGGAGCTGCTCAAAAAACATTGTTAAAGCAATGATAAGCAATAGATAGTTTCACCATTTATGATCAAGCATTATTACTTGATTAGAGTGTGCTATTCCTTAGTTAACTCTAGAATGAAGAAAAACAAATATATATATGTCATTTGCATAATGTATTCTTGATATGTTTTTGATAAATATTAAAGTAAATAATTACAGTAGTTATATTTTATATTTAGTAAAATGAAAGAAAAAATATTGAAACAGTCAGATCTATCAATCATCCTGTTTCACCTACTATATTATATAGTAATATTTATTTCTCTATTTATATACCCAAGTCCACATACATCAGGTTTAAATTAAACTTAAATATTGTGATGATCATGTGTGGGCATGTATTATAGCTTACATTACTTAATGCTTATGCATATGTGCCATGCTTTTTATTTTATTTTCCTAAATTTTGGCTTATATTAAATTATATTAAATTGTACTTATGCTTAGTGTCTCATTTCTTGCTCATCAATTAATCATTAATTATTTCTTATTTATTTAGAATCACAATCAAAATTGTTGATATCTGTTCATTAAGTCATATTCTGTATATAGCTATGCTTTGTGAATATATTAGTTTAGTAAATTTTAGTCTCATATTCCACCATTGTGCTACTGCTGGCACACAACTTAAAGAAATATGAGGGTAGCCTCATATATGTCATCCATAAAGTGGTAAATCTCTGAGCATTGGTAAAGTAACTGGAGTGAGATTATATTCAAAGTCTCAACAACCTCATCTCAATCAGCATTGGGATAATTTACTAAAACTCTGCATTTTGTTGCATGGATGTACAGATATAATCATTACAATCTATTGGTAAAAATTCATATTTGCTTTATTACTGTTTAGAAATGTTGATATTCTGTTATGTCTGCAGTGTTTTAAAAGCATGGTACTTTGTAAGAATTAAAAAAAGTATATTGTTGAATTATTACTACACATTCTCCTAGACTAGAAGTTTAAGAGAGCAAGAATGCTAGATTAATCATATTGCATTATCATAATATATATATTATACTTGTATAATAATAGTAGTATATATTATTATCAAATATTCTGTTGTATAAAAAGTGGCTTTATTAGTCAAACAAAAAATATTAAATAAACTATAAGAACAACTAAAATGACTTGTTAACAGCTATTTAGCTTACTTTATAAAGATATTTAACTTTTAGTTCACACATACACACATATATATATATATATAATTTTTATTACATATATATATATATATAATTTTTTTTACATATTTCAGTATGTAAAACAAGAATTCATGCAGAGTACATCAATATATTGTACCTATGCATCATTTTCAAGGATTTTTTTTTCAATTGGAAATTTTTAAAAAAAAACCTTACAATTGATGTTATTAAAACATAAAAAGTCTTTGGCAATATGCCTTACAATAATTCTTTCCAAAATCTACTTGCTGTCTATTCTCTTTATAAATGGTTAAGAAAAAAACAAACATATACAATGTACATTAACTATGAAAATATTTATACAAACATGTCTATATAATAGACTAATATGTTGTACTGGTCACTTCTTCATTTCTTTTAACTACTGAGAGCACCACTAGGTCACTTACTACCTAGAAAATTTAATTTACAGTGATCAATAATTGATCACATGATGAATGCCACCAGATAAACCCAGGGAGAGAAAGCGATCTTTGATCTTGTTCAGATAATTGAAAAGATAATACAGAGACAAATATTAGCCAAGATAATTTTAACTGCTTGAATCTAGAGGCGCCATATTGAATTTTTTAAAAACTGATCTGGGTCACAATTTTCCCAATAACTTTAGTTTTAAGAATGTTAGAGCAAAAAAGTTACATTAATAGAAACTAGAAAAACTAAGGAAAACAATAAGTCTAAAACACATAGTGATAATTATTTAAAAAATAAGGAAAGAAAGAAATTTCAACAGCTGACAAATTTATTACTTTATTGTTTGTTTGTAATTTCTAATTTATCATTAACTAAGTTTAAATTACATCTTTGTGGATAATTTCTTTGTATTTCCCACAAAATTATCTTTCAAACCATATATAATACTTCTTACCTGAAATAATCCATAGCTTCAGAATCTCCAAAAGTATTTGCTTAAGAATTTTATCTTGTACTGCAAAAGTTGACAAATCTCAAAAGTGTCTATAAGAAAAAGATCCATCCTATTAAAAGATATAAAACAAATCATTTCCAGAAGGTGAACATCTTGTCTATTTAAAAATAGAAGCTGTAAGCTACTGTCTGTATCACTGATAAAATGAGTTTCATTTCTTCATTTTGTATTTTTGTGTATATCGTTGATATTTATATTCTTTATGCATACCATTGATGCTTTCTTGTTATATTTATAGTCCCACAGAGATATAATTTATTTGCATATAGCTCATTTGCTAGCTATAGACTTGAAAATAATGTGATGCAAAATATGACAAAACTACTTACTCCACAGCATGAGTATCAAGGCATAGGCAAGAATCAGAATTTGATTCTTTGCCTCTGTACAATTCCATGTTATATATGCATAACCATTGTGCTTATCACTAAACACACATCATTTAAAATCTCTTTTTATTGGTTTTAAGTATTTATATTTTCACATGGTACTATGTCTAGTAAATTTTGTGATATCAACTGCAATCTGCAACATTTCTGTACATTAGATTATCAGTTTTAAAAATGTATATTGCACTGCTTTATATATGTAAATCATTACAGGAACTCTAGAGGTGCTGTTTGGGGTATCTCAAACCTAGAAATTTCTAGATATTTCCAATCTCTATGGTGCTACATGCTCTGATGAGCAGGAAATATTATTGTAGGATCGGTAAAATTAAACATTGAGTGAAATCAATCTTTGTTTACTGCCTGCAATATGCTCGTTGGGAAATAAGACCAACCAAGTGGAAGGTGTTAAAAGGGTTTGTGTTTCAATATATATATATGCAAATAGTTTCTTTACATATCTTGTGTTTATTTATATTTGTGTTTCAATATATATATATGCAAATAGTTTCTTTACATATCTTGTGTTTATTTTTTCTTTACTTATATTAGAACCATTAAAAATAAATAATATCATAACAAGCCACAATAAAATTAAAAAAAATATATATATAATTTACTTCTTTATATGGAGCTATATATAAACAATATTTGATGTAGATTCTTTAATAAAACTTGATTAACCATATTTTAAATTGTTTTGCATTAATTTAAAAAAAAAAAAATAACACAAAAATATTATTTATTAATATATGTTTTTTTGGTCATACATTTGGTAAAATATTTATATGTATCAACAGGACTTTAACTTTTAGCATTGATAACCTTTAATATCAATCTCATTTTTTAAAACATCATTTTATTACTTTCCCCATAAAAGTCTTATGGACTGGAAATATTGGCTTTTATTATTTTTTACTTACAGCTTTTCAAAATTTTTTCATGGCAAAAAATCATTAATTAAAAGAACTGGAACTCAAACTATTTTTTTAAAATTCTGTATGAAATCAATTGCACAGTATTGATTTATTGTTTGATAATATTAGTTATGGTCAGTTTTTTTTTTTCACAAGTGATACATTATTAAAATCAAACACATATTTCATTTTCCTTTCACTGTTAAGAAGAACTGAACCACATTATCTATCTTGTTACATTTTATTGATATGTTAATTTTTATTAAATTGGTTTTCATCTAACCATATTATAATTATCATGCTTGCCCGTTTTTTGAGGGCATGAATCACGTTTACTTTCCCATATAACTTTACAATTATTAAATTATTTATTATGATTAATTTGTGATTGAAAATCAATATTTATAATATCAGCATGTTATTTAAGGTAATTTATAGATTTTTTTAAACATATATATCATTACAATCTGTTTTCTAAAATATAAAAAAAAAAACGTTTGATAGTTTTATCAGTATTTATGACTCTCCAGATAACCTGAATTAACTCTGTATAATAAAACATTTAAATTATTTCGCATTATTTGGAAATCTTCACAAAGCTTATAAAAATGAATATAATTTACAGCTTTATAGCATAAATAATTTATGCCTTCAAAATAAATTAAAATAATATGTTGCTTATTTTGTGACAATACACATACAAATAAATATAATAACTTTACTTTATATTTCATGATTTGCTTTATTGAAAATATAAGTAGAAGTCATTCATTATTTTGGTTTGGCAGGTTTTCTGCGAATTTTATGAATAAGTTTCATAACATTTCAGGATATACGTTGAAATTTGCATTGATCTTTATTACATTTAATATTTAAAAATAATGAATTATATATACATATGTAAAATATTTTTTAAAAAATGTTTATGCCTGTAGCACTATTCTCAACATTTATAAAACCTAGATCAAGATTTGGATAGAAGACTTCACTAGATTGTGCTGCTTTTTTGTTAAATCAAATTATATTTTTGTAAAATTGTTTCTGGCCATATTACAACGAATATTATAAATGTTAATTGCTATAAATATATTAAATAATCTCAATACTATCACATATTCTTTTAAATTCATATAAATAAAGGTACAATAGAAGACAAATTGATTGTTGGTATTTATCTAAAGTGGAAGGTGTCAACAATGTGGGTTGAGTTAGTTTGACATGTAATGCAAATTGCATTAAAGTTATTTAATATAAATTAAAGTCATATATCACATGACTTATTTTTTAAGCTTGTAAATCAAAAGCTCTGCTAATTGTTCTAACAAGCTTTATGGATAAATGCCAGCTAAACAAATTATTTAAAAATCTCTATCTTGAACCTACTCCCCAACCTCAGACCAATGGATTCATGCTTTGACATTCCTCAGTTAGGTGCTAGGGTAGTTTCAGACAGAATTTCAGACCCATCTGTCTGAAATTATCCTAGCACCTCAGAGAATTCCAATGCATGAAACCATTGGTGTGAGGTTGGGAATTAGTTTCAAGATAGAGAATTTTAAATACTTTGTTTTGCTGGCATTTATCCATAAGCTTGTTAGAGTAATCAGTAGGTTATTTAATATATTTATAAGGATATTACATGTGGGGGGGGGTGAATAACTCCATGTATTTGTGTGCTTAATTTAAAAAAATCAGATATTGTAATATTTAATGAGTTTTAAAGTTTATATCTATGATATAGACAATCTCTAGTTTAATAAATGATTAGTAATAATCATTACTGATTGATTTAAAATCAATGGTGGCAAAGATAAGGATTGAGTTATTTTGACACTTGTAATTCAAATTGTACTTATTTTAATTGTTCT
Organism: Epiperipatus broadwayi; assembly: GCA_028023455.1. NCBI lineage: Eukaryota > Metazoa > Onychophora > Udeonychophora > Euonychophora > Peripatidae > Epiperipatus > Epiperipatus broadwayi. The sequence continues at coordinate 416,899 of JAQFVV010012650.1, read as the reverse complement.
ATAAAGTCATTGTCACAAAAACAGTCAGTAAAATGGAACTAAATAATAACTGTTTTTATAGTTTTATATAAAATTATTTATTTTATTGCTTGCTAAATTAACATTTTTATTTTAAAATCTTCACATTATAATGATGATAATGTGTTGCTTTATTTTATTTTTATATTTATATATGTTCAACATTCAGGTTGGATTCAACTAACAAGGTTAAATTTTGCTTTTCCAATGATGTGTAGTGGAATTACATATAGTTTAGTATTTGAATTTGTTCATGTAAATCGGGAGATTGTCAATAGACATATTTTACAAAAGTAGATAATTTCATATTTGATTATAAAAATAATTATTAGGATTTAGTTATTAAAGTAAACTAAGTATTTGTTATTAAAATAATTTCAATTTTATGTGGTAGATAATCTGATTGTTTAAAAATCGTACTATACTATTGTGGATCAATTGACAAATAAAACTTAAAATATGCATATGTGGCTAACGATCATTGGTATTTAATATGACCATGTCAATTATTGAAGTATTATTGAAAAATATATTTGAAAGTGTTTTAATTTGTGCAAAATATTTGTGAATCATGCATGTGGGAAATGACGTGGTGACACATATAATTTTAATTGTTATTGTTATAATTAGTTAGATAGTATAGGGTGTATAGAAGGTATTGTCTATAGTTATTGTGGGTGATGGTTGGATGAGATAAAAGAACTGGTAAGAAACTATTTTATGAAAAATTAATAGTAACATATTATTGCGATATTAAAATTTTGAGGAAAAAGTATTATAAAGAAAAAATGGATAATCAAGATAACAGTTCAGTAGAGGAAATATCTGAATTCATTGTGGATAGTAGTTGTGAGGAGGAAAGGGAAGCGGAAGAGACCATTAATATAGAAACAGTTACAGATATTGTACAAATTGCAGATGATGAAATAAAAGGAGAAGAAAAGATTAGGGAGTTAAAAATAGAGGAAGAAGAAGTAGTCTCACATAAAAGAGATGTAGATAGCTTCTTATTGTCTCAAATAGCACTGATAATGAGAAAAAATAAAGAAGAGATTAAAGAAGAGATTAAAGAGAATATAAGTAGAAATAGAGAAGAGATTAATGAGAATATAAGTAGAAATAGAGAAGAGTGTAATATAAAATTTGAATATCTCAATGAAAATAATAGAAAATATAGAGAAGAGATTCAAGAAGATAATAGAAAAAATAGAGAAGAGATAAATATAAAATTTGAATCTCTCAATGAAATCATGAGTAAAAATAGTAATGAAATCAAAGTGTGTATAGATAGTATGAATAAAAAACTCAATGATACTTGTAAGACTATGGAAGACTTTAAGGAGGAAACACATAATAAATTTAATGGCTTGGAATCAAGATTGGATAATAGTGAAAAAGTTATTAATTCTTTAAGGGATGAAATAGAACAAATAGATTGTAATAATCAGGAATTGCTCAAGACTAAGTTTACAGAATTTTCTGAAATTGCTATAAAAGGTATAAACAAGCAAATAGAGGATTCTATTAGTCAATGTCAGACCAATAATAGTAAGTTAAAACAGGAGTTTGACAATAATAAATTAGATATTAAGAATGAAATATATGAGATAAAGGAAGAGATAATGCAGAGTAGAATAAGGATGAAAGATGAAGTGGAGAGAGAGTTAGTGGATAAGTTTAATGATTTAGTAGTGCAAAATAGGAGAGATATAAAAGAAGAAATAGAAGAAGGTTTGATGGGAAAATTAGAGGATTTAATATTAGTAGGAAGATGATCAGAAGTCCAGGTCCAAAATAGATGAGAATTTAAAGCGCTTACAAAAGGACGTAAAAGAACAAGTAATGCAAGTAGAGAGAAATAGTAATGAGTATAAGGAAGCTATAGATCAAAACTTAGATAGGTTTAGACAGGAACAAAAGATATACATAGATCAAGTGATTGGACAGGTAAATTTGGAAGGAAAATTACAACAGGTATACGAACAAATAGAAGAGATAAAATCCATTAGCAATCAAACGTTAGGATTAGGTAAAGAAAAAGCATCGCATAGTAAAGATGAAGAATACAGAAGTCCATTTCCAATAGATAAAATAGAGTATTTAAGAAAGGAGGAAGATAATCAAATAGAATCTGATAATAATAAAGAGATAGACAGCCGAATAATTAAAGGAAATACTAGTTGTGAGGGAGGAACAAATAACTCGATGGCATTACGCTTTATGAGGATCAAACCATTTAGAGGTGACCATGCCGAAAATCCATATGAGTTTCTAAATAGTTTAGATGAACTATTTTCAATATGTGTTTTAACTGAAAGGGAAAAATTGGCCATCTGTAGTAATCACTTAGGAGGTACTGCCAAAGATTGGTGGCATTCACTTTTTGAGAGGCCAAATACCTATGGTGACTTTAGATGTTTAATAACAGGTAGTTTCTGGAACGCTGACAAGCAAGATAGCATTAGGTTCCAGATAACTCAGGAAAAATATCAATCGAATAAAGGTAGCTATACTAGCTTCTTTAGGAGTCAGGCTATTCGATTAAAAACATTAACGGCATGTCCATTATCTGAGGGACAGATAGTAAGAATAATACGACACAATTTGCCCAGAAATGTGGAGCAACTATTAATTGCAGCGGACCGTTATTCTATAGAAGAGGTGTCAGAAGTATTAGATGCATTAGAAAATACTGAAACATCTATAGACAATAGATTTAAAACAAATAGAGACAGAAATAACTATCCATTGTCTAATATCAATGTTGACTATAATAATCAAAGGCATCAAATAGGCTTTAAAAGAAGATATAGTTCTAGTGATAGAAATAGGGTATATCCATATGCTAAGAAAGTGGTTAGATTTGACAAATCTAGAAGTAGGGTAGAGTTGCAAAATAATCAACCCTCTACTAGTGGTATTACTACTATTTTAAAGAAACCCAATACAAAAACAAGTGAGAAAAAGTTAAGCTAGAAGTTTAATCCCATACCCATCAGAAGTGTAGAAAATTTTTATAAGTATTAATAGTTCAAAGTCTAAGTTTAGTGTCCAGATATTGTATAAATTTGTATAACAAACAGTGTATTCTGTTGTATTGAGTAATATAAGATGGAATTTGGTTGTAGCAGATAATAAATGAGGAGTATTAATGAATAAAGTAGGTATTAAACTAGATGTTTAATTTAAAATTTTTTATTCGAAGGGGGAAGTTATGTGCCCTTATCTATAGGTCATAACAAGGTAGAATGGTCAATTACTAAAAAATTTTAAATTTTAAGATATGTTTGTAGGATATATAAATAATAATAGGATAATTAGATTTTATAGTACAATTTAAAGCTGAAAATACCTGGTATAATTATATTTAATAGTCAAATTTAATAGAGTATATTTTAAAATAGACTTTAGGATGGTGAGAGTTATATTTAGTTCAACATTTTTTAATTATTTTCCAAATTTTTTATAAATATATATCAGTTTTGGTAATTTAGACCGAGACGTAAATAAAAAATCATTTGATAAAGTTAGTAAACACGTGACTGTATATTATATACCTTCACACACACACTTGTTAAAATAATAATAAAGTTTATGAATTTGAAACTAAATATAATTGCCATCGATCCTTAAAGTAAAAGTTGAAATATTAAATATTATTTTAATAATTGTTTTAAAAGTTTAAATGATTTTGATAAAAGATAATTGAATTTAAAAATACTAGTCTAAGTAATATTTTAAGACATGACGTCATCAATTCTTTATTTTAAAAGTCTAGTCTGTTATAAAACTAAAATGTGTAAATCTGTTCGTGCTATAAAGTCATTAACCAATCAACGGAGGTAATTTAGCAGAAAAATATAAGAATTAGACGAAGTGGGAGGAGAAGTAATGTGTAAGTGAAAGAGAAAGTAACATATTTTTTAGCTGATAACACCGTAGCTAGAAAAGTGATATAAAATTAAAATTTTGTATTTATTTTAAAAGTTCTTTTGTAACATATAATATATTTTGACTGCCTCTATATGGATTGCTAATTTTAAAAGTTATCTTACCAGGATATTTTATTCAAGTTTAACCAAAAACCCTACAGTAAAATGGAAGTACAAGAAAAAATGCCTAAAAATATTGCTATGGGAAAAATATTTGGAAAGTGCCTTAATACAGTTTTATTTATGCTCAACCAGAAACTTATTATTACAACTCAAGGAAATATAATTTGGACGCTACGCGAAAACTTAAAAGAGAAGTTACTTGCCGTCAGGAAAAATTTATGACGCACAAAGTTATAAGGCTACTTTGAAGTTATTTTATTCTTCTCTATGGAAAAATTTAATATGCGTTTTTATTATAAAGAAAAATTATGATGAAGAAAAAATGTTTATCTTTTAAAAAAAGATATTATAAAATATAGTACCAGAATTTTAAATAAAGAAAAAAGTAATAGAAGAATATGAAAGTGTTATTATGTTTTATGGAAAGGAACAGAAAACTTTATCTAAGAGGAATCAGAAAGAAATATTATAAAGTATTCATTGGAGGAAACGCCTGATTAGTAAAATATAAAATTAAATTACTTAATGAAAATGGATCCATGGAAACAGAAAATTTTTATTAAATATTTAAATAAAAGTACCCAGAAGATGCATCATAAAAGTCGCGCGGGAAAAGATTAGCAGACAATATTTGAAGAGAATATGGAGACTTTTTTTTTTCTTTACAGGATAAATTTGATATCATGAATTAATAATTGTATTCAATATTGTGAAAACCAAGGATTGTCGTATATGAAAATTTATTAAACAGAGTAATAATTGTTTTGCCTTAAAATAGAACATTAAGTGACTGAAGAAGAAATAATATACATTTTTTTTTAGCTTTAATATGAACGATTTTCAAGCAAGTTTTATGAAGAAGTACCGTAAATATAGTTTAAATATTTTTACTAATTTATTTTAAATATAAAATGCTATGTGAGATTAGGGAAAACATATAAACATAAATTTAGTAATATTAAAAAATTAAATATAATAGCTTGATATAATGATAGATATATTGTTTAAAAATAAAGTGTATGTATGGAAGTTTTATATCTACAAGAAGCAATGGGATGGTGAAGCCTACGGAACGCGATCGAGAAGATAAAGATCGTTTGGTAATTTTGATATTTATTTATAATGCATAATGTATTTTTTTTTAGATCATCTATTGATTAAGAATGATGTGTGAAAGTTTAAATTATATGTACACATTTTATACAACATTTTAAAACATATTATGAGATAGGAGTAATTCTGAATATGCATGCAATAAGTTATTTAAAGTATATTGATAATATAATTCGACAGAACAATTGTTTGATTCTTTTGAACTTTCATGTAATAAAGTATTCAGATATTTTAAAATAGTTTGTATATGATAAAAATATACGAGGAAAGTAGTAAAAGATTTTCTTAAAGAACAGTGGAATAGTTTTGAAATAAATGAATTTTATTATTGTTAGAAATGCAGATAGAATTTGTCGATGTACCGTATAGAAAAATCTTGAGAAATAAGATCGGATAGTGACTTGGTAGTACTAGTGGAGAGGAAACCAAGATGATGTTTTTGTTAAGAAATAGGAAAAATAAAGTATTTAGATCATAGTTAGTTTGTGTGATTTCAGTATAGCTAACTAAGCCCTATGACTGAACACATATAGTTTGGACGGTGTTTTTACATATCTTTAAACTTCTTGATGTTATAATAAAGCTGAAAAAATAGCTTTAGCATCACTCCTATAATAGAGGTTGGTAGACAGATAAAGGTCACTCCTCTATAGTGTCTTTTAATTCACTGTGCCATTATTGTCAAGGTTTATGATGAGTAATATTCTAGTTATATTTTGATCCTGTGCATCTATCTTCGCTATCCTTGTTTCGTGAATCTGCATCGGTCAGAAATATATTTTCAAAGAAATAATGAATAAAATAGAACTGAGGATATGTTATCATTTATGTAAGAATAGTTTATTTGCTGAAATGTATAGAATTGTATAATTTTAAAAGTGAAAGTACAAAATATCATAAAGAGAGAAAGAATCATATAATACATTTTAAAAGTAATTCGGAAATGAATATAAGATTTTTTTTAAGGGAGAAATCTAAACAAAGTTTTTTTTTAAGTGATAATAAAATTTGAATGTTTTAAATAATATTTAGAAAATAAATATTGCATATTTATTAAGAAAATAATTCAATAGTATGTAATAAACATATACTTGTGCATGGTATGTTAATGGTTGTAATTATATCATCCGAAGTAAGGCTTGAATGAATATATTAGGATTAACAAACATCGGATAATGAACAATAAAACTTAATACCGAATGTAGAAGAATGTTTTGAATTTGTAGGATTCCATTCATAACTGATATAAAACTAGAATTTTATTGTTTTGTAGAATGTTTACTACGAATGTAATTTTGTAAAAATATAATTTTAATAATAGTAGGGATACAAAGTGTTAATGATAATCATATGAGAAATACATTTTGTAATAAGCTAACCATGATAAGAAATCCAATAATAATAATACTGTATTTTCTTAAGCATTTAAAAGATAAGAGTTAACTAGAAAAATAAATAGAAGTTTGATTTTCATTTTTATAAACTAGGAAACTAAGTGGAGATAGGAGAGTAAGGATATCCAATGTACATAATGTAAAATATTGTTATTTGTTTATGTTATTAATAAACTTTGTTGTAAATTTATTTTAAAGTTTTGTGTCTTCGTTGTTATTTCTCCACATGGATGCATGATATCACGATACACTTATAATTGAAACAGACATATAGTTTTTGCACAGAAGGTAAACATAAAAGTGTTATAATAATTTTTAGAATTTATTGGTATGATAAAATAAAAAGATCATAATTTTATATTATTTATTGGTCATAAGTTGGTTGCCACAATATTACATTAAAATATATGCTAATGTTGCCACTCGTATTCTGTTGTCAGATTATTAAAATACTATCACGTACGTATTTATTTATTTCATTTTAGGAAGAAATAAGATTATATTATACTATTATTGTTATTATTAATTTTATTATTGTTAGTTGCTGTGTAGTAGATTATGATATAAAATTCCCTTTTCATAGTTTACTACCGTAATTTTAAATCAGTTAGAATACAATTTATGAACCTGAGATTTTATTTTATTTTATTTTATTTATTTTCTTCATTTTTATTTAATTAAGCTAGATTCTTATTATAAATAATATTAAGACATGATTATAATTTTAATCGTAGTGAATAGAGCTTAGAAAGTTGTAAGAATACTATAAGTTAGTTATTTGGTATAGTAAAAAGGGGGTATAGTGTTCTTATGCCATTGAGATAGTATCGTGTGGATAATATCTCAATGTAGTCTATCTTGTTCCCCGTATCGTCACTCCATGTCTCATGAAAATAGTAAATATTTGTTAATTCATTTTAAAAATATAACCGTATTTGTATTTTAAAGATTAGAGCTAGTAATCATTTTTAATTAATGCTGAATATTTCATTTATTTATTTGTTAATTGAGCTAGAACCCAGAATATATATGCGTAAATTTTAAACATTATATAATTTTGGAGGACGAGCGATGGGGGAGGTTAGATTGTGGCGCCCACTGCATGTCCTCCATAATTTATATATAATGTTTAAATTCCGGGTTCTAGCTCAGTTAGCAAATAAATAAATGAAATATTCAGCATTAATTAAAATGATTATTAGCTCTAATTTTTAAAATACAAATACAGTTATATTTTTAAAATGAATTAACAAATATTTACTATTTTCATGAGACATGGAGTGACGACACGGGGAACGAGATAGACTACATTGAGATATTATTTATACGATACTACCTCAATGGCATAAGAACACTATACTCCCTTTTTACTATACCAAATAACCAACTTATAGTATTCTTATGACTTTCTAAGCTCTCTTCACTATGATTAAAATAATAATCATATCTTAATATTCTTTATAATAATAATCTAGCTCAATTAAATAAAAATGAAGAAAATAAATAAAATAAATACAATGAAATAAAATAGAATCTCAGGTTCATAAATTGTATTCTAACTGATTTAAAATTATGGTAGTAAACTATGAAAAGGGAATTTTATGTCATAATCTACTACACAGCAACTAACAATAATAATAAATAATAATAACAACAATAGTATAATATAATCTTATTTCTTCTTAAATGAAATAAATAAATAAGTACGTGGTAGTATTTTAATAATCTGACAACAGAATACGTGTGGCAACATTAGCATATATTTTAATGTAATATTGTGGCAATCGACTTATGACCAATAAATAATATAAAATTATGATCTTTTAATTTCAACATACCAATAAATTCTAAAATTATTATAATAACTTTTATGTTTACCTATTTTGTGCAAAAAACTATATGTCTGTTTCAATTATAAGTGTATCGTGATATCATGCATCCATGTGGAGAAATAACAACGAGGACACAAAACTTTAAAATAAATTTACAACAAAGTTTATTAATAACATAAATAAATAACAATATTTTACATTATGTACATTGGATATCCTTACTCTCCTATTACAACTTAGTTTCCTAGTTTATAAAAATGAAATGAAAATTAAACTTCTATTTATTTTTTTTCTAGTTAACTCTTATCTTTTAAATGCTTAAGAAAATACAGTATTTTTTATTATTGGATTTCTTATTATGGTTAGCTTGTTAAAAAATGTATTTCTCATATGATTATCATTAACACTTTGTATCCCTACTATTATTAAAATTGTATTTTTACAAAAAATTACATTCGTCATAAAAATTATACAAAACAATAAAATTCTAGTTTTATATTGGTTGTATGGAATCCCACAAATTCAAAAACATTCTTCTACATTCGGTATTAAGTTTTATTGTTCATTATCCGATGTTTATTAACCCTAATATACTCATTCAAGCCTTACTTCGGATGATAATTACAATTATTAACATACCATGCACAAATATATGTTTATTACACATTATTGAATTATTTTCTTAATAAATATGCAATATTTATTTTCTAAAATATTATTTAAAACATTCAAATTATATTATCACTTATAAAAAAAAAACTTTGTTTAGATTTCTCTTTTAAAAATCTTATATTCATTGCCGAATTAATTTTAAACTGTATTATATGATTCTTTCTCTCTTTATGATATTTTGGACTTTCAAATTTAAAGTTACACAGTTCTATACATTCCAGTAAATAAACTATTCTTACATAACGATAACATATCTTCAATTCTATTTTATTCATTATTTCTTTGAAAATATCTTTCTGACGATGCAGGTTCACAAAATAAGGATAGCGAAGATAGATGCATAGGATCAAAATCTAACTAGAATATTACTCATCATAAACCTTGACAATAATGGCACAGTGAATTAAAAGACACTATAGAGGAGTGACCTTTACCTGTCTATCAACCTCTATTATAGGAATGATGCTAAAGCTATTTCTTCAGCTTTATTATAACATCAAAAGTTTAAAGATATGAAAAAACACTGTCCAAACTATATGTGTTCAGTCATAGGACTTAGTTAACTATACTGAAATCACACAAACTAACTATGATCCAAATACTTTATTTTTCCTATTTCTAACAAAAAAAAATCATCTTGGTTTCCTCTCCACTAGTACTACCAAGTCACTATCCGATCTTATTTCTCAAGATTTTTCTATACGGTACATCGACAAATTCCTATCTGCATTTCTAACAATAATAAAATTCATTTATTTCAAAACTATTCCGCTGTTCTATAAAAAAATCTTTTTACTACTTTCCTCAGATATTTTATCATATACAAACTATTTTAAAATATCTGAATACTTTATTACATGAAAGTTCAAAAGAATCACACAATTGTTCTATCGAATTATATTATTAATTATACTTTAAATAACTTATTGCATGCATATTCAGAATTACTCCTATCTCATATTATGTTTTAAAATGTTGTATAAAATGTGTACTTATAATTTAAACTTTCACACATCATTCTTAATTAATAGATGATCTAAAAAAAATACATTATGCATTATAAATAAATATCAAAATTACCAAACGATCTTTATCTTCTCGATCGCGTTCTGTAGGCTTCACCATCCCATTGATTCTTGTAGATATAAAACTTCCATACATACACTTTATTTTTTAAAACAATATTTTTATAATTCTATCAAGTTACTATATTTAGATTTTAATATTACTAAATTTATGTTTATATGTTTTCCCTCATCTCACATAGCATTTTATATTTAAAAATAAATTAATAAAATATTTAAATTATATTTACGGTACTTCTTCATAAAACTTTCTTGAACTGTTCATATTAAAGCTAAAAAAAAATATATATTATTTCTTCTTCAGTCACTTAATGTTCTATTTTAAGGCAAAAACAATTATTGCTCTGTTTAATAAATATTCATAAATGACAATCCTTGGTTTTATAATATTGAACACAATTATTAATTCTGATATTCTCTTCTAATATTGTCTGCTAGTATTTTCCCACGCGACTTTTACGATGCATCTTCTAGGTACATTTATTTAAATATTTAATAAAAAATTTCTATTTCCATGGATCCATTTTCATTTAGTAATTTAATTTTATATTTTTTAAAATCAAGCATTTCTTCCATTGAATACTTTGTAATATTTTTTTTTCTGATTAGATAAAGTTTTTCGGCTCCTTTCCATAAAACACATAATGGCACTTTCATATTATTCTATTACTTTTTTCTTTATTTTAAAATTCTGGTACTATATTTTGTAATGTCTCTTTTTAAAAGATCAACATTCTTTCTTCATTATTATTTTTATATAATTTTTCTTTATAATAAAAACGCATATTAAATTTTCCATAGAGAAGAATAAAATAACTTTAAAGTAGCCTTATAAAATTTTGCGTCATAATTTTTTCCTGACGGCAAGTAACTTCTCTTTTAAGTTTTCATATAGCATCCCAATTATATTTCTCTGAGTTATAATAATAATAAGTTTCTGGTTGAGCATAAATAAATCTGTATTAAGGCACTTCTCAAATATTTTTCCTTTAGCACTATTTTTAGGTATTTTTCCTTGTACTTCCATTTTACTGTAGGGTTTTGGTTAAACTTGAATAAAATTCCCTGGTAAGATAACTTTTAAAATTAGCAATCCATATAGATACAGTCAAAATATATTATATGTTACAAAAGAACTTTTAAAATAAATACAAAATTTTAAATTTATATTACTTTTCCAGCTACGGTGTTATCAGCTAAAAAAATATGTTACTTTCTCTTTCACTTACACATTACTTCTCCTGCTCTGTCTAATTCTTCTATTTTGTCTGCTGAATTACCTCCATTGATTGGTTTATGACTTTTTAGCGTGAACAGATTTACACATTTTAGTTTTATAACAGACTAGACTTTTAAAATAAAGAATTGATGACGTCATGTCTTAAATATTATTTAGACTATATTTTTAAATCCAATTATACTTTTATCAAAATCATTTAAACTTTTAAAACAATTATTAAAATAATATTTAATATTTCAACTTTTACTTTAAGGATCGATAGCAATTATATTTAGTTTCAAATTCACAAACTTTTTTATTATTCTAACAAGTGTGTGTGTGAAGGTATATAATATACAGTCACGTGATTACTAACTTTATCAAATGATTTTTTATTTACGTCTCGGTCTAAATTACCAAAACTGATATATTTTTATAAAAAATTTGGAAAATAATTTAAACTTGTAGAACCAAATATAATTCTCACCATCCTAAAGTTTATTTCAAAATATAATCTATTAATTTTGACTATTAAATATAATTATAACACTACATCTAGCATTTATTTAATTTATTAGTTTTAAAATATTATACTCAAATTATTATTAATATACTTTTAACTATTTATAGCTGTGTTATTTTATATGGCCAGCTTTTACAACCATAAGCAAGAATATAATTAAGCTTTATTTAACTGTTTTTTTTTTTTAAAAATAATCCTTTACATTTTTCTATACCAGGTATTTTCAGCTTTAAATTGTACTATAAAATCTAATTATCCTACTATTATTTATATATCATACAAATACAACTTAAAATTTAAAATTTTTTAGTAATTGACCTTTCTACCTTATTATGACCTATAGATAAGGGCACATAACTTCCCCCTTCGAATAAAAAATTTTAAATTAAACATTTAGTTTAATACCTATTTTATTCATTAATACTCCTCATTTTATTATCTGCTACAACCAAATTCCATCTTATACTACTCAATATAACAGAATACACTGTTTGCTATACAAATTTATATAATATCTGGACACTAAACTTAGACTTTGAACTATTAATACTTATAAAATTTTTTCTACACTTCTAATGGGTATGGGATTACACTTCTAGCGTTATATGTCCTTTTTTCTTCGGTTCCTTTTGTATATAACACAATAACTCTTTCATCTTATTCTATAACTTTTTCTTTATTTTAAAATTCTGGTACTATATTTTTAATAATGTTTTCCTTCATAATCATTTCTTTTAAATCTATAAGTTTATTTATATTTAATAAGTATTGTGCTATTACAGTCATAAAAACACATTTTTATAATCAACTAAGTATTCAATATACAAAATATTTTTAAAATATATTAATAATTTTTGTAAGATTTGATTGCTTTTATCAAATATTATCAATTATCTATCATTTTTAACTTCTAATAATTGATTTAGTAATTTGTTATATGCAAATTATGTTTTATGTTCTATAGCTGAGAATTTACACTTTTGCTGAAGAGTACTGATTTTGAAAACTGATTGTTTAATATGAAACAATCATAATAAAATACTGTCTTTAATTTTAAAATATAAGAATTACCTTTTGAATTTTTTTTGTCCATTTGAAAGAAGTTTTGTTTAAAATAAAATTTTATATTTTTTATGATTTTAATTAAATGGAACATTATAATTATTAATTTTAAATAGGATTTGTATTTTCTAAAAATAATCTCATAGAGTTGAATAGATATAATGTCTATTTTATATTATTAATATCCAATAAGCATAAAAATTCTGCAAACATTTTATTTGTTTCATTTAATTATCTGATTTTTAGAATTTATTTTTTAATGTCTTATTGGCAGGTTAGGCATAAATTTATTGTCACAAATTCATAATTAAATTCTCATTTAGGAAAGAATTCAGAATTGTACAGATTTTATCTAGCCTTACCATTTTATAATTAATAAAACCAATGCACAAAGTTTATTTATTTTCTTCAGTAATTAAATCTTTATATTAAATTATGAACTCATATCCAGTTCACAATTTGAATTTATTTTATGATTAGTAGATATTTTTTCTTTGTCATTGATTTTGGTTTCTAAAATTTAAAGAGATTGCTTATTTATTGATTTATGTTTTTATTTTTGTTAAACTTTTTTTTTCTGAACAATTTTTTTCACTTATTTTTACTTGTGACATTTTAAAGGATTAAAGAAATATAATGTAAATATATGCAAAATAAAAATATGATAATTTTAAATAAATTTAAAATATAAATTAAAAATAATTGATATTCATAATTATTTTTTATTATTTTTTACAATTTAATTATGTTCTTAAAATTTATTAAATGTTAATAAAAATCATTTAACAAAATAAAAGTTTGTATATGTATGCACTTTATTTGTTTAAATTGGCATTATAAAGAATTATTTCCTTACTGCAACATGATGGCATCTTGTCTAAATATAAAAAATATTATACTGATTATTTTGCAGTATTATAAAAAATAAGATTAAAAGTATCTTAAGAAAAAGTGATCAGTTAAAAAATTTTAATTTTTTAATAAAATTTTGGCATAGTGTCACAAAATGTAGATGATAAAAATGAAATCTATATATTAAATGCATTTCTTCAAATTAGAAATTGTATTAGTTTATTTGGATCAAATCTTATAACTGACTCTTAACCTGCTTCTATAAAATAGATTTCCTCCAAATTTTGTACCTATGTTAGGTACCAATGATAATGCAATATTTTAGGATTTTTCAGGCTAAAGGTATGGGCAGGTTGAATCTTAAACCATAATGATATCAGTTCAGTAAATTTTTAGTTACATACTATAGAAAGTGGTATATTTTTTAAAAATATGCTTTTATTGAATTTTATGACTAATTAAAGTAGAAATAAATAGAAATGAAGTATGAATCTTAATTTCTCTTGATAGTTTAACTAAATTTTTTTAATGCTGCTTTCATAAACATGCATATTTTGTAAACAATGTTTAATGTATGAAAATTTCAATTCAAATATTAGAAATACAGTTTGGATTCTTAATTTTTTAATTCAAATATGAATAGTTACAAAAGTGTTTTGTAAAGAATATGAATATTATATTAACCATAAAAAATAATACATATATATAATATCAATAATTATGCACTTATAATGCTCTTAAAGAAGTTATATATATATATTACTAAATTTATTTAAAGCTTAGCGCTTTCAAAGAAGTATATATATATATATTATATATATTACTAAATTTATTTAAAGCTTAGCGCTTTCAAAGCTCTATGGCTTCATAATCATTATATTTTTAAATGCTTTCATTTAATTGATGAATAATGCACTAAAAGTAAAAAAAAAATTTCTTTAATCACAATGTTTTGATTTAACTTGAACTAAAAATGTGGAGCATTCATAAATTAATTAATTCAGTCACTAAAACTAGTGATTAAATTAACTAATTTATGATATTTCTTACCTTTATTTCAAATTAAATATAACAAACAATTAAAATTAATGTGATTAAATTAAATGATTTACAGATATCCCACATTTTTATTTCAAATAAGTATAACAAGCAAAATGGAGTTTGAAAAAATAAATTATTTTTAGAGTATTACTTATTGAAGAATAAATTTATTTTATATGTGTTATATATTACTGTGTTATCTCAAATCTAAGACTGGGTCTTATATTAATTTTTACTCCAAAAGACACTATATGGCTTTATTTTCAGGGGATGTATTTCTTTTTACAGAAAGCATTAAGATTCTTACCCTGAAAACCCCCAAAATTCCTTTTTTGCACTTGCTAAAGTAGTTTTGTCTTTATTGCCTTTATTTGGCAGTCAGAATCTTCCCTTTAAATTTACCATTAAATCAAGTGTTAATTGAAAACTTGCAAGAAAGCAGTGGTAACAAAAATGATTACAGTTAAGAAAGGTGTGTCCACACAAAAACAACAAAAAATGCAAGTCCAAAAATTCAGAAAATGTTTCTGCATTTCACATATGCACATTAATAATGTCCATTACAACATACAGCACATTGAATTATGATGATTCATATGTGACTCAACTACATTCATCTGTCATCAAGTGTGCACATTGTAAACACTTTCCAAAATAATTGTACTATCTTTGCTTAGGTTTTTTTTAAAACTTTTCTTTAAAAAAAATGTTGATGTTTTAACTTAAGCTAATCTTTGATTATTAAAATGATTTCCATTATTTTAACAAAGTCTTTTAGGAAGAAAAAAATGTTTAAAAAATAAAACTATTTTTTTTATTATCTTGAATATTTAAAAGTGACCATGATGAAACTAAAACTAAATTCTAAATCTAAGTATTAAATATAAATAAAATAAGTACCTAAAAATATATAAATAGCATTGTAAATTATTTGATAAAGTGATGTGTGGTGGATAAATTGTTTTTCTAAACAGGTGGTATTAAGTTTGTCAAAAATGGTTAATGGGAAAAAACAAAGGAATCATATAATTTATTTTACTATTTATTTAAAACATTAATATCAATAATATTTATACATTCATTACTTTATAATTCAATATGTCCTTCATGTGTTTCTATGGACAAACAAAAGCCATCTATCTGGCTTATGATCTTAACTAGGGCATATATTATAATCATTCTGAAAAATCATGCAATGGTTTATTTCCCTGTTAAGTCTTGTTATCAGGGAAACACAGTATTTGTAGTCAAGATAACATTGTGCTGTATTCATAATTGTACTTTTCTTATTGTTTACTCAATGAAAAATCACAAAAGTACCACTTTTTTGGTTGTAAAAATATTTTATTTTAATAACTCATTTCAAACAATTGAGTAAATTAATTAAAATGTACATTTATATATATATTAACAATTAAGTTTGTGCATATATAATTATTTAGCATTTTTTTAATTCCTTTTAGTTGACATTCTTCTTTAATATATTTTTAATGTTACATGTTTTAATTCTTCAAATATAAATAGTTTTATTTTACTTATTTGTATTAGCATGCAATTACACTTATTTTATTTTTTCAATTTTGTTTAATAATTCATATGATTACATTACTAACAAATAAACCTAATGTATAATTATGTATTAATGCTAAAAAAGGGAAGAGTATTTCTACTAATAAATAAAATTTCTGTAGTGTAATTTTTACTATACCATTCTCATGCAAGGTATGGTTTCTATTCAGCTTTAACACCTTGTGGAGGGATGTAATCATAAATATATGACCAAAGACATGTGTAAAAGATCATGACCCTCAAGATGCACATTTCATTCTGAACCAGAACACATCAATTGGCCCAGATATAATATCTTACTATTAGATAGAAAATCACTACAGTTTAATTGATAAATGTCAAATATGCTGTCTTACAACTTTGACAGAAATCACTTAATAAATGTATATTTATAAATATATACTGAACATTAATAAAGATATGTGCAAGAGATTGTGGTCTGGGCCAACTGGTGAATGCTGGTTTAGAATAAAGTGTATTACTTGGGGATCATAGATCTTTTTCACATGACTTTGGTCATATATGTGTGATTACCCAAGGCGTTAAAAGTGGATATAAATTAGTCTCTTTCTTGCATGAGAGTGGTATAGTAAAAATTACACTACAGAAATATTATTCGTTATTGGATAATCTCTAGTCTAATTAATGATTAATAAAAATTATTACTATATCTACTTTTTAAATTTAAATGCTGCCCATTATTTAATAGTAAATTAAATAAAAACACGTTTGTGAAATTTTAATAGAAATGTAAATTTTATTATGTTTTTTTAATATTTGTTTAAAAACAAGTCGCATTATTTTCAATCCTTTGCGTTAAAATTTTTAATTAATAATTTTTAATACTATATAAAATAAATCTCTAATGTGTATCCAGAACCTTTTTTTCTATTTCACAAACAATGAGTTATCTATTCATAAAGTTCTGGAAAAAAAGAAAAAGAGCTCTGATTCCATTTTTTCCAGATAAGAAAAAAACTGAACACTTTGCTATGTAAAAAAAAATTGAATAAATTATCTTAACTAATATTATTTATTTTATCAAGTATTGTTTTCTTTTATTATTATATACAACAAATATTTTAATAATGTAATGGTTCAATAATGTTTAAGGCATAACTCTAAAATTGCAATGCTATACTCAGCAGTAAGGGTGAAAATAATAATTATTCATCAACGATAATTAAGCAATAGCACTTGCTCATCATATTTTTTGCCTGGTTACTCTTCCCACTTTTTGGGCTGAGAATATGCCTTTGAATTATTGATTTATAATGAATTTAATTAAATCAGGAAGGAATAAATAAACTTCATTCAATTTTTATTTATTTTTCAAGTCATATATATATATATATATATATATATATATATATATATATATATATATATATAATTAGATTATTTTTTATAAATAAAATGTGTATTTATTTTAAAACGAATTTAATAAATTAAAAATTAATAATAAAGAAATGAATTTTAAATTGATAATTTAAAAACGATTTATTTTGATATAAAATTCAATGCTTATTCTTATTGGTTTAGTTTTAATATTCCTTATTTTTTAATAAGAATTTTATTTTTACTGTCATTTGATTATAGTTGACTGCATTATTTCAGTTAGATTATTATATCCAATTTACTTTAATAAATTCTTCAAAGAAGTAATTTATTCAACTTACATAACAAAATCTTAATATAAAAAAAATCTAATTAAAAACTAACTTTATAAAAAAAATATTTCATATAAAACTACTTTTAAAAAATTACAAATATTAAATGTCAATATTTATTTTAAAAAAATATTTTTTCTTCTAAAATTTATTTTAACACGTTTGAATACTAAAAAAAAAAAAACTTTTCAGGTCACCATCCTATTCAACTATCTATTTTCTTTTATATAATAGTTAGCTGTAAGGGTAAATTAAAATTTAAAAAACAATATTTAGTAAGCCCAGAAATAAATAACCTACAATAATGTATATTATATATTGTAATTGACATTTTAAATCACAATATAAAATCATCATCATTTTGTATAAATGAAATCATATTAACTTTACTTTAATGTTTTATTTTAAATATTCAATGAAGAATGACTTCAGCAAAATCTAATTGTGTTAAATCAATTCCTAATACTAAAATTAGATGTTGTATTGATAGTAATATATATATATATATAAATTACTCCTAAAATGGATATGCGGGATAAGAAAACCCTTCATTTTTCATTAAAAAAAAACACTAAAATAAAAAGTTATTTAATTAATGACAATAAAGATAAAAGCTAATTTTAATAAACATAAAAACCTATTCTCATATGGATAAAATAAAAATGTTTCAAACAATAATTATAAAATAGAATACAATAATGTCTTGCACTTTTAACACAATTGAGAAAATAAAAAAATTTGCATGAATTTGTGTTTTTCTTGACATATTTTGTTGTTAAAAGCAAACAAAGAAAAACATTAAATTGTGATAATATTGTTGCATTTTACAGATTCATGTTGATGATCTTGGAATTTATATCTCAAAAAACAAATTTAAAGTTACTATTAATAAACTTCACAGACTGTTTTGGATATTTCTTTTGCAAAAACATTTCAAATTTTTAAAAAAAATCATTTTAAAATATTTGTCAAATTAAATTCATACTAAAGAGATTTTTTTATATTATAGAATACCCAATAAATTTAAATTATTTTATTATTCTAACCATTCTGGCATCAAAATGCCCATCTGTTCAAAATATAATTACTATTATATTAAGAGTGCCACTATTACATTTAGTAGGATTCTTAAACTGTTTTCAATAAAATATCTAAATGGCTACAATCAGAAAATATCATTTTTTCAATTACAATTTTAATACATTAATTATTTTAAATTCTCTTATCAATCCTTGAGCTTCTGCCTTTAAATCTCTTATATTTGTTATAATTGATTTAATATTTTGTTAAACATAAAATGTTGTAAGTTTTCTTTTAATTGAATCAAAATAGCAAGATCTTTTTCAGAAAACTAGTATGATTTTTCATTTTAGTGAACCCAAGCATACATTTGTATAAATAATTCATTCCTTAAAAAATTATCTGCAAATAACATGAATATCCTGAAGTCTAAAGTCAAACTTTTAGCATTTAGCAAAAGTTGAAATGTAGCAGTAATAGTAGATGCTACTAAAGAATAAACATCATGTTTCTTATAATATATTTGGAATAAAACTTATTTTTAATGCAGCTGCCATTTTATTCATGAAGCATACTAATCTATTATTTCTTCAATAATCCATAGCTCATAAATGTTTGTATAATATGAACTTCTCTTGTATTCTGATTTTTAATTTATTATACATTGTTGGTTTGAATTTGGATGCATTCATATTTATTTATAATTTTTTTTTCTTGAACTTTTTTTTTTGTAATAGTCAATCTATATTAAAATGGATGCATTCAGATAATGATTAGAACTATTTATTTTCATGAACAATAAATGAATTTATAATAATCTAAACTTACATCATAAAAGATTCATGAATTTATAAGGTGCCAATAAACTTATGCATTGATATGTACTTTTATTTGGTAAATAAAAAGTCATTGAATAAATGATTTATTGTTTAGTAAATGTGTATTATGGTCTTTGTGAATCATTACCATCAAATTAAAATAATTTGTAGAATAGGTAAATCAAATGATGTGTAGATTAATAATATGTAAGTTTATTAAGATAATAACACAAGATTTAAATTCGACAATTGTGACTTAAAATAATCCATTGTAGTATTATAATCTGTTCATGCTAGATTGCAAATGCTAAAATGTGATCCACTTTTTAAAAATTGTTAAACATGTATGTTCAAAAGAAGTTTAATATATGAAAATCTCCATACAGTATGAAAAATTTTTCTTTATTAATATCTTTTATATCTTAGATCAAGTTATTCTTTCATCATAATAATTATTTTTGTATGTTTATAATAAACTTTAAATGTTAACTATGATTTAAATTTTGATTTGTTTTTTAAATATTAATGTCCATAATCAGTTTAAGTCTTATTTACTTAATCTATTAATTAAGTCCATATCAATAATATAATCTGCAATAATAATTTAAATTTTAAAAGAAAGTTGATAGATATCTATTAGCATATTATTATTATTTTTTGAATATTGAAGATAAAGCAAATGCTAGTTTAGTAAAGATTTTTTTTATCGATTATTTGTTTACATTAGCATTTGTTATCAAGAACAATATTTTAACATTCAGATTGTAATTCCATTCTTCCATGAAGTTTATTTAACATTCCCTTGATAATAAACAATGATACATGGGCATTATTACTAGCTGGTATCCAACTATTTCCTTTTTTAAAACATTATGGCATATCAAATCCAAATGTTCAATGGATTTAAACAGTTCAGCATAGTATTTGTTGTTGTTCATTTCATTTATTATTACAAACATTAACTGAGGAGATCTCATGTTCTCTCATTCACAGTCTCTTCTTAAAGTACATTATAGGTTATATCAAAATCCAGAGAATATTCAAATAAAGTATATAAAATAAACAAAATCTTTTTTTAAAAAAATGTTCTTTTTTTTTGCTGAGTTTTTCTGTTACCTAGCAACAACCCATTTTTTAACTATCTCATGAAGCATGAATTTTCTTTCTTTTAATTTTAACCAAGTCTATTTTTATTATTATTTAATACAACAAAGCAAATATTTTAAGTTTATTTTCACTTTAAAAAATCATTCATTCTCTCTGCATTCATTTTAAATTTGAATTTATTTATTAAACATAAATGGTTTCTAATTGTTTTCTTTATTTATTTCTCTGTAAACTATAAATAGATAATACTGACGAATGTGCTAAATATATTGTGCAAAAATTTAAAATATCAGACTATTTGAGTTTATAACATCAACATCTGTACAATTACTTGTGTTATAATCTTCTAAAAAAGAAAAAAAAAGGATTTTAAAGGTATTGGTGTAATAATGTTATCCAAAAAAATTAAAAGCTCTCTGTCTTTAAATTCCTTAAATCCCATGTTTCAATATATGCATCAATAAAATAACCATATGTTTTATTTTAAAGCCAAAACTTTTCATTAATATAAAGAATTTCAAGAAATAGAATATAATGATGCAGCCTGAATTCAAAGATTGGAATGCTCCTTTTAAAAAACTACTTTCAATAACAACAGCTATATCAATTTTAAATCATGATAGCTTATTAGCTACCAATGCTACCAGTGGTGTCTTTTGCTCATCAAATAATGTTTGCACATATATTTACTTTTTTTATTATTATTACCTTCCATATACCATAAATAATAATAATATGATTATTTATATTTCTTTAATAAGTAATCTGCCAAACATGATAATTTAACAAGTTATTTTAAATTATCTTTTCTAAGACACATCCAGTTTCAGGATAAGTAGGAAATTCCCTCAATACGATACCTAAGTATAAATTTTATCTGATCAAAAGCTCTTCTCTTACAAATCAAGTTTCAACTTATTTCTAATTATATTGCATTAATCAAAAAACACAACTAACATCCTTTATTCTACTAAACTTACCTCCATTACTATTTGTTTAATTCTGAATGGTTACTCAGTAAAAGAAATGGAATTAAGAATGAAAATGTTATTTCATAAACAAACAATTCATGGTCATAATTAGCATAGGATGATAACTGATGGTATAAAAGGTTTATTACGAGTAGGTTATGTGTTAATTTAACTAAGTGAAAAAGTAATGAAAATGAAGAGGCAAAAAGGAGTATGTCAGAAAAATACCTAGCTTTTGATAGATCAATATCTTACTTTGTGGCAAAAATATTTTTCTTTGGATATTGTTGAATATCTAGTTAATTTTTATGCATGAATATCATCAATTCACTATTCCTCACTTGTAGATCCCATTAATGGAATGACTATAACATACAATTTCTAAATTATATACAGAAATTTTATCCTTCTTGATGCACAATACTAAATCATACAATTCAATATATCTCTATGGCACCACTCTAATATGTTTTAGAATCTTGAAAACATCTTCTAAAGCCAATAAACATCACATGAGTTTTTCCTGGTTTAACATCTTTTAAACAAAGTGTTTTGGTATATATGATGAGTATAGCAGTAGTGTCAAAGACCATATTCACAAACACAAGCATCACTGTTTTTCTAAGCATTTCAATAAGCAAAAACCAGCATCTGAAATCTATCAAATATAGGTATAATAAGCATCATGTAAATTATAAACATAAAATCACCACTATTAACCATTAAAAGTTGTCATACTTTATGACTGATTTAAGTTATAATAAAAAATCATAGATTAATGCCAAACATGACCATAATATTATAAAAGCAATTAATATTTCATCTAAATGCACATATTTAAGTGCTAAAATTATTATCATAATTTGATTTCAATATGCTGGGATCATTATATCAATGCTGATCATCTGTATAGATTGTGAACAAGACAAATAAAAATGCTTTATTCAATCTCTTATTACAAATTCTTTAGAGCACAGCTCTGAGAATAAATCAATCACATACACTCCTTTTCATAGAACAGTTAGAAAGAAGAATGAAGATATAAAAAAGTGGTTTCACAAACTATTAAGTTTTTGAACAATTATTTAATAAAATTAATTATTACATTAAAGAATAAAAGAATTTATAAAATGATAATGTGGCAAATATCACAGATAATGCAATCAATCTCTTCTATATAATCCTCAAATAATTTTATATTGCTCTCTTGTGATTCTTCTTAATTTGTTAACATTTAATCAAAATTAAATATTCTTTTACAATAATCAACCCTCTTCTCCATCAATTATTTCACAATAAAGAAAGAATAATTTTAATTTGAACTTTCCTAGCCTTTTCTATTTGAAAATAAAATTATAGTCATAAAATATTAACTAGTAAAATTTCAAAAAATATTTTTTTATAAACCCAACTATAATTATTCATTATTTTCTTCTTATAATTTCTTTATCAAGAAGACACACACACACACACACACACACACATATATATATATATACCACCCAAACCCCAACCCACCAATCCCCAAAACCCACACAAAAATAAAAGAAATTATACAAAACCTGGAATCTATTCGTCTATTTCTCCCTTAGCTGAGATCCTTATCCCAATAAAATATGCGGAATTAAACTGACCCAAGAACAATAATTAATTAAATTTCTCTGAAACCCTTAACCCTCCAGGTTGACAGGGGTAGCGATAGTATTAAATTTCAATGAGTTATTTCTTATATCATACAACATTAATTAACATTTTAAAACCAATATATATATTTAACATTGAACCTTGACATGCCACTTAAACAGAATAATAAAAGGATCAACATTTCCAACTCAAATAACAGAATATTTAATTCAGAAATCGAAATTTACTTTTAAAATAACTTGCTTTTGTCCTGTTTTCCAGAGTGGGAAAATCTTTCACGTTTGTTTTGGAATACCAACACAAAAATACCATTTAATTATTCCTTTCAATTTTTTCTTCTAAAGACAGCGGAGGATAAAGAAAAGAAAATTGCAGTAAACAAACATAACAACAAAACTCTCTTTTTTGTGACCCGGAGAAACCCCTCTTTCTTCACCCTCTTTCCCGGATCCCCGACCAACCAAGAGAGGGAAACTGCACAACCGCCCGCCGCCCCCCCCCCCCGTGCACGCCCCCCCCCCCCTCCCCTCCCCCCCCCCCCCCCCACACACCTTATTTTACCATGATTTCTTTTTTAGCTTTTTTTATAATTGCCTACTTGACTCTCTCTTTTGGTAGATCTTGCAGATAATAGTTTTTACAACCTTTTGGTTTCAAACTATTTTTGCCTTCTTGGTATAGATTTCTTACTATTTTATTTATTCATTTAGCTTTTTTTTTGTTATTTTCAAGTTGCCAGTTTAACAATTATTTTCATTTCAGGTTATCACAAATTAAAATAGCAATAATTTTGATGGATCAATCAATAAGATTACTTAAAAGTTGCCTTATGAAAATTTTCTTTCTTATATACTTCTTTTAATTAGATTGGTTACATAGTTGGTCAATAATGATCACTTTTTTTCAAAAACCTTACATGAGTTCTATAAATTTTATAATATTAAACTGTTTGTTAACATCATTTTATTTTATTCTAACTAAAATATCATTTTAGCACCAGACAACCAATTTGAGATTCTGACTGCCAATCCCACACCACTAATAAACTCTTACTAAAGTATATTGCTTGCACACCCCTTTGTTTTTTTTAAAAAAACATCTCTGATATCAATCTTCCATCCATTCACATAGCTATATCAGAAATTACTATTTTAATCTCTATTTTTTAAAAATAAATCTATTTATATATTAATTAAAATTTAAAATAATCAATTTAAAGCCAAACTGAAGCAGACAACAAATCAACCTAGTTTTAATTCCTTATTGGAATCTTAACAAGGTGTTTCTTTTATAAAATCATATGACCAACCACTCCATAACAACTCTACCTAATGGACATTATTTATATTATATTACAATAAATATAATTAGTAATATACATACATGTATGTAAAAATGAAAGCTGAGTTGATGTATCAAATATTTTTTTTATTTATAGCTAGTTGTCTGTTTCAATTTGTTTTAAATTTACTATTTTAAATTTTATGTATAAAAGGCAACATTATGGACAAATTTTAGCAATTGAAATTTGTCCATTTAAAGTACACTAATTGATAAATGAACATTATTTCTTGAGAAATAAAAGCCCCAATTCATTGTTTTTTTAATTAGTTGATAAATAATTTTTATTTCTTCAGAGATAAATATTCTAATCCCTTCTTGTTTTTTATTTAATTAATAAACAACTTTGAAAAATTTTAATCTGTTATTATTTTTTTTAATAAAACAAATAAAACTAAACAATAAAAAATATTATTGCTCACTCTTTTACAACTATACCTAATAAAAATTAAAGATTTATATTGATATTAAATGTCTTAAATTTTTCATATGATTATTTCATCTTTGGATGTCTTTTTCTAGATTTAACATAGCAAAAGTGCTATTTAACAAATAGAATATCCTGTACCTAGCATGAAGAAAAAAATTTTCAATATCAATATAAGAATTTTTATGAGAATTTGCTAGTCTTCATTAAATGTGATGATATATGCTATTATCAGTTCAGTTATTGTCTAACTGCCTAGAAATTATCTTATTAAAATTAAAAGTCTACACTAAAAATATTTATGAATTTATTTTCAGAAATTTGAATGATATTATATGCTACAGAAATTTATTCTACTAAAATTTGGAACAAAATACAATTATGGAGTATAAAATATCTAAAATATGTATACACATAATGGATCATAAGTATCTAACACTTTATACTATTAATAAATTAAAAATTAAATTTATGTAAAATGCTAGTCATTTGATAGAATTTGAATGCTTTATAACAATAAAATCACCTAATGAACCTCTGCTTTTTTTCTAATAATCTAAAAAATGTGCTGATATTTCAAAATAAAAATTTTAACCGAATATGAAAATTATCCTTTAATTTTTTTATTAAAGATCATATACAAATTCTTTTTTCTCTTTTGTGATTAAGCTAACTAGCATGATTCTAATGTATTTTCTAAATTAAGAACATAATTAATCAAATTTCTATGTGCAATATTATTGAGTCCTTAGATATATATTTTAGACATATATTATTATAGCTTGTTTAATCATACAAATCTTTTTAATTGTGTAATTAATTATTTACCTTAAAAATAATAAAAAAATGTTTTCCTGGAAAACTCGAATTCCAATTGCATCATGAAAATTTTTAAAAAATGGTCCTGATTTAAGTTGTGTTCACAGCCATTTTGAAATCTAAAAATAACTGCTGACATATTTAACTGATAAATGACATAAATATTGAATAAAAGTAATTTAAATTCATATTCTAAAAATTATAAGCTAGTAAAAATAATATACTTTATTTTATTAAGGTTTTTTTTTAATTTACCTTCATAAAATATTTGAAATATAATGATATAAAATGCCAGAATCTATGGAGAGGAGGAAGGATGGTTTGGTTGATACAAAGTATCAGTCAAAGGTTATAAAAATCTGAACAAACCAAGCTTATAATTTCCAAATTCTAACAGATTATACTATATGTCCATATCAAATAAAGCATATTATTTTTACTAACTTGCAATTTTTAAAATATGAATTTAAAGTACTTTTATTCAATATTTATGTCATTTATCATTTGGATGTGTCAGCATTGGTTTTGGCTCATCTTTAGATTTTAATATATATATATATATATATATATATATATATATATATATATATATTACGATATATATATATATATATATATATATCGTAACCTTTCAAACAGAGGAATCCACTGGTACCATAATAGCTATGGATTTTATACACCATAGAGTAAGAATCTTTTTATAGACAAATTACAAATCTTATCTAGAGTTCTTATTAAAATTTTAGGTTCTTATTAAATTTAAATTATATCTACTGGGTTCTTACTTTATCTACATCTCAGGATTTATGTTTATACTTGATACAAGGAATAATTATCGTCCTAAGACATTTGATTGCTATTAAATGCAATAACCTTTTCAGTTCTTATACATTGAATATTTTATCTTTTTCTTATGATTCGATAACTTATATCTTATGCTTTAAAATAAATGAAACAGTGAAATTATAAGTTACTTAAGTATCTGAATACATCAGATAACCATTTTGCAACAATAAAACACTTTTCAAATGTTTAAAATGTTTCTTATATGAATATTCATTTTCATGTGACCTATAGATGCATGTTATTCTAATATCTTCATATATAAGCTTGTACTAAATAATAAAAAATAAAATAATGCATTAGGTAGAAAAGGTAATTTTATTCTACCCATTACAACATTAATCACACTTCTAATAAGATAAATCAACTTATTATTTATTTTAAATTAATGCAGGCATTAAGTAAACGATAAATAAACTGAATAAGTAAATTAAATGTGACTTTTAAAATGTATTTTCATATACCATAATGTATAATAAAACTTTATTAAATTGGATTTTCTTATTAAATGGATGTGATGATGGCAAAGAAAACGTAAACATATTTAATGAATAATAAAATATTGTTTACAAGATAATATTTTAATACAATAAAATATATTTACAAAAGTCAGTAACTTTAATATGACAAATTATACTGACATAAACATTTGTCTAATTTAAAATAAAACATTCCTTTCTGAGTAATCCTTATAAAATTATAGTTATAACATTTTTATTATTCATAAAATTCTCACACTTTTATTTAAGATACTAACAATTTAGCCATTACTTACACATAATATCAGATATATATGCCTATACACAAACAATTAAGATGATATTAAAAAAACTACTATATTTAAAAATCATTGTGGGCATATACTTCTAATGACATTGCACAGATAACTGTATATAATGAAAAAATAATTACAAAAGTTTAAATTTATTAGTACAGAGTCAAAGTAAAGTAGTCCAATACTAATAATAAAGTAACATCTTTAAATAAAATTGCAATAGAGCTACTAAAAGCATTTGCATAAATGGAAATGTCTTTGCATGTTCTCACATACTTAAAATACACAGTACTACCATATAGCTAAAGACAAGTGAATGGGGAGAAATAAATGAGAACCCAGTATCTCAACTTGGCAATGCCAAAGCAAATAAGCCACATTCTCTTTCTCTCAAGGTGGACTTTAACAAATACAACAGTAAGAAAAACCATCCACATAAAATGCCAAAATTGATATCTGTCTCCAAGCAACATATCAATCAATAACTGAACAAAGCATGAATTTGTTAATAATAAATGAACAGATAATTTGCACACATACCCATATGCACAATAACACATATACTTGGTCTAAAAAATATATAAGAACAAATGCACTGTAATTTCCAAGCAGTATCAAATATTAAAAATTTTAATAGCTATCTAAACTGACACACTGACTTTTAAATATAGCATTCACACACATATCAAATATAAAAAGATCGTTTTACTCTGTGCACATTAATACATTTTTATTATACTGGAATATAATTTTGACAACTCTCAATGATATATATAATTGAAAAATGAACTTTTTACCTGAATATTTTTTATCAAATACCTGTACCTTAATGTACAGCATATAAAATAATAATTATATATGTGTAAACAACAACAACAACAATAATAATAATAATAATAATAATAATAATAATAATAATAATAATAATAATAATAATAATAATAATAATAATAATAATAATAATAATAATAATAATAATAATAATAATAATAATAATAATAATAATAATAATAATAATAATAATAAACATATATCATTTCTATAAAACAATAAATATATTTCACTGGTTTTTTCCCATTTAACTAAGCTGAGGATTGAAAGTTCTTTTGTTGTCTAAAATTAAATTAACCCTCTTAATTGAGGAGTTCTTTTGTTGCTCCATGTAGCAAAACACAGCACAGTTTTTATTAATATTAATAAAATAAATTACTTCCCGTAAAATATAAATAAAAAATATTAACTTAAAAATGAAGTTATAAATAAATATAATAAAAATAGGCATGGATCCTCGAAAACGTTTAGCATATTTTTATTATATTTATTTATAACTTCTCTTTTTTAACTTCATTTTTAAGTTAATATTTTTTTATTAATAGTAATATAAAAGAAATAAATGAATAAGCAAACATTTGAAAGCATAAGTTTTTTTGAAAAGAAAACTGTCCATAATTTTAATTTTAAATGAAGAGGAGTAGATAACATGTATAAAAAGATTAATAATAAACAAATAATAAGAAGTTTCATAATAAACTTGAGTCATTATGTTTGGCAGTATAAAGACATGAAACAAATTCAAATAATTTTGTCTTTTTGTAAGGCAATAAAAATATACTTTAATAAATAAATAAATGAATTATGAAGAAATGAGTTATTATGGTGCTAGAATATTTTCTTATTTGTATTGAAAGTAATGCAGATATACAATGTATTGTTCAAAATATTATAAAAATGTATCTGGATAACATAATCTTTTATCATAATTACATAAAGCAATTTCAAATGACTGCATTTGATTTTATGTTTTAAATTGATGATCCCTTTAAAGGAATTCACTGTTGCATTTTTTGACTAATCAAAGATATAATAATTTTTAAAAACAGTTTTTGATATAATAATAACTATATTTCTGTTATTAAATAATTTGCATATAAATTATTTGTCTTTTACAGTAAGACATTTATCAAAATATAAAAGGCAATATTGTTAATAGTGGTAATTGACATATATGACTAATTGAAACTTTAAATAACAAAGTATAAATAAAATGGTTTTACAGCAAAAATTCCTGAATTAACTAAATGATAAATTATATATATATATATATATACGCAGATTAATAGTTTCCAGTAGGTCTCATATTCAGGACACTCTGGCTTATTTTACGTAACAATAGCCTTTTGCATTTTCCAATGAGCTATTACTTACAGATAGATAAACGTTCTGATAGAGTAGACTTGCTTAAATAATTTTCAAGGTTTTTATCTCAACATTATTTACTGATAAAATAATAAATTATAAAAATAATCTTTTAAAAACTTATTAATTAAGTTGAAAAGAAAAGAAGAAGAATTAATTGAGAAGAGGTAGTTGGGAAGTGTTTTTATTTTTGTTTTTTAATCTGTGTCTGTTCTTTTTCCTATGTAGTTTATCACATGACTTTACTTATTCAATTATCAATTAGTATTGAGGTGGGATTTTTAAAATTAGTGCCACCTTAATCTTTTGATTAACCAAGTTACATATTTATAGACTTGAACTTGAACTCTTATTGATTAAGATGCCTAAGAATATATTTATACAAATGATATTTAAACAGTAAAAATAATTAAAATATAATTAATTTTATTAACTTTATTTAATTACTAAATAAAATAATTCATTTAATTTAAAATAATATCTTTACTTTAAAATAAATATATTTTACTTAAGAGATTCTTATTAAATTATTTAATGTTAAAATACCCATTTATAGAATATACTATTTTAAAGATAATTAACACTGTAATATTTTTTTTAATTTACATCTTTTAACACACATGCACAAATATTTGCACAGTCATATATACTAGATGTGATTAAAAAACTAGGAAATGATTAATAAAACTATAAAATTTGTAAATTAATAATCAATATTTTAAAAAAACAGCAACTAAATTTGCTTACTAAACTCATTTAAGGTAAAACTTATTTCAAACTAGCTTTCCTTAAACTTAACACATTAAATTTCAATTTCAAATAGATATTACATGAATTACCTGATACT
Source organism: Epiperipatus broadwayi (assembly GCA_028023455.1). Taxonomy (NCBI): domain Eukaryota; kingdom Metazoa; phylum Onychophora; class Udeonychophora; order Euonychophora; family Peripatidae; genus Epiperipatus; species Epiperipatus broadwayi. The sequence continues at coordinate 385,986 of JAQFVV010012650.1, read as the reverse complement.
TCAATAATTACTATTTTAAATGTATTTTAACACAAATTAATAAATAATATTTTAACAAATACCAAAGCAAATTCCACCTATTACAATTAATTCAAAACATAGTTTATTTTAAATGACTTTTATCCAAGTTTAACTTATCAAATTTCAACTTTAAGCAATTATTAAATAAATTAATTGATATATTTTAGAAATTAGTATTCAATTATTTTAACAAAGATGTTTTATTAGTAATTTAGAGTGTCTAGTTAAAATTTTACATAGCTTAAAAATAATAAAGTATATTTCTTACAGGGTTATATTTATTTGAATTTAAAAAATTTAAAGTATGTTTTGTTATATTTAATCTCTCATGGGCTAAATATAAGGTTACAATGTATATATAACAAATTTGGCACCAAAAATTACTTTAATTTCAGCAACATTCCCTTGTGAAAGAGATAGAAATTTAAATAAATAGCATAGGTAAAAGGTCAATCTCTTATCCATAAACCATAAAGTTATAATATGTAATGAAATGCAGACAACATAAAAACAAGAAGCACTAATATAAATCAGAAAAGATATTACTTTTTATTAAACAAACATATCTTTACTTACATATGCAAAAAAAGATTAATACAGTAGTCTTTTTAAATATGAAAAACTCATAAACCCAATTGTATAAGAAATAGAATTAGTTGCATATTGTTACCTGAATTAAAATAAAAAGATTACTCATACTAAGTCTTATCTTAAATTCACTATAACTTTATAGCTTAAATATAAAAGATTAGCCTGCTGCCTGCACTATTTTATTCAGACTTAAGTTTATTTATGAGAACGTACTGCTGAAATTAAGATGACTTTGCTGTCAGTAGTCCTTTATATATATATATATATATATATATATAAAGGACTACTGACAGAGATCATATATATATATATATATATATATATATATATATATATATATGATTTTCTGCTAGCAATTTGCAACTTATTCTATTTTATACATATACATTAAGTTACCATTTTATAGTACAATTCTTTATATTAATCTTTCTAGTATCTTAAATTCTTTTAATTAATATCTTTCCTATTATACTTTTGATGTTTTCACATTGTATTCATGGTACAATCCTTAGTGTTATATTGTGATATTAACTTTACAAGTAATTAGTAATTATATTCCAGGTTTTAATAATTTCTATAGTTATAACATAATTTTTGCATTTTTTTTAAATGTGCAATTAAATAATGCCTCTTTGATCTCTTTTTCACAGTCATTTTTATCTAGATAGACTATCTTTTTCAATCTAAAAATATATTCCATTTGTTTTCCTGTTCTAGAAATATTAAGAAGATTGCCGAACTTATTTTACTTTTGCTGTATAAATGCTGACTGATTAAAGAATATAAATAGGCTTTGTTGTTTTTGATATATTTATAAAGACCGTCCATTTCAAAACATTTGATAGCCTATCAATACTAGACAGTTCAATGTTGTATACTTTATTAAATGTAATATTAGATATCCTTACAGCTAAACAATTGAGCTGCATGAAATTACATAAATTTTAGAAGTTTTATTATGAATAAACTATTGTATTTCATTTATTGAAGAGATGTTGCAAATCTAGTTTAAAGACGAGTTTAAATATTTTGAGAAATTTAAAATTATTTGCTACTTACAACATTGGAAACAATTATAAACTAATTATATATTATCATAATTTATTTTTTATTATTCAATTAACATTTTAAACTAAGTACACCAATTCACAATTAATCAATAGCCAAACTTAAATTATAATTTCACTGCAAATGATACCTCTGCCACGGCAGATTTCTCAAGTGTAAAGAACCTTATTACAAAGCAACTATATATTATTCTATCTTCCTAAAATTCCATATCAAATTTTAATTACCTTTAAGATCAAGGAACTTTTAATTAATAACTAATCAAATTTAAATTACAAATCTACTATCATTGGTTTTTTTTGTAAATGCAGACATTTCAGGTTCAAAGAAACATAATACTATACTAATTATTTAAGTGTGTGGAGATGCCAAATAAGAAAAGCTTAATAGTGAATTCTTTTAATATGGTAAGCTTAGCCCAATATCTTTTTCAGATATCATAATTGCAGCAATATTATACATGAATCATAGGCAGTCATTAAAATTTGATTTATTCTTTTTTATATAAATAAATATTAATACTTTTTAGTACATTAAACTCTTAATTTTTGGAAAGTGTATTCCAATATATTAAAAACTATAAACCATGTTACATAACCAAATTACTAATAAATATTAAAGTAAAATGAAATTATTGATTCAGTTTATCATCTATTCAAGTTCCTTTTAAAATGTATAAGATTATATAATTTATTTGTTATTTACATAAAATTAACTTTGTGATAACTTCTGTTATGATAAACCTGAAAATGAAATAGAAAGGCATTTTTTTTAATATCTGGACATACTATTTCATAGCAAAAAAGTGAATTAAATCTTGAAAATGGCTTAACAATTAGTATCATTGTTAGAAAGTTTACTTACACATGCTATCAGGAACTCCACATATAAAAATATTAATAAGTTTAGTCCTTGTAAAATTCATGAAAATTTTCATACTATTAAATTCTAGATGTGTTGGATTTTAGTTCCCATAACTACAGATATTAATTGATTACTAAACAAGCCTGCCGTATTCATCTCAAAAAGAAGCAAAAGCCCAAGCATCAAAAGGAATTTTTAAAAATGACAAATATGTTTCTCAACTGTGTGATTTTAATACCTTTCCCAGTAAAAGAAAAAACAAAGTAAAATCTAATCTTAATTTAAAAATAATAAATCTTTTACAAATAATCTAAATTAAAATAAAAACAGAATAATAATGTTATTGATTTAATTTTAAAAACTAGTAATTTAAAATAATAATGGTGCATGTAAAATTATTTTCAATTTTCAATTAAATTCCATATTTCTCTTTCTAAACTAAATCATTAAAAAAAAAAACTATGAGTAATAATATATAAAATCACAATATCCTCTAAATTTTGTTTCAAGCCATTTTGTGTACGTTATTTATTGCAGATAAGAGCTCTTGTATTGTTGATAAGCTTTGATTACAATACCATATGTATTGTACACTGTATTATTAAATGTACAGTATTTTTCAATACAAATATATATATATATAATTAAGTTCCAACCAGTAACCACCTAAACATTCACAGTAAAATATAGTAATCAATATTTCTCACTGCTGTCAAGGCAACCTTCACACCTTTTAATAGCAAGAATGGAAATCCATTCTTACTAATGGTCCATTGAATATATATGGACACTTAAAGCTTGCAACTTGACTACAGAGTATGAAATATTGATACATTGAAGTTTAAATAAACCTCTTTAAACATGAAATAAACATGTCACTGTAATGCAGACTAATAAATAGTCAATTAACATTACAAACTGCAATATTTCTAAATTGCCCATATATATATATATATATATTGTAGCAGAATATCAAATGTATTGAAATGATAGTCACTATAATTTAAAAACTAAACAGGATATGCTCCAGCGGTTCATCATTTGTAACCGAATAAAATTAAATGTGAAATGATTTACTATGTTAGCTGATATACAATTTATAATTAAATAAGGATGACGCTAACATATGAATAAGAACATATATATATATATATAAAATATACAAACCATTATACAATTATAGAACTTTAAACAGAGGGCATTACTGGATATTTGTAATTGTATAATGGTTTATATATTTTCTATAATTATTTCAGTTAGTGTTAACAGTAACTTACTTTTCATATATATATATATATATATATCATGCTTTAGTTGGGTGTCTATTTGTCACTAATTAAGTATAACACCATAGCCTGTTTGCAACTCTCATAAACATTAATTTAATCACGGTTAATAATGAGATAAATAAATTATCTCATTTCTCAACACACAAAATAACAAAATAAAAATTAATCACTTTTATCATTTAAGATTTAAAATATTTCGATATTGGGAAGCCATTTGAACCAATAAAATATACTAGCCATTGTCATCCAATAAACAAATATTAGCTATAGCAACTGAATAAAATTAGTGTGAAATCTATGGAGTGCATTATGCTTATCTCCAATAATAGGTTCTTTTAGCAAATAATATTTCTTATTCCTCTTTCCATGTATATAAGACTATTCATGGTCAGACACACACACTGGTGCTATTTATTATACCTTAAAAAAATTATCAAAGAAAGTTAATAAGTTCAAAAGGGACTTAATCACTTTTATTCAGTTTAGCTAAGTATATGTGTTTTCCATGAGAGCCACTAGATTGTTCTAAATCTAAATAAATATTTGTGCCTAGGGTACTGGGTTCAAACCCATTGGGTGCATTCTTTATTACACATGGCTTAGATGACTAAAAATCAACAAAACAAAAAATGACATTCTTATATTTTATCTTTGTCAATAAAATTATAAGATCCCAATACTAAAATTTATATATCTAGCACTCTTATAGACATTACTAGCTCAGTTTATGTATATTGATGAACAGATGCAAAAATACTCTCATTAATGGCTTCCAAACAAGCATCGTGAAGGCCATTACATAAGTGGATGGTCATGAAACTAGTTACTTAACTTAATTATTTATTATAATATAATGATGATGATGATACCAGCCATAGCTTTATAATGAACTCACAACAACAAATTTATCTTTGTAAACTTATAGGCACTTCTTAAAATCATCCTATGTTAAACTGGGATTTAAATATAACAATCACTAGCATTTATATATGTTTATGGCTATTTACTCAAAATACTTTTATAGTTAAAACTAGGATTCAATAATACCAGTGATAATGAATGATCATCACGAATCTCACCACATGATATTCAACTTTGTTATAAACCCCTATTAATTAAACCTATTAACTATTTTTTTAAAATTGGATTTAATGATTATTATTTAATTAATTATGATGGTGATCATAACTCTTGAGCTCAACATAATTTTTGCTTTCCTTTATTAACCTCTAATTATTAAAAAAAATCTGGTTATATGTCAAGCATAATCCCTAAACATCCCTATATGTAAATAAATATCCTATGCTTAACATTTACGGATGCTGATGATCAATTAAAACAATAGAATTACAAGAAGGTAAAAATATAATAATATTTTTTTTAATAATAACTCGAAAACCAATTAAGATATAATTATATTTATTAATACTATTCTTTTTTTAATCAATATAAATCACCTTGTTAATTATACAATTGACTGATTATTATTATATTAATTAAATATGGAATTAATACAAAAATTTATATATGCATAACTAAATAAACTTATATACAAGGTTGTCATTTGTGATATTTTAAAATAAGCTGGCTTAAAAATGACATAACAAAAAATATTTTATAAATGCTCATTCAAAATTTTCACTACTTATTGCATGTCATAAAGGCAAATTTCATTTATGTAACATGTGTGCTCTTTTTCCACTTCCATACATGTGTAAAACACTGCTCTTATATTTTTCTACCTTAAAATAACTATGTCTAACATAATTTTACTGAATGGTATAAGCAGTTATACATGCACACACTCAGTGATATGTGAACATATATATTATGTTAAAATGTGTTCTTTATATTAGGGATGGATACATAAATCACATATATAAAAAATATTAGTGCAACTTTGAGCAAAAAAAAAATACATTATATCAAATTTAATATGCAGAGATAAATAAAATGAAAAAAAAAAACATTATAAAACATATATTGATAAGTTGCTCAATTAACACAATAAAGAAAGAACAATAATAAAAAGACATTTTAGCATTAAAATATATAAAAAAAATCAAAATAATGAAAAAATTAAGTTTAATAAATTTTAAATTATGTGTGTATATTTTATGTATTATTAAGAATCACAATCACTAAATAAACTCTTAATATATATATATATATATATATATATATATATATATATATATATATTACACATTTATTTATATATATATATATATATAAAAACAAAAAAATAAAGACTTATAAATCCAATAAATAATATAATATTTCAACCAGAGGACTGGTTTTCATCAGAAAGAAAAAAAATACACAGTAAAATGGCGATAATCAAAAATTACAGATTTGGTAAAAGATTAAAAATTTAACAAAACCCCCCTGATTGGTCACAAAATCTAACACAGAATATCTACCCAATCAATGACAAAATTCAAACAAAAAACAAAACTACATTCCCTCCTAATCAAGCTTAAATTCTATTTAAATTAAAATAAATATAAAAATAAAAAATCCAAAATTAAAAATTAAAATATTATACATATGTGCATACATAGAAAAATTAAACTATGCTCACACACAAAAAATAGCTGTGCTCACATTAATATTCATTAAAAACTAAAATACTTATACATTTTAAAAAATTATAGTTAGTGCAAAGTACAATAATTTATAACTAATTATTTATCTATAAACCAATTAAACACAGATATTAAACATCCATATAACCAATCTTTACATAAAAAACCTCATATAAGAAAATTTTCACATAAAAAACACACATATAGAAATCATTTAGGAGACCAGGTAACCCAGAGATGTAATAGTTCCAGTGTTCAAATTCAATCCATGTGGTTCTAAGGTCTTGAATTTAAAAATAAAAAAACTCTCCTTTTGTTTCCTCTCCCTTGTAGAAGAAAAACCTTCCTGAAGAATCACTACTTTTAAATCATCAATTGAATGATTCGGTAAGTTAAAATGTTTTGAAACCGGTCTATCTTTATTCTTATGCAAAATGTCAAATCTATGATTAGTCATTCTGACATGTAAACTATTTGCTGACTCACCTATATACTGGTTTAAACATCTACTACACTCTATCAAATATATCAAATTAACACTTTTACATGTAACATAATTAGGAATATACCATTTGAAATTACAATTCTTAGTACTAAAGACCACTTTTGTCACAACAATATGTTTACATGTAAAACATCTTTTATCTTTACATGGAGAACATCCTTTTTCCTGTACAGAACTACTAATAAAATTTGTTTTGACAAGTATATCTCTAAGTGATCTATGTTTTCGATATACAGCCTTAGGTGGATCAGAAAAAATAGATTTTAAATAATCTGTGGACTGTAATATGTTAAAATGTTTTGCCAATATCCGGTTAATATTCGGTAAATCTCTATTAAAAGTAAGAACCAATGGTGGAACATCTAATTGTTTTAGATGTTCCACCATTGGTTCTTACTTTTAATAGAGATTTACCGAATATTAACCGGATATTGGCAAAACATTTTAACATATTACAGTCCACAGATTATTTAAAATCTATTTTTTCTGATCCACCTAAGGCTGTATATCGAAAACATAGATCACTTAGAGATATACTTGTCAAAACAAATTTTATTAGTAGTTCTGTACAGGAAAAAGGATGTTCTCCATGTAAAGATAAAAGATGTTTTACATGTAAACATATTGTTGTGACAAAAGTGGTCTTTAGTACTAAGAATTGTAATTTTAAATGGTATATTCCTAATTATGTTACATGTAAAAGTGTTAATTTGATATATTTGATAGAGTGTAGTAGATGTTTAAACCAGTATATAGGTGAGTCAGCAAATAGTTTACATGTCAGAATGACTAATCATAGATTTGACATTTTGCATAAGAATAAAGATAGACCGGTTTCAAAACATTTTAACTTACCGAATCATTCAATTGATGATTTAAAAGTAGTGATTCTTCAGGAAGGTTTTTCTTCTACAAGGGAGAGGAAACAAAAGGAGAGTTTTTTTATTTTTAAATTCAAGACCTTAGAACCACATGGATTGAATTTGAACACTGGAACTATTACATCTCTGGGTTACCTGGTCTCCTAAATGATTTCTATATGTGTGTTTTTTATGTGAAAATTTTCTTATATGAGGTTTTTTATGTAAAGATTGGTTATATGGATGTTTAATATCTGTGTTTAATTGGTTTATAGATAAATAATTAGTTATAAATTATTGTACTTTGCACTAACTATAATTTTTGATTAAAATGTATAAGTATTTTAGTTTTTAATGAATATTAATGTGAGCACAGCTATTTTTTGTATGTGAGCATAGTTTAATTGTTCTATGTATGCACATATGTATATATTTTAATTTTTAATTTTGAATTTTTTATATTTATATTTATTTTAATTTAAATAGAATTTAAGCTTGATTAGGAGGGAATGTAGTTTTGTTTTTTGTTTGAATTTTGTCATTGATTGGGTAGATATTCTGTGTTAGATTTTGTGACCAATCACGGGGGTTTTGTTAAATTTTTAATCTTTTACCAAATCTGTAATTTTTGATTATCGCCATTTTACTGTGTATTTTTTTTCTTTCTGATGAAAACCAGTCCTCTGGTTGAAATATTATATTATTTATTGGATTTATAAGTCTTTTTTTTTGTTTTTATATGTATTTCCTTTGGTTAGTTTGTTATATATTAATATTTTGATATATATATATATATATATATATATATATATGTTTTAAAAGGAGAAAAAAATTAAAATGCTTTGACTTTAGAAATTACAGTTTACTTTTAATAAGCAAATAAGAAAAATTGATAATTAAATTTAAAATTTACCCGATCCATTTCATTTCTTATTAATGTCCCAGGCTTTAAATTTTCAGACTGCTTTTCTATTTATAGCTTCCACTGGTTGGTTTGGATGCATTCTACCACTTTAAAAAGAGTCATTATGGATACTTTTAAATAAATATAAATTGTTTTGTTTACTTGATCCCACCATTTTAAAAGAAAATTATTGTGGATACTTCTTGATAAATGTGAATTGTTTGGTTTACTTGTTTCATCATTTTAAAAGTTATTATAGGCATTTTGGAGAAATTTGAAGAAAAACCTTTTTCTTATTAAAAAAACTGCCTTATAGATCAACTAGGTTGACTGCATCACTTTATACATCTTATTTCCTCTTAAATGATATCTGTGGCTGGGTTTAAATTTGGCCATTCTTTGGTTAATAAGGACTTTTATATGAGTCCATGGATAGACCAGTGACTTAATCCATAATGTGGGATTTCAAGAAACAGAAACAGTGAGTTTAGCATGGCAAATTCATTGTATTATTCACAGCCCAAAAATATATTAATACCATTTTTTACAGAATTTTCAATAACTTCCTCATAGAAATTTAATTTTGTTCCATTTCTTTATATTAATATTGCTGTGAGCTGCTTTATATAGGCACACATCTTTCCTTATGCTGGTAACTTTAAAACAAGAGTCATTTTTTCTTCTTTATTTTTTTAAGAGAAAAAAAATCAATAGCTCATACTAAGCTTAAAAACAATGAAAACTACCCATCTCTTTTTAGTTTAAAATGACTGCATGTTCTTAAAAAAATTATTAACTGATCCTTCAAAAACTGCATTTTGTTCAGTGATTCTCTTTCTTAAAAAAATTATTAACTGATTACATCTCTCATTTTTTTAATAGTAATGTCTGACTTTCTTTTTTGTTTTAATATGCATAACTACATCTTTTTTTAATAGTAATGACTACATCTCTTTTTTCAATAGTAAAAAGCTGACTCTCAAATATTGTTTCACTTGTTTTTATATTTCAAATTTTTGATTAAAAGGCCACCTGCAAATATTGTTATCTTGAGATAAAGATCAAAGTTTCACAAGCTGATAGTCTATCGCAATTAACAAGAAAATTAATAATTACATTTATTTCGTCAAAGCACTCCCCTTCTCTCTCCCTAGATATATAAGATCTAGATAATACAAAATAACAAAGCTTGCAACCTATAGTTATTAGAAATATGTGTAAAAGTGTTTTGTGTTTATACAGTCATTCTCACATGTGTGCATTTTGTCTACCAATCTATATCTTTTTCTACATCTAAAAAATTTTGTCAAGTCTGTCTGCTTTATTTAACAAAAAAATACAGCTAAATAATTTAACATATTATTTAACAAAAAATAATAGATCAATATATCAAATATTATTACAGTGAATCTATCATCTATAAACTATATAAATTACTTGCACACATAGATCTATATATATATAAAATATTTTTTTTTGTAATTAAAGAATACATATGTGTGGGAAATAAGAACATATATATATATATATATATATATATATATATATATATATATATATATATATATATATATATATATATATATATATATATGTAATAAATAAAGTTTGATATCTGTATTCGTTTCACAATATATGTAATATACAAATCAATATATATATATATCAAAATACTGTATTTTGATATATATATATATTGATTTGTATATTATATATATATATACTTTTTTAGGCATCCTTTTTAGGTGTACAGTATGCACATACAAATTAAAATTACTATTAATATAATAGTCTGAAAAGCAACAGTTATCTCTCAACACTTTTTATACAGACCTGCCAAAACTGACATGGCAATATTTGTATTATATACTAAATTGAGGTTGCAGATGATGTTCACATCAGGCATTGTTCATATTTTGTGGTCATTATTCAGCAACTCAATTCCCAGAAGGGTAAACATCTGATTTCTCATCCAAGTCATTTGATTATTATGACTTCAGTTTTTTATATATAATTTAATAATATGGGGCTTGAACAAAACTAGTCTTTACCTTAGAGCATCACTTCCTGTTTGGAAAAATACCTTTGGGTATGTTATTGCCCCTTAAAACATTATCCCCATGCTCCATTATCATTTATACATGTGTTTTCTACTTAGTGCAAATTTTTTCAGAACCATGTCTAATTTCTCTTATGCATTTGGGATGAGATTAGACATCATTGAGAATTATATTTTTATATTTTATAATAAATAAAAAATTATATCGCACGTGCTTGGATAACTTATAAGCTATATATTTTATTTCCAATAATTTTAGTGAATTTACTTTAGAAATCTCAAAAGGCTGCATTTTGATTTCCTATTGACTTATGATACCTTTCTTTTATTTCCAATTATATTTTACTAAAAAAAAGTCCTTACAAATAATAATTGTTAGTAAAATTATGAACCTACATTTGCATTGCTGATGTCAATATAACACAAATAACAAACTAAATAAATAAACATCAAATAAAAATAATAATTAGTTCACCTTTCTGTTGTCCAATCAAACAAATCTTGTTGCAGTATTGTTCATAATATGATATAATATAGTAAGCGTACTATTAATGGACTATACCTAAGTATAAGTACAATTCTTCTATGCATTATTTTATTTTTCTTTGGTAACTCTTTTCCATATATATGGGAAAAATGGTACATGATGAGGATATATCTTTCATGGGCAGGCATAGATTATATCTTACAGGACTATTTTTTTAATCTGACAAGCTGTATATTTTATAAAACCATATAGTTTCAGTTTCTGACTAGTGCACTTTAATCTATTGTAGTCCATCATTTTGGAGCTTCTAACATATAAAATCTTTTTATATTTGTTTTATATAAAGAAATACTTTGTTAAATCACAATATATTCACTAGCACTGAAGATTATTTTTTACACACTCATAGTCTTGATGCATATATATTAGTGAAGTGAAGCCATATATCATTAGAAAAAGATAGTGACTATCCTAAATTTTGCCACAAATTGTCTATTGTCAACATATACTCTTTTTATAACTGAGCATGCTTCTCAATATTAGTCTTATTATCTTCTGAAATTTATATCATGTCTTATAACAAGAAGAAAGTCGTTCAACTATCCCCCCCCCCAATTATTACTTGTGGTTGTTTTATAATTACATTAAAAAATCAGCAAATGTGTTAACCATAAAACATTAATTACACTTAATTAATTATGTACTTTTTTACTAAATTTACTTAATTAGTTTTTAATTAATCCAATTTGTGCATTTATCAAATAATGTTTTAATTTATGATCTAAACTTGAAAATTTAACAAATACTATAATTATATTGTTATTTGTACAAAATTTTAATTACATTAAAATGTTTTCTAATTTACATAGACAAAAAAAACAACTAATTTTTCATGGCAAAAAGAAAGAATACTTCATTACCGATCTTTTCAATTTCATCTAGTCTTTGTTTATTTTTGTTCCTTTACATTTACCATTGAAATGTATTTTTTCTAGTAACTTCATAGCGTAAGCATGTGTTTTAAAGACCTACAGAGGTCCCTAGTGACGATTTTTTCAGACGCTCATTGCTAAGGTTTACAGCCTTGTTAAAACTATTACTATAAGGATGTGTAAATTATTTATTCACACACACACACAGCCATCTTTTAAAACAACAGTTAGCATTTAAAATAGTTAACTAAATAATTCTGTTTTTTTTTTCTCTTTTTCCATTATATATCTTAGTTTTTTTTTTTTATTTTATGGATAACTGAGTTCAAAACATTGTAATACAAATAAAATTTTAAAAAATAATCATGTAATTGTTAACAATAAAACAAAGCATATTTACATGTATTTTTACTGAGCTTATTCATTTCTATTTATCAAAAAATAAAAATAGTAAAAAAATTACAGTACTATATCTTCATTTTTTTTTTAAAAAAATAAAGTGTCAGACTTTGATCTTCTCAAGTTATTGTTATATTAGAACAATCCATCAACACAATTTAACATATTTTCAGATGTGTCCTCTTTCTTCTATAATTTTTTTTCATATGAAAATGTAGTAATAGTATTATTGTTAATAAACATAGTATCTTCATTTATTTAATATTTTAAACCTAGATCAACTTCAGAATCATTTCTATTTGGAGTTATTTATTTTAGATTCTCTTTTAACTTTACCATCTTAACATTTTCTGATTCAATAGAACATTTAATCAACTCTTTTCTGCCACTACTAAAAATCAATAACTTTTGTTTTATTGCTTAAGAAATATACTTATGATTTTTTTTTTAATTTTCATAAAATTTCTAGCTTTATACTTTAAAAAAATATTTTGTTAAATAAAATATTATACCATAATAAACTTTTGGGGAGACAAAAGCAAAGAATATAATGTATTTATTTTCAACTTATCTCAAAGGAACATTATTAATAAATGTAATCATATCCATAGAAGCATTCTGAGATGGAAAAACAACAGTTGCTGAATTATAAATTTGAGAAATTGTCATATATTTTTTGCTTACTTTTTTATGTCTATATATCTAATTTGAGATGGACAACTGAAATCTTACACTACATTCTAAGATATTGTAAAAGAGCCAGAAAGAGACCACATGTAAGATGGATGGATGAAATAAAAAAGTGTGCAGGGTTGATGTGGGAAAAAGAAGCTAAAGATTGGAGAAGATGGATTGAACTTAGAGAGACCTTCATCCTGTAGTGAACTGATTACGGTTGATGATGATGATTATTAGAATAATACAAATAATATAGCTCACATCATAGCTTCCTTATATATATATATATAACTTCATAATAAATTTTAAGTGAGTTGAATGTAGTCATGTAGTTAATAATTTCATAATGTATAAAATAAAATTTAGCATTACATGTGAAACTATACTGCTTCAATACATATATAAACCAAATACACTTATTCAGGATTAAAATATTGGCCAATTATCAAATAAAAAAAATTTCAAGTGTAAAACAACAACGACACCCAGTATATATATATATATTCTAAACATTCACAGTAAAATATAGTAATCGATATTTCTAACTGCTGTCAAGGTAAATCTTATCAACTGGTACACATGATTATAAGTTTAGTTTAGATGATATACATATATTTGAAGATTTTGTATATATATATATATATATATTGTACCGGGTTCAATCCGCAGAAAGATCTTACTTACACTGGAAATGGTTTTAACTGGTTATAACCTTCTTTATAATACATTTATAATCTTATTTAATTATAAATATTACATGAACAAAGTGGCACATTTGAGCAAAATAGAAAATATTATTGATAGCTTTAGCTATCATCAATACCCACATCATATCAAGCTATGCAATGCATAACACAATCACATTTTCAGATCATGACCCATCTCGACTGCTAGATTCAAAACCCTACTATCCAAACACTTTATTCGTTTAGAAGTAAACCCCAGGCACCAGCTAGTCTAAGAGTAACATGTTCAGACAATAGGCCCATAATCCAATACCTGAAACATTCCTTAACTAGCTCAGCTACTTGTAATCAATAACAAAATATTGTTTCAGTTGAATAGTGGTAAAAGAATTGATCGACAAATAAAGCTTTAAGTTTAAAGACAATTTATTTTAATCAACATTTATTAAACTAATTTTAAATATCTTATTTAACTAATATAATGCACACCCATATAAAATTCGTACATTATAATATCTTCTGAGAAAGCATTAAATAATATTTGAAATTTAAAATACAATGAAATTAATATACTAGCACATGAATACACTCAACATTTTAAACACACATATTAATAGTTCATCTATGGGTGCTATAGAGTTCTTAAACTAGACTCTTGAGGCTCTACGAATGTGATGGCTACAGTATAAATGAATATAAGAAAATGTATTACCTAGGAATTTGAATGTGGATACTTCTTGCTGTTTGCTGCTTCTAATGAAATATTTCTAACTGGTTAGATTTGAAGTTTTCTTGTGGAGATTTGATGCTGATTATTCTGAGGCATTTTTAAGACAATTAGATATTGAGTGGTTTCAGGTTGTTACACAGGCATCACTTTTATCTGGTAGTGGGCTGTTTTATCAGACTTAAGGCTGGAGAAAGTTGTATGTTTTCCAAAGTTTTAACACTGCATTCTGATATAACTCACTGATAGATTGTACTGCTGTTATCTCAACACCACTAACTTGACTTTAATGCAACTCTAATACAACTTAAACTTGACTTAACATGAACTCAACTAACTGTCCGATAAAAATTGGCTATTTATACATATGTGTTGTCATTTTGACATCCTCCGGAAATATCTGTTGTCGAAATTCCTTTGATAATCTCATGTTTTTGAAGATCGTTTAATTAGTAGCCATGCAAACGTGTTGTTTTTATATTTTTTATTAGTTGCCACCCCTGAGTGATTTTTAATTTTTTAATTTTCATTTATTTTTATTATTTAATATGCATATATTATATTTACAGTCACATGCCCATATACACGCATTTATTATATATTTTATTAACAAGCTTACATTTACTTACATGTATAATTTATTCTAATAAACTCGAATGAAAACAGATTTATATTTTGAAACTTTACTTTACATTTTAACTAATAATACTAAAAAAAAAACTCTCTAACTTTTTTTATGAAACTTTTAGTTTGTTTCTATGGGAAACTCTGACCCTCCCCCCTTTTAATTAATTATTTGTAACTTTTATTTCAAGAACTCTTAAACTTTTAACTATTTATTTTAACGAATAATAATAAGAAAAAACTATGTCTGAGCACTTATAGTATATATGTGTAGAGATGATAGTCTGGACCAACTGATGATTGCTGGTTTAGCATGAAATATGTATATTGGTGATTATTTATCTTTTCAGCATTTATGTGTTTAAGTGTATCAGTATTATTAGATAGAGTGGAGAGTGGTGGGTCATGGAAAGTCTGTGCTCATATACCCTATAAATTACTTTTTTTTATAAAACCTTTAGAATTTTAAATTTACGTTTCTTTTATGAAAGATTTTTATTTTAATAATTTTTTTTAAACAAAATTATTATGTGCCAACACAATATTGATACTATATATATATAGGTATTGGTCAATGGTCTTAAATAATAAAAATTCTTTAACTAAAAAAAAATTAAAGATTATTATATCTAAATTCTTATCATTAAAGCAGCATATCTTTAATTTCTTTATAAGTTATACTTTATATCCATTTAGAAAGCTATTTTTTTAAACCATTGCAAAAATATTTTTTTATTTTTTAAACAAGGTATTAATATTTTTATCACACTAAAATAAAATCTAAAGATATTAACAATGTATTAAAAATTTTCCTTCTTATATCCAAACATGTTTTATATATACATGTATAAAGAGAAAGGTGTATGTATAGATTAGGTTTAGTAAAATAATAATAATAATAATAATAAATTAATATGTGTATATTGTTATTTTCTTTCCTTTAATGTTTAAAACTTTTAAATAATTATTATTTAGAATTTGCTTATTTATTTTAAATAAATGTATTTTAAAAGTCACTAAAAAGTTAATTTTCGAACTGCTATAGAACAAAAAAAGCATGCAACAAAATTTTGTTCTAATGTTGCCATAATCTTTTCATTTTGAAATAGCCCCATTGACATAAATAAAAATTATAAAAATACTCTAATTTCTTGGAAATGCTCACTCATTCATTTTTCATCTATTCTATTCAATTGTAGCTGGTAAATGAAAAAGATGGAGTATCTGATGATTATTTCTACCCTCTCAAGCTGTTTACTTGCCAATAACACGTTAGCAAATTATCTAAGATTGTGCCTCATAAAATTAATCCCATCATCTAAATAAGACTTCAACTAATTAAGACAGATTATATTAAGTAACCTTAAAATTAAAAGAAAAATTTTAACATTAATTTTATTTTTAAACTTTTACTTTTAACACTTAATAAATATAGTTCTGTTAACAACAATATTAACTGTTGAAATTAATTAATTATTTGCCATGCATAAATTATATGTTTTTCTTTAGTGAGCTCTCATTAAAATATTTAAGATAAACTTTACGATTTTTAATGGAACTTTGAACTTTACCAAGTGTTTACATTCATTACATGCTAATTATCATCATCGTT
Organism: Epiperipatus broadwayi; assembly: GCA_028023455.1. Taxonomy (NCBI): domain Eukaryota; kingdom Metazoa; phylum Onychophora; class Udeonychophora; order Euonychophora; family Peripatidae; genus Epiperipatus; species Epiperipatus broadwayi. Next base: position 369,092 of record JAQFVV010012650.1, on the reverse strand, counting down.
GCCAGGAATTAATTACTAAGAAGGAATCTTTATGTTACATAAAAAAGGGAAATATTTATTATTTATTTTCTAATATATATATATATATGCTCAGTATTTTTGTTATAAGTTGTTTTTTAAATGATAAAAGATTATTTTTAACTTTCAAAATGTGAAAGTGAATTCATTCAGATTAAGCAAAAATATATGTAAATTATTTTAATTGCAAGTTAAAGTTACTACAGAGATTATATTTTTAAAAGAAATTAATATTTTTAAAAGAAATTAATATATTCATTTAAATCGTGTCACCATATTTGATGTTGCGTGAAAGATTACTTTTAAAATAATCCAATTGTGTTTTAATTTTAACATATTTTGATTATTAGTATTTAATTTTAGTTATTAATTTTTAAATAATATTTATATTTGTTTTAAAATAGTATGTTCATTTAATTCACAAAGAATTTTATTTTCTTAAATATTGATTAAATATAAACTATCCAGTCTTATACATTTTTTAATGGACCTTACTGAAAAGGGAATCGAGTTATAATTAAAGCAGATCTCTTTATATACTAATAATGGAAATAGATAGAAGATATTAAATCTAATACTTAGAATTTTAAACTGGAATGGGACAAAGAGAAAGTTGCTACTATTATCCCCAAATACCTATTTATGTATATTATTTTGTAAATATGTATAAAAATACTTTAAAAAACAATGATTGTTTATATTAATAAAGAGAAGTTATATGTTTAATTATACTTAATTAAATTTAAGGTGCAAGACAATCTGATTTTTTTAAAATATATTCAACCATATATCCATGCTATGTTTATACTTTGCATATTAGTCTACATACAGACATATACTTGTTAATTTTCTTTTTTTTTTAGGTTTTATAGTATGAAATAATAATCTGATTTTAATTGCCTTTGTAACTAGTTTTATATATAAAGTTTCATGAGAGGTTTAATACTCTTTTATTATCTTATCTTTTTTTTTAAACTTCATATTTTGTCATGATTTCTGCAGATAAATATATTTAACTTTTATTATTAAATATGACTTCATATTTTTTATTAAGATTTATAAAACTTATTTGATGCATAATATATTAAACTGATTTATTTTTTCTTAAACACATACATGAACTCTGCAATACTTCTCTATTGAGGATGATAAGTTTAAAAAGGGGTGATACAGTTTTTACTGGGTATTTAATTTAGCCAAACCTCTAACTAGATTTCAGGATTATATACATAAAATTCAGGTATACTTCAAAGATGCATGGTATTTATTTACACAGAAAATTTAATACATTATATATATATATATATATATATATATAATATATCTATATAGTATGAATATATATATATATATATATATATATATTCAACCTATAAGATATATTTTCATGTATATATTTTATAATTCTAATTATTAATATTTTAGGCTAAATTCATATTCAGTTATTGTGAGTATATTCAACATTTAATTAGATTTAAATGCAGACTGAATGTAAGTATCCTTTACCTTTTTGCTATATCTGTCCACACTCAGTACCTTGTGTCCAAAAGCATTCATCATCATCTAACCATTGTGATTTAGCATTCACTTATTACTGTTATAATATAAATAAATTAATAGTGTCAGACTATAATAATTTATTGAAGTTTCTTTTATTTTGTTTTTAATTCATTCTTCCTGACGATAGCATCCTTGGTATGTTCAAACAAAATCTTATCCTCATGAATATATTATGAAGAATTTATTTAATCCACTTTTAGTAACTTCATCTTTCATTTACATTTAACTTTTTAATAGCCTGAAACACGATATCGCGGTTGTCACCTTTAGATTGCTCTAACTCAGCCAACTTTTTAGTTATATTGAAGAAAAAATACCCGTATTAAAGCTTAGAGCAAGGCCTATAAGATGCTGCCCTCTTTTGAATCATTTTACAAGTAGAAACTCAATACTAGGAGGATTTTAAGTTGAACAAAAGAAGAAGGCCAGTTTTGATTGGTTGGATAATCTGTTCCCAATCTATTGCCAATTCTTATTGGCTGATGATTCTGTTAAATATTTTTTCACCGCTAAAATGAAAATATATGTTTTGGAGTGTTTTTTTTTTTATTATGTTTTGTACATATTATAAATAATTTTCATAAAATCTAATATTTCTAATAAAAATATAGTTATTTTACAAAAGTAGTAAGGTTTTATTAAAAAATTGTATACTTTACACGATTGTAAATTGAAAAAGAAACCAGCCATAGCAGCAATTTTTGACATCTTGTCAAGAGGTTAGATTGCTCCATGCTGTTTATTTGATTTTCAAACAAAGATTAATGATTTAGAATATTTTTCTGGCATTATAATGTATTTTTGGTGTATTTTTTTTAATAATATGGTGAAAGTATAATTATTTTGAGAAAGACATTAAGATTTTTCCTAAAAAATTCTTAAAAAATTTGTAACTTGAAATCTGGGAGGGATCTAAATGACATTTTCAATGCTTCTAATTTTCTCGTAATGTTTTCTTTGATTTTTCCGTTTTTGAATATTTCTATAAAATACAAATAAAAATATATTTTTGAAATAACTTTCATTTACTTTCTTAACATTACAAATAATTAATATACTTTTTGAAAATGAAACTAAAATTAATATACATTAAAAGATGAAAATATTTTTATCAAAAAGTTTGTCATTTGACCAATTAAAAATTTCAGAGTTTTACTTCACTGGACCAATAACAAAGTGTTCTATTCTCTTATATTTTTTTAAAAAATGAGAACTAATGTAAACAACTCCAAAAATGATTTTTTATCAAATTTCCCTTTAGAATTATTTAATAAATAATTTAGATTAACATTCTTTTTTATAGTATTTTATTGTTATTATGTCCATTATGATTTTTAAAATCTTACAAATAGACAATTTAAAAGGCAAATAAATGAGATTCTCATTTTTCATTATTAATATTTTTTAAAATGTTCTTACCTTTTTTATAATTTGTATTAAAGTATCCTTAATCACTTTATCTGAGTAACTTATAGTTATATAAAAATTGTAAAATTATCATTTTTGAAACAAAGCTACACTTTTATAACTATTTAATTTCTCATTTTCATAACAAAAATTCTTTAAATCTTTCTATTTATAAACAATAGACTGATAATTACCAGCTCTAATAAGAGTTTTAAAATCCTTAATCATACCATAATGATTACATAACAAATTACTATCTTTTAAATATCTTACTATTAATAAATATAAAAATTTTATTTGCAACAAATTCAAGCCACTTCTTCCAAAATATATTTCATATAAGTTACTAACTATTAAATTTATTCAATAACTTGTCTATTCTTTTCTACTATAAATAATTAGTCATTCACATACTTAGCAAACAATTTTAAATATTCACACTTACTATTAATAATCATTTTTTAAAAGTAATTAATATAAACTGTATAAATCAAAGGAGAAATAATGTAACCCATTATCTAACCTTCTTCAATTTTATTGATCCTGTAAATTTTAAAACTTTATTTTAAAAAGACAACTTTTCTCTTTATACCTTGCAACAAATCATTGGTTTTTTTTAATGTTTAAGAAACTTATAATACACCATTTATAAATACTGTTCACTATGGCTTAATCTGATTGGTTATGAAACTATAAAAAACATTTCCTATCATTTTTTGGTGCTGATATAGTACGTGCTCGGCGGCCATTTTGAATTTGGAAACACCCAAAAACACTGCTGGCACATGCAAGCGATAAATGTCATCGACTAGAAACACTCATTTTTCAAAAACGTAAAACGCCTGAGGCACTGCAATTAAAAAAGGTGGTGGGGAGGGACTACACTTAAAAAAATGGCGGAAAAACGTCACATTAAATAGCCTAAGGTGCTACTACCCAAAAAAAAAGGGCGGGAAAAGAAAAAGAAGTGAAAATTAAAAAATACTTTAAAATAAACCAAAAACGCTAATTTATATATATATATAGTCATAATCAAACATTGCAATATTTACAAAAATCCGTTAGAATATAGCGATCACTAGAAAAATAATATAATGCTATAAATCAAACCTTACTTTAAAATAAACCAAAAACGCTAATTTATATATATAGTCATAATCAAACATTGCAATATTTACAAAAATCCGTTAGAATATAGCAATCACTAGAAAAATAATATAATGCTATAAATCAAACCTTACTTTAAAATAAACCAAAAACGCTAATTTATATATATAGTCATAATCAAACATTGCAATATTTACAAAAATCCGTTAAAATATAGCAATCACTAGAAAAATAATATAATGCTATAAATCAAACCTTACTTTGAAATAAACCAAAAACGCCAATTTATATATATAATCATAATCAAACATTACTTTAAAATAAACCAGAAAACGCTAATATATATAGTCATGATAATCAAATATTGCAATCGTAAATCTCAAAAGATTAACCCTATGTTAAAGCATTTTTTTAAAAAAAAAAATCGTAAATGGTATTTACAAAAACACGTTAAAATATAGCGATCATTAGAAAAATAATAAATGCTATTTTAAAAATATCAGTCCGGTCTATCAACGCTATATACTAAATCAGTATTATAATTTTAAAAAACAATATTTAAAAACTATAATGCTATAAATCAAACATTGAGTTGTAGCGTCACATTGAATAGCCAAAGGTTATACTATGGAAAAAAAAGGGCGGGAAAAGAAAAAGAGATGAAAATTAAAAAATACTTTAAAATAAACCAAAAACGCTAATTTATATATATAGTCATAATCAAACATTGCAATATTTACAAAAATCCGTTAAAATATAGCCACCACTAGAAAAAATCAAACATTACTTTAAAATAAACCAAAAACGCTAATTTATATATATATAGTCATAATCAAACATTGCAATATTTACAAAAATCCGTTAAAATATAGCGATCACTAGAAAAATAATATAATGCTATAAATCAAACCTTACTTTAAAATAAACCAAAAACGCTAATTTATATATATAGTCATAATCAAACATTGCAATATTTACAAAAATCCGTTAAAATATAGCCATCACTAGAAAAAATCAAACATTACTTTGAAATAAACCAAAAACGCCAATTTATATATATAATCATAATCAAACATTACTTTAAAATAAACCAGAAAACGCTAATATATATAGTCATGATAATCAAATATTGCAATCGTAAATCTCAAAAGATTAACCCTATGTTAAAGCATTTTTTTTTAAAAAAAAAATCGTAAATGGTATTTACAAAAACACGTTAAAATATAGCGATCATTAGAAAAATAATAAATGCTATTTTAAAAATATCAGTCCGGTCTATCAACGCTATATACTAAATCAGTATTATAATTTTAAAAAACAATATTTAAAAACTATAATGCTATAAATCAAACATTGAGTTGTAGCGTCACATTGAATAGCCAAAGGTTATACTATGGAAAAAAAAGGGCGGGAAAAGAAAAAGAGATGAAAATTAAAAAATACTTTAAAATAAACCAAAAACGCTAATTTATATATATATATAGTCATAATCAAACATTGCAATAGCATTTATTTAAATAATTTTTTACTAATATTTTAATAATTTAAAAAAAATTACCAGCTCTCGATCGGATGGATGGTCGTCCGCTCAGGCTAAATTTGGTTCTTTCTAGATCTCTTCATTACTGCAATACCACAAAACATCAAATTATACTTTTAAGATTTAGGTTTATTATTTTAAAGAAGACACCAGTAAAATTAATTTATTCAGGAAATATCGCAGCTTGATATGGCCTCTTTCAAATTTATTTTTAAAACTGTGTACTTGGGTCTGACACAAGGTATCTATGACGTAAGATAATTTCCAAGAATTATAGTTCGGATTGGGCCTTTGTCTTATTAAGATAAAAGAAAGTGTTAAGTTAAACTTTCAAATTTAAAAAAAAAAACAACTGTAAACCAGCTAATGGACTTTTATGCTTCAAGCCTAACATCGTTATGTATATAATCTTATAATAATGTATTTTGATGTATAATATGTGCGCACATCTAATATATAAATATATTTATTTATATATTAGATGTGCGCACATACATGTAAACATACGTTATTATACATCAAAGTACATTATTATAGGATTATACACGTGGTCTGGGATGGGTTTGAATTTGACAAACAGGCCTACTATGATACATAGAAGGTGAAACGGAATGATAGACAGAATTAGCAACAATAAGAAGTGTTAAAACTAAAATCTTACAAGTAATACATGTATCGGCACATATATATATATGAGTACAAGTTGTGATGTATAATATGTTACAGTGCGATTATATTTTGAAATCATTAATTTATTATAACCAAAACCCCAATTTTTTTATAATAAATTTTAACCCTCTTTTGCATTTCATGACTAGTTAGGCTTGAGGCATAAAAGTCCATTAGAACTGTTTTACAGTTGTTGTTTTTTTAAATTTGAAAGTCTAACTTAACACTTTCTTTTATCTTAGTAAGACAAAGCCCCCATCCCGAACTATAATTCTTGGAAATTATCTTACGTCATACATACCGACCCAAGTAGACAGTTTTAAAAATAAATTTGAAAGAGGCCATATCAAGCTGCGATATTTCCTGAATAAATTAATTTTACTGGTGTCTTCTTTAAAATAATAAACCTAAATCTTAAAAGTATAATTTGATGTTTTGTGGTATTGCAGTAATGAAGAGATCTAGAAAGAACCAAATTTAGCCTGAGCGGACGACCATCCATCCGATCGAGAGCTGGTAATTTTTTTTAAATTATTAAAATATTAGTAAAAAATTATTTAAATAAATGCTATTGCAATGTTTGATTATGACTATATATATATATAAATTAGCGTTTTTGGTTTATTTTAAAGTATTTTTTAATTTTCATCTCTTTTTCTTTTCCCGCTCTTTTTTTCCATAGTATAACCTTTGACTATTCAATGTGACGCTACAACTCAATGTTTGATTTATAGCATTATAGTTTTTAAATATTGTTTTTTAAAATTATAATACTGATTTAGTATATAGCGTTGATAGACCGGACTGATATTTTTAAAATAGCATTTATTATTTTTCTAATGATCGCTATATTTTAACGTGTTTTTGTAAATACCATTTACGATTTTTTTTTTAAAAAAAATGCTTTAACATAGGGTTAATCTTTTGAGATTTACGATTGCAATATTTGATTATCATGACTATATATATTAGCGTTTTCTGGTTTATTTTAAAGTAATGTTTGATTATGATTATATATATAAATTGGCGTTTTTGGTTTATTTCAAAGTAATGTTTGATTTTTTCTAGTGGTGGCTATATTTTAACGGATTTTTGTAAATATTGCAATGTTTGATTATGACTATATATATAAATTAGCGTTTTTGGTTTATTTTAAAGTATTTTTTAATTTTCATCTCTTTTTCTTTTCCCGCCCTTTTTTTCCATAGTATAACCTTTGGCTATTCAATGTAACGCTACAACTCAATGTTTGATTTATAGCATTATAGTTTTTAAATATTGTTTTTTAAAATTATAATACTGATTTAGTATATAGCGTTGATAGACCGGACTGATATTTTTAAAATAGCATTTATTATTTTTCTAATGATCGCTATATTTTAACGTGTTTTTGTAAATACCATTTACGATTTTTTTTTAAAAAAAAATGCTTTAACATAGGGTTAATCTTTTGAGATTTACGATTGCAATATTTGATTATCATGAATATATATATTAGCGTTTTCTGGTTTATTTTAAAGTAATGTTTGATTATGATTATATATATAAATTGGCGTTTTTGGTTTATTTCAAAGTAATGTTTGATTTTTTCTAGTGGTGGCTATATTTTAACGGATTTTTGTAAATATTGCAATGTTTGATTATGACTATATATATAAATTAGCGTTTTTGGTTTATTTTAAAGTAAGGTTTGATTTATAGCATTATATTATTTTTCTAGTGATCGCTATATTCTAACGGATTTTTGTAAATATTGCAATGTTTGATTATGACTATATATATATAAATTAGCGTTTTTGGTTTATTTTAAAGTATTTTTTAATTTTCACTTCTTTTTCTTTTCCCGCCCTTTTTTTTTTGGGTAGTAGCACCTTAGGCTATTTAATGTGACGTTTTCCCGCCATTTTTTTAAGTGTAGTCCCTCCCCACCACCTTTTTTAATTGCAGTGCCTCAGGCGTTTTACGTTTTTGAAAAATGAGTGTTTCTAGTCGATGACATTTATCGCTTGCATGTGCCAGCAGTGTTTTTGGGTGTTTCCAAATTCAAAATGGCCACCGAGCGCGTACTATATCAGCACCCATTTTTTATATATGTAAAATTTTAATGATGATATGAACACAGAAAAATGTTTAATATGGGTTTTTCTTGGTCCAGTTTTATGCTGACAATATCTAGGTATTGCTTCTTTTTCTTCTTATATTTTTTGTTCTCCAAATATTTTCTTTTAATATTCTCTTACATAGAATATTCTATTATGATGTAATGCACAATGACTTCTCTTTATATAGAATCAGGAGTCTCTCAGCCACTATGCCCAGAAAAACCTGTTAGCTGCTTTACCATCCTTTTCCATTTCTCACCCTAAGTTTTACGCATATTTTTCTCTATTCTGCTCCATCCCATTTCCATAACATAATGCCCTTTATATCTAAATCTCCCTTATCTGTTTCCAAATCTAGCATAAAAACCAATAAGCCACTTTCTGTATAATCATTTTGCTTATATTTATTCTTCCACAACTTTATTATTTGAACACTTTTTTCTTTCAGGCATTTACATTGAATTAAAATGTGCCTAATATTTTCTATGTTTTCCTTAAACAATTTGCAGACTAATTCACCCACATTTTTTCTATTTATTGGTGTATTCCTTTGTTGCTAAACATCCTGTTCAAGCCTTAAATAAGAAACTACTTTCCTTGCTATTATTATAAATTAACTTGCACCCAATATTCTGTTTTCTTCTATTTATATTTAAACTCTTTTTACTCTCCATTCTAATTCTCTGTTTCCTTAACTTCCTATTCTTTATTAATGCATCAATTCTTCTATCCCATTCATTGCCACTATCCATAAGACCATCATTTCACCTTTTGTATAAGAATACTGACATAAATTCTTTATCCAAATCTTCTGCATACAATACTACCTTTCTTACCCACCATGTTACCTGTCTTTTTCTCATAACCCAATTAAATACTACTTTGACTATTCTCTTATTATTCATAAACTGCAATCTATCAAAGATTTTCATTTTGCTTTTTGCATCTTTCATATTAAAAATTGACCTTCTCATTTCTCTTTGAATTCCTTCCTTTGTCATCATACATCTGCTTCTATTACATGTCTTCTGACTTTTCGTTGTATTTTTCTAAGTAATCTAACACCTGTTTACTAGCACATAATGCATCATTACCATATGTTAACCCTGATATTGCCACTCCCTTCCATACAATTCTAGCTACATCATATTTATTATATGAAAACACTGGTAAATTCTTTATCAGTCTCGTTCCTTTCTTTGCTGCATTAATCTTTTTTTTCTCCCATTCATCCAAGCAATACCTATTCACCACCCTTAACTTTATATCCCCCAATGAAAATTCTTTGTCTTCACTTTCCCCAGTATTAATCATTTTTGTTTTTGAATTTTCTGCACTAAATTTAATCCCCATCTCTTTACCCATCCTTGTGAATGTCCTCAACATAACTTCCATATCTTCCCTTATTTCTCTGCACAAGAAGACATAATCTTCAAATAAGAGATCCAATAATGTATATACTTCCTTTCCATTAATGATATCTCTATCCTTCTTCCTTATCTTTCTATTGCTCTTTTCATTTCTCTGAAATATAACAAAAACAAAATACATGACATGGGGTGACAAACTCATCTGTATACCATTTGAATGTTGAATATCTATTTTTAAATTAAATAAACATTTTTGTTACATTATATCAATTTTAAAATATATACTTTAAAAAAAAAGTAAATCAAATTAATCTTAGAAAAAGTAAAAATTTTAGAATTTACCATTCAGTTTGCTATTAACTGAAAGCAGACCCTTTGAATCCTCTTGGAGGCCTTAAAGAAACTGAGCAGGGAAAATTTCTAATGACCACTTCATATGTTCTTGCTGTTGCAGCTGTTATTACTATGTGATTATTCATATAGATACAAACATGGATGGGCTGCTCATGAACACGCATTAGCCAGCGTGGTGAGTTTTTTGGCTATTTACCTCTGAGTATAAGAATAATTTTTCCAATATATACAATTATGACAGACAAAAATAAATCATGGCCTTTATGCCCAGGATGCTGTAAAGTCACCAACCAAGGCAGCGGTTGGTAGCCAAAGGCAGAGGGTGTTAAGAATCCCCTGATTGCAGACTCAGGCTGCCATTTGATGATGACATTTTATTTAGGTACTTACAACTGCAAATCACTTTCGAGTGAATGAAGATTGCAAGAGTTAGGAGAAGAACTGTCTTATATTAAATGGGACACTATTGGACTTTCTGAAGTTAGAAGGAAAAGTGAAGAAACAATCGATTTAAAAAGTGGACATATACTTTAATATAAAGACACAAATATTGGAAATGCAAGTGGAGTAGGATTCATTATAAATAAAAAATGAAAGAATGATATTGTAGAGATTGATGGTGTATCGGACAGAGTGGCAAGATTAGTTTTACAACTTAATAGCAGATACCAAATGCAGATAATTCAGGTTTATGGCCCAACAAGTTCTCATAGTGATGACGTAGTAGAAGATTTTTATATGGATGTACAAAAGGCTTTTGATCAGTGTAAATAACAGTTTAAAATTATTATGGGAGACTTTAATGCTAGAATTGGTAAACAAATGAAAGATGAAAATGCTGTAGGTAATTTTGGTTATGGTAATAGAAATGAGAGAGCACATAGACTTGTGGAGTTTTCAGAAAAAGAAAAACTGTATATTATGATTTTTTTTTAGAAAAATGTTAAAAGGAAATGGACATGGAAGCATCCAAATAAAGGTACAGCAGAATTGAATTATATTTTGACTAACAGAAAATACATATTTCAAGATTGTAATGTTCTTAATAAATTTAACACAGGAATGATCATCGATTAATAAGATGTAAGATACATGTTAATGCAAAACTAGAGAGACAAAAATTATTAAGAAAAACATTATTTACAGTTGATATTCCTAATCTTCAGAAACATTCTAATGAATTTAAATTAGAACTTACAAATCGTTTTCATGTATTAGTAGATTTGAACATGAGTCAGATTTGAATGACATTAATAGGGAAATAACTGATACACTTTTAAAAACTGCAACAAAGATAGTTGGTAGAAAAATGCAGCAATTGACCAAAAAATTTCTACTGACACTAGAGAATTTATGAAGAAAAGAAGGAATATGAGGATATACAACAATGATGCATTAAAAAAATTGAATATCTTGAATTTTGTAAAATGGTGTGGAAAAAAGTTGAAAATGATATAAGAAAGTATAATTGTGAACTAGCAAGGAAAGCTGTAGAAGAAAATAAAGGTCTAAAAAGTGTAAAAAAACATTTTGATATTGGTAGGAAATTTATATCTGCAATAAGAAAAAAGATGGCATTATTACTAAAAAGAGAGATGATATCATGAAATGTGTAGAAGATTTCTATCAAAAATTATATAGTAATAAAGACCAAATGCCTCCTATACCTATTATATCTTCCGAATTGCCCAGAATTTTGAATGAGGAAGTGAGACATGCAATTAAATAGATGAAGAAAGGGAAGGCTCCAGGTAGTGATGGAATTATAATTGATATATTAAAAGAAGCAGGTGAAGAAATTGAATTTTTTTTAGCAAAGTTATATACCAAATATCTAAATGATATAGATGTACCAGATGGTTGAAAAAATGCAGTATTAATATTAATATTTAAAAAAGGTGATAAAGAAGATATTAGAAATTACAGACCTATCAGTCTTTTATCAGTTTTATACAAATTTTTTACTAAGATAATTACAACTTGTCTACAGAAAACACTGGATTTCAACCAACCAAGAGAACAAGCTGGATTTAAAAGAAGTTTTAGTACAGTAGATCATACCCAGATATTGAGAGAAGTTATAAAAAGGACAAATGAATATGAGTTGCCATTGTGCTTAAGATTTGTAGATTATGAAAAGGCATTTGATTCTGTAAACATTTCTTCAGTGATTAAAGCATTGGTTCATCAAGGTGTAGATCTAGGTTATTGTGATATTTTAAAGAATATTTATAAAAATGCAACTGCAACAATTATATTACATAATTATATTAGGAAAATCAATATTGAAAAGGGTATAAGACAGGGTGACTCCATATCTCCAAAACTTTTTACAGCAGTGCTGCATGAAGTATTTTGTGGATTAAAATGGGAAGCTAAAGAAGTGAAAGTAAATGGAGATTATTTAAGTCATTTACATTTTTCAGATGATGTAATTGTTTTTGCAAATAATGCTTTAGAGTTACAGGAAATGTTGCAGGAGTTATCAGATGAAAGTAGGAAAGTAGGACTAAAGATAAATGTTAAAAAGACTAAAGTAATGTTTAATAGATTTTCTCAAAATATGAAAATAAAGATTGATTATAATGAGTTAGAAGAAGTTAACAGTTACAAATATCTTGGTCAGATTATAAATACATATGGAAACATAATGGATGAAATTAATCATAGAATTAAACTTGGTTGGAGTGCTTTTGGTAGAAATAACTTTATACTAAAAGGAAATATGCCTATGTGTTTGAAAAGAAAGGTTTTTAATAAATGTGTTTTGCCTGTTCTTACTTATGGATCTGAGACTTGGACACTTAATAGAAGAGCAATACAGAGACTTCAGACCACTCAAAGAAGTATGGAGAGATGCATGTTGGGAGTAACAAGAAGAGATCGAAAATGCAATGTATGGGTAAGAGAACAAACAGGTGTTACTGACCTCATTGAAAAAAATTAAAAGACTGAAGTGGAATTGGGTTGGACATCTTGCTAGAAGAGATGATAATAGATGGACAATTGAAATTTTAAACTGGATTCCAAGAAATTGTAAAAGACCCAGAAGAGACCATGTGTGATATGGATGGATGAAATAAGAAAGGGTTCAGGGTTGTTATGGAGAAGAGAAGCTAAAGATAGGAAAATATGGATTGAACTTGGAAACACCTTCATCCTGCAATGGATTGATAATGGTTGATGATGGTGATGATTATGTATGTGCACATGTGTGCATATCAAATATATTTTAAAAAAATAAATTATACCTATCTATGAAATAAAGACTAGAATAGAAAAAATTGCACTTTTAAATATATATATATGGGCAGACAGAAGTAATATAGATTTTAAATAAACCATCAGTTATCTTTTCAGTAAATGTTTTAATAGAATTTATAAATAATGTAAGTTCGTGAATTATTAAATATATTGAAAGTTATAATTTTTTATTCTTTCATAAAAGGTCAAGTCAAAATATTATTTCATTTTAAAATAAATAATTTTTATATACGCAAAAACACTTCATCTGACTTTAATTTATATACTGCATATCATAAAAACAGCTGTTCAGAATAAAATGTTTTAATAGAATTGTCAAATTTTGTTATGATTATATATATAAACCTTCAAGTTTATTTTAATTTAAAATATGTATTAAATAAATATCATTTGTAATGAATAAACAATTTTTTTTCAACTAAAAATATTTTTTATAATTTGGAATTTTCTACTTTTCATAAATACTTTTTTTTAAAATTTAATTTATGTAACAATACGATATATTAATTTTAATGTTTTTTTAAATATATTAAAATGATTATTAAATATAATTAACAGAAGGAAGCAAAAAATTTAGCTGTGTTTATGTTATGTGTTAATATGTAATATATGAATATTTAAATAATTATAATAACATGATTTGATAGTTAACAATTCAAATATGGCCACTTTTCATCTTTTTTCAAGTTTCCATTTTTAAATATATAAATCCTTTATAAAGCAAATAATCTCATGGAAAATATATAAGTAATATCTTGAACCAAGTATTATCAGAATAGAATGAATTCTTTATAAATATTCTTGAGTCAGGTAAAACATGCTGTTAGTGTAGTTGATAAAAGGATTTCTTAGTAGTCAACACTTGCAATTACAGGTTTGTTCACAATTTTTCTGTTGTTTCATTGAATAATTGTAAATTTTATCTCTGTTTGTATATTTTATTATTTTGGAAGAGTGGAAATTAATATTTATGTTATTTGTTAAGCAGTGGATATAACAATATCCATATTTATATATTTTAAAATATTTTAGTTTTAATTCAATGTTTTAAGTTGTCTATCCAGATTAAAATGGTTTAATTTAAATGCACATGATTCATTTGTCGTTACAATAGTGATAATTATGTTTATATTTGTGTTAGTAAATAAAAATAGCTATTATCTTATGTTAAATGTTATTATATAATTCAAATTTTTAATTAAATATATTTTGTATTTCAATATATTTGTATATATGTAATTATCAAGATATGCTATTACTAATGGCAAAAATTCATGTTCAACCACATTTTAAAATAAAAACAAATGTTCATCTTTTTTAGCTAGCCACTTCAGGATAAAAATCTACAAAAGACAGGAGTGATTATTTTATAATAAACAGATATGAATTGGAAAACATTACTGTAAATAAAATCTCACTTGAAGTTTTGTTTTCTTTTTCTTGACTTTTTACTAGGGATGAATTAACAACAAAGATATTGATCAATCATTTAAAACTTTGAAACTCTAAGCTAAACATTTAAAATTGTATATAAATTGTGAGTGATTATTTGTTAGATGGAAATTTAGTTGATTCCAAAATTCATAATCAATTTAAGACATGAATAACTATAATAACATTGGATGTCACTAAGTTATTATAAGATAGAAATTATTTTTAATGTTGGAAAAAATAATATTAAGTAAATAGAAGTAAAGATAAATGTGTTGTGTTAGTAAATACTAACTATAAATATATTAATAATTACAGTAAATTATATCTTATACTTATTATTATGCTCAACATTAATATAATAAATAACATTACTTTCCATTCAATCAGTGAAATACATATATTGATGATTATTTATGAGTTTCAGTTGTATGAGATAGTGTGGATAGTTGGTGGGTGCTTGAAAGTCTGAGTTTAAATCCCCTATTATTTAGTTTGCATAAGCATAATTTTCTTAACAA
Organism: Epiperipatus broadwayi; assembly: GCA_028023455.1. Lineage (NCBI taxonomy): Eukaryota > Metazoa > Onychophora > Udeonychophora > Euonychophora > Peripatidae > Epiperipatus > Epiperipatus broadwayi. The sequence goes on along the minus strand of JAQFVV010012650.1, from coordinate 353,749 downwards.
ATAAATTGAAAAAACTTAACTTATATTTATTTTATTAAAATAATAAACTGACTACAAAGAAGTAATAGTTTTAATAAATAAAGAATACATTCTTGAACAATAAATAATCAACATTTGTTTTAAATATAAAAAAAATCATTTTCTATCACTGGTATATCTTATTCAGATAAATATTCTATATATTCACTTTAAATTCATAATTTTAATATAAATATATATGAAAAGTACTTCATACTATATTATTGATATTAAAAATACTCTAATACTGATACGTTTTTTAAATTTAGCTCTGTCGAAAATATTTTTCATGCAATGCTTATAGGTGTTCTCATGTATATTTATTGTATACAAATATCAACATTATTTAATGTGTGTTAATTCCATGCACACATTTCTCAATCAGATTTCCCATGGGTGAATCATTATCAATGGAAGCATAATTTATAATTTTTTCCTCATACTAAACATATCAATTGATTTATATTATTCATTAAAAATTTTAATATTAATAATTTTTCATCATTATTTTTAAATAAATAAACCTTGTAATGGAGTTTGAATTTCTTCTATGAAATAAACACTTATCCAGTGTACTATATAATTATCTTTTTTTTTTAGAAATTTTGTTTTGAGATAATAATTCTATATGTAGGATATTTCTCTCTTACAATTTGGATTTCCATACAGCATAATGTGATATTGACCATCTTTAAAAATACCTTGTTTATGATATTATTAAAATACAATCACATATTATTTAACTAATCCTCTCCCACTTAAATATAATATCAAACATTATGAATATATTTATTTAGTCCAAACTGCAAATTATAGTACAGATTGTTGGATAGATTATACATTAGTATGATTTGAAATTAAAATTATTTCCTTAAAAATTATACCTTTTTCTAACCATATTCATAAAAAAAAATAGTGTTCATTCTGTAGAACTATTTAATGGGAGTTATTATAAACAGAAAGAAGGGTTATTGATAGGAGGGGCATTAAATGGAGTGTTGAGTGATATTTACATGTAAGATATGGAAGAAGCTATGGTGAAGGAGGAAAATGCACCAATTTTAATTAAGAGATATGTAGATGATTTCTTATTGATATTTAATAAGACTGAAAGACAAATAAAAAAGTATTATGGTATGGTTAATAAGTTGGATAAGAAGTTAAGATTCATAATGAAATGGGAAAAAAATAATGAATTGGTGTATTTGGATATAATGATGAAAAAAAAGTATAGTAAAGGGAAGTATAAAGTGAGAACAGGGATGTTTAGAAAAATGGAGAAGGGTAATATAGTGAATTGGGAGTCTGGTGTAGATAAGCAATTTAAAATCAGTGCTATAACATCAAGGGTAGTTAGAGCAAATAATTATTGCAGAAATAGGGAAGATTATAAAAAGGAAATAGATATGATATTTAAGGAGTTTAGGGATAGTGAGTTTCCAGAAAAGATAATAATGAGGAGTATTGAGAGTGTAGAAAAGAAATGCAGAAAGGAAGAAGAGAATCAGAGAAGAGTAATTGAAAGGGATAGGAAAAACAAATATATAGGAGTAAGTGAACATGAGTATAGAATAGTTAGGAAGGTTAATAGTATAATTAAAAAGCTTAATGAAAAATATAGAAATGAGGTGAAATATAGAATAGTGAATAAGAAGAGAAAAAATTTGATGGTTTTGGATAATAAATATATAGATAAAAAGAGGAATTGTGTTAATGGGGCTTATATGATAGAGTGTAAAAAGTGTAGAGATAAGGGGGTTAGAAATAAATATGTGGGTGAAACAAAGATATATATATATATATAATACATATTTTGCGGGTTCATCCGTGTTAAAAACTTTTAATATTAATATACTGACATTTCGACTTGGTCACACAAGCCATCTACAGAGTTATAAAAGGTAGAAAGATGGTTGTAGAGGTGCTACAATCACTGGTTTGAATAAAATGTTAAAATTCCACCAATAGCAAAAATGTTAAATTTAAGAATGTTTTTTAAAAAAATCTTTCCAAATAGAAGAAAGTTTGCATGTATCATCTCAATCTGGCCTTTTAAGTATCTCAATGGCTTCTCTAATTTTGCATTGGTAGAGATTATCACATCTGGATATGATCCTGGTACTACAAAAATCAATTTTATGACCTGAATCTATAGTATGGAGTGAGAGTGCTGATGATGATGAGTGCTGTTTAACTGCATTAGCATGCTCATCTCTCCTAACACTGATGATGATTACTCATACCTATGTAAGAAGCTTTACAATTTTTACACGAGATTTGATAGACACGATGAGATTCAAGAGGGATTGAATCCTTAGGCTTGGTTATTATATTGCTGATCTTTTGATGAGCAGAAAATGATGTATCTATATTATAGCATTTTAATGTACATCCAATACTGTCTGTAGTTCCTTTTACATATGGAACACAAATCCTAATAGCTGACTTATCATCTTTTTGTTTCCTATTTTGTCTATTTTGGGCTTTAAATAAGGCTTTTTTTTTATAAATTTGTAATTATAACTATTTGCTAATAAAACACTATTAATATGATTTATTTCTTCTTTCAGATGTGTCTCATCTGAAAGGTTAATTGCTCTATTTAAAAGAGATTTGGCTCCAGAAACTATCTGAGTTGGGTAATGATGAGAATGGAAATGTAAATATCTGTCTGTATGTGTATCCCTTCTGTAAATAGAAAAAGATAAACTATTTGGTGTTCTGGTGACTAGAACATCAAGAAAAGGGAGTTTTTCATCAGACTCTGTCTTCATTGTAAATTTACTATGAGGATGAGTCACATCTGAAAGAAGAAATAAATCATATTAATAGTGTTTTATTAGCAAATAGTTATAATTACAAATTTATAAAAAAAAGCCTTATTTCAAGCCCAAAATAGACAAAATAGGAAACAAAAAGATGATAAGTCAGCTATTAGAATTTGTGTTCCATATGTAAAAGGAACTACAGACAGTATTGGATGTATATTAAAATGCTATAATATAGATACAGCATTTTCTGCTCATCAAAAGATCAGCAATATAATAATCAAGCCTAAGGATTCAATCCCTCTTGAATCTCATGGTGTCTATCAAATCTCATGTAAAAATTGTAAAGCTTCTTACATAGATATGAGTAATCGTCGCATCAGTGTTAGGTGAGATGAGAATGCTAATGCAGTTAAACAGCACTCATCATCATCAGCACTCTCACTCCATACTATAGATTCAGGTCATAAAATTGATTTTTCTAGTACCAGGATCATATCCAGATTGATAATCTCTACCAATTCAAAGTTAGAGAAGCCATTGAGATACTTAAAAGGCCAGATTGTATCAATAAGTGAGATGATACATGCAAACTTCCTTCTATTTGGAAAGATTTTTTAAAAAACATTCTTAAATTTAACATTTTTGCTATTGGTAGAATTTTAACATTTTATTCAAACTAGTGATTGTAGCACCTCTACAACCATCTTTCTACCTTTTATAACTCTGTAGATGGCTTGTGAGACCAAGTCAAAATGTCAGTATATTAATATTTAAAATTTTTAACATGGATGAACCCGCAAAATATGTATTTTATATATTTAACCTGTGCCAATCTTCATTTTAACATATATATATATATATATATATATATATATATATATATATATGATCAATAGATGGCATTTTACCAAAAACACCATCAAATCATGTCTGTTTACATAAACGTCAGAGTAACCATTCACTATCTCTTTCGTTGGTTCCACCCTCAGATCATGAATTCAAGCTGATTTGCTATCATCAGTGAAAATTCATGCTTGCAAGCTGAATAGAAATTGTTTCATAAATGCTCAGAGTTTAGTGTTTAGATCTAGTTTCTTATGTCCTGTCATTCACTGATGATAGCAAATCAGCTTGAAATCATGATCTGAGGGTGGAACTAACAAAAGAGGTAGTGAATGCTTACTCTGATGTTTATGTAAACAAACACGCTTTGATGGTGTTTTTGGTAAAACGCCATCTATTGATCATAAATACAAGCATTAGCAAGTTTAACTTGCTTTTTTGTTTTTCATAAATGTACCTTTGAAGTTTATCTTGCAATGATATATATATTGCAGAGGCTTCTACTATGTGGTCACACTGAACTGATATCAGACCCATATAGCTATCTGGCTTGCTATGCTGAGTTTGAAGACATTACGGGTCTAAAAAATTCATGCTTGCTAGCTGAATAGAAATTCTTTCATAAACGCTCAGAGTTTAGTGTTTAGATCTAGTTTCTTATTTCCTGTCCTTCACTGATGATAGCAAATCAGCTTGAAATCATGATCTGATGGTGGAACTAACAAAAGAGGTAGTAATTGCTTACTCTGATGCTTATGTAAACAAACACGCTTCAATGGTGTTTTTGATAAAACACCATCTATTGATCATAAATACAAGTGTTAGCAAGTTTAACTTGGTTTTTTGTTTTTCATAAATGTACCTTTGCAGTTTTTCTTGCAATGATATATATTGCAGAGGCTTCTACTATGTGGTGATACTGAACTGATATCAGACCCCTATAGCTATCTGCCTTGCTATGCTGAGTTTGAAGACATTATGTGTCTAAAAAATTCACTCTTGCAAGCTGAATAGAAATTGTTTCCTAAATACTCAGAGTTTAGTGTTTAGATCTAATTTCTTATTTCCTGTCCTTCACTGATGATAGCAAATCAGCTTGAAATCATGATCTGAGGGTGGAACTAATGAAAGAGGTAGTGAATGCTTACTCTGATGTTTATGTAAACAAACATGATTTGATGGTGTTTTTTGGTAAAACGCCATCTATTGATCATAAATACAGGCGTTAGCAAGTTTAACTTGCTTTTTTGTTTTTCATATATATGTATATAGGCTAAGGCAACATAGGTATGAAAAAAGTTCACTGGTATTTGTGCATATGATGGAGACAGGGCATGATTTGGAGAAGGAAAGTATAAAAATGATTAGTTATGCAAATAATAGAAGGGAGAGGAAGATAAGAGATTCATTGTTGATTAAGAGAATAAGGCCTAGTATGATTAGAGAAGGAGGGATAAGGACTTTGGTAGTGTAAAATTAAAAGTAACAAGGTTTGAGATGATTAAAGTGAGGGGAAATGTAAAGCTTAATATGGTAAAGAATTAAAATTTAGGGTAATTAAGTAATAGAAGCGGTTAATAGAGGGAGATAGTTGATCGGGAAAGAAAGGAAGTTGGGAAGTGAAGTGGTTAATAAAAAAGAAAGATGGAGGAAAAGTGAAGGTAGAAGGAAAATTAAGATAAGGATAGTTAAGTTTGTATTGATAATAAATGTTATAAGAGGGTAGTTAAATAAGTAAATATGGTAGGGAATATTAGAGTATAAATGAGGAAGGGAATTTGAAGGGTTGGTATGAAGTTATAAAATGAAGTAAGTAGGGTATAAATGGGAGTGTTAAAAGGGGAAAGAATGATTTTTAGTTTATAGTTTTTGATTTTTAATATTTTGTTTTGATTTTTTAATTTTATTTTTTAATTTTAATTTTTTAATTTTTGATTTTGGGTATTTGGTTTTTGGTCTTATTTATGTAATTAATTATGTTAAAAATGTTAATTTTTGGTATTAATTTTTAGATTGTTTTAATGAGTTTTAAGAGTTTTGTTTTTAATGGTTTGATGGTAAAATTTGAATTGTTTTAATACATTTATTTGGTTGTAATTTTGAAAAATAATTTAAAAATAATTTTAAAGACATCATTATATTTTTATTATTAATTTTTTATTATTATTAATTTCTTTATTATTATTTTTTTATAATTTAGTTTTTATGTTTTGGGTTTTTAAAAGATTTGAAAAAAAATTTTGTTTGAAAAGTTTTTTGATTGAGTTGTTTTTGCTTTATATTATTTTGTTTTATTATAATTTTATATGAAAATATAAAGAATAAGAATTTTGGTTGTATTGATATAATATTTGTCTATTTTTTTATGTTGTAGATCTGAAGAAGACTGCTAGTACAGTCAAAACTGTTATAATAAATAAAATTATCTGCTTAAAGTGTTAAAGGAGTGTTGATGAGTTTATAGTAGAACTATTTATTATTATTGTTAATTTGATCTTAAATGATTACCATGTTATTGAGGCTTGGAATTCTCATTTGTTATAAATACAAATAAATTTACTTGGAGATTATCTAAGATAAAAAGAATCATAATTATTTTTTTGACAATGATATTATTATTTATTTAAAATATGTGAGATTTTCTGCTTGGCAGAAGTAATAATAAAATGTACATATTTAAAATCAGAAGTTCATTGATTAATAAGAATTCTTAATACTGATTGGTAGATTTTTTTTACTCTTTGAAAGCAAGATATGGATCTAAGAAACAGTAGGAAAATATTCTTACATCCAGCAATAGCATTCTCATCAGATATCAATAATATTTTGATCATGTTGAAGGAATGTTTTGATCACCCTTTTAAATAATATTACAAGAATTCTCATAGTGACTTTTAATGATTTTTTTTTTATTTCCACCTTTAAATTTAGATGAACATATTTAGCTTAGCAAAGTCAAAACAGTTACTTGAATCTTGAAAATAGAAAAGTTTCAGATCCTAATAAAATATTTGGAAAAGTTTTGCAATATAGTGGTAATATCTTAACTTCAAAAATACTGGAATTTTTTAGTAATATATGGACTCATGAAGTTGTATTGCTTGATATTAAAAAAAAATTCTATTGTTGCAATTTTTTAAGAGAATAAATGAAATTGCAGTAATTCTTGTAGTACTTTCAAAGATTTTATTGAATATGTTGCTATCAGTTATAAGTGAATGATTTACCAGAGACTTAATGTGGAATTAGATAATCATGAAAGACTATAGATATGGTTTTTGTTGCCAGTTAAATGTGAGGGGGAAATGGTTTATATATTGTCTTTATTGATCTGGTCAAGTCATTTGATTCACTTAAACACAATTATGTCATTGTTTAAAATAAATTGTTTACCAAAAGTTTATCTGTATTATGCAGCTTGTACATGATGAAAAAGAGAAGTAGTATTATTATTACAGATGTAAAATTTATGGTATTGAAATAAAAACTGGTATTAAACAACGATCTGTAATTGTTTCAACATTATTTTTTATTTTTATGATAGTGGTCTTCGGAATTATATATAGGTAATTTAATGAATCTAAGATCAACATATAATACTGGTTTGATTATAAAAAAATTTATTACAATCTATTAAAATTGAAAATCAAAAATTTTATTTTGTTGAATTCTGAATTTACAATATGCTGAAAATTGTACTAATTTTGCCAGTTCAAATGATGATCTACAGAATGTACTTAATGATTCAAATGTAACATATAAAAACTTTAGTTTCATAATTAACGCTAAAAAACTCAAGTTATTGATTATCCAGTGATGCAAAAAAATTCTCAGCAAGTTTTACCTAGCAATATAAGCCAATTTAAATATCCTGGAAATTTTATAACTAGCAAGATAGCTTAGATGTTAGATACAAAACATATTTCATTACAATAAATAATCACTGCTGTTAAATTAGTTATATATTCAGCTGTTATTTCATCTAATTCATTGTATAGAAATGAGAATTAATCAATCTTTCAATACATTTAAAGATACTTTAAAAAAAGTTCAAAATACAATGGCATGAATAGAGTTCAATATTGTCAAGTCTCATATTCATTAAATTGAACAGGTAAAATGAATGGACAGTACAAGACTTTTTAGAAATGTATTTATGATAAACTTCAATATGGTTTTGTGGATAAGATAGATCTCATTTTACATTCTAAAGAACTGCAATCATGATTGCTTTCATTAGAAAGATATGCATATAATAGAATACACTGATAAGCTTCAAGTAAACATTGTGTTAAGCTATTTTAGAAAAAAATACGTTGTGCAGAAGTTAAAAGACAACATCACTAATATTAAATAAATAGAAAGATGTAACAGGACATTTTCTACATTGACATATTTAAATTTCATAGGTTAGTAGCAAAAACTCATCTCTTGTATAATATTATTTTTTTTATTTTATCTTTTTATCTTTTTGTTTTTGAGTTGGAATAAAATATCTCTATTCATTGTGAGTGATCATTGCTAATAGTAATTGAATTTTTAAAAATAGTTCAAGTATTATAGTTAATAAATCTGGTTATTATTTATGATCTTGAGCCCCAGAAATTGCACTCGATTACTACAACCAAACTATGTAAGACTATCTATCATTGATAAGGGTTTATGACAGAGTTATTCTATCTCTCCAGAATTTTAGATCATTTTTACACAAAGTATTTGGTGAATAAAATGGGAAACTAAGAGAATAAAAAGAAGTGGAATTTTTTTAATAATATATTTAAAGCTTCAAACTTATTAAAAGATCTAGCAGATGAAAATGTGAGAGTTAAAGATAAATGGAAAAAATTAAAGTCAAGAAGAAAAAAAGTCAAGAAAGAATGCTAGCAATAATTTACAAAATGATAATAAGCACAAATACCTTATCTAGATTATTAATACACTCGAAAATACAAAAGATAAACCTGCATGAAATTCTCTTGGTTAATATATATAACGTTTGGAAAAAATAAGTCTTTAATAAATGTATTATATATGCATGAAATTCTCTTGGTTAATATATATAACGTTTGGAAAAAATAAGTCTTTAATAAATGTATTATATACTAATGCTTACTTACAAATATCATAAGTAGACCTTTAGTAGAAAAACAATGCAGACATTTCAGATCATACATACTAATATATGATGAGATATATGTTAGGATTAAAAGCAAATAAAAAGTATCACAAACATTATTGGAAAAATCAAGAGACTGAAATGAAAGTGCTCTGGACAGCTCATTAGAAGAGAGAAACCAATATAATGTAAAGAAACTTATAAAAAGAAATGTATTTAATAAACAGATGAATAAAAGAAGTTTTTTTTAATGATATGAAAATTAAATGCTATGCATCAAATTAACTCGGAATCCTTCATTGTACAATGATTAATTAGTAAAAAACAAAGTTTATTATATATAATCATTTCTAATTTAATAAAAATAGTGATTTCATGTATTTATTGAAAGGCTGCTAATATTAATATGCGATTGTTTGAAATATATAGATATATATGTGAGAAAAAAGGCAAAATATAATACTTTTATTTGTTTGCTATATGTAAAAAACATGCATCTAAATTTTGGCGTTACTTTTTAATGTAGTCTTTTTGAAATTTTATATACATTTTGCATTGATTGCTATTTATGATTTCATAAACATGTTGATTTATATTTTTATCAATAATTACTAGATCATATAATTAGCCTTTAAGTAGATGTGATAACATTTTTTAGTTATATGATGTGTTTGGAAGAATTTTAAATTCAAGATTACAAACAATCTCAAGTACTGTCCATAAAATATGATTATGATCTTTTTTCAACAATGACATAGTTAGTGAAAAGATATTTCTCATTTAATCATGTGCTGTTTTTGAGAAAGCCTTTCAAATGTATATTCTTCCCACCTATTATAAATTGGTTAATTCTTGTTATGAGATATTATAAGTAGCTGGATAGTGACACTTGTATTTGCTTGTTTATTATTAACAAATTGCCATTAATTTTTTATTTTGATTTAGTGTATACAATATCTAGTGTTTTGTAAATATTCCAATAAAAAACTTTTCTAATTTAAAATAAGTATTTTTTAATTCAATTTTGCTGAACTTTTCATGAAATCTTATATTACCATGCGATTTATAAACCAGAAAAAAAATATTTGTATTTTACAAATAAAATGTATATATGTGATGGATGAATATTATAATCTGCTGCATGCAAAACTACTTTTTTTATCATAATTGAAAAAGAAGCTTGTTTAAACACAAATGAGGTAAACATAAGGTTATCAGAATTATAATATAATCATAAAAGTGTTTTCTTTAATTTATCATAAACTTCTATAGCTGCAAGTTGACTAAACATTAAAAATAAAATAAAATTTAAACTTCAGTTTATAAGAGAAAGAAACAATATTTAAAAATGATATTTGGAAAAATTTTATCACAACTTTTAAATTTTAGCAAAGCAAAATTTCTACTGCTCACTTCTCAGTGTGTTTGTTTTGTTTTAAGTTCGGTTCTATAGTTTTTATTTTGGTGCTCTTGAAATGATATTAAATTTTGGAAATAATATAAATCATCTTCTGACAATTTGTAAACATTTTTACATCAGAGAAGATTCTGGCTTGTGGTGTTAGTGGTAGCTATGGTTATTAATAAATCAAAGACACCAAAATGTATAGGTACTGAATTGAGTTCAGACATATATGGATATATGAGCTAATGAGCTTGGATTGAAAATATTATAGTGTTTTCAATTTCTCATAGTTTTTGTAGTTAAGTAAAGATAAAATGTGGTTCATGGGGAGTTGCATTAGATCCTAAAAAGGCCACAAGCCAGAAACTAGTCTGGGGATATTGGGTGAGTAGGCACTAGATATGGATTTTATGCACAAACCTTGTGGCATCCATTGATTACTCTGGCTTAAACTGAATGGCAGGCAGTACATATAGAGAGTTTTGCCTGTTTTAATAACAATTATAAGCAAGCATAAAAATGGTGATCATGTGATGTTTATTGGCTTAGTATAATACCACTTACTGTACTCTTTAGCTATACTAGAGATAACAACAAATGACAATTGGTTTATGTAATAAAGAAGATTCAATTACTTATTGTCCTTAATTTTGGAGCATTTTGTCAAATTATATATTCTTTTTTTCTAATTGATTTCATCTCTCATTTTTCCTCTTTCTTCTTGCATTTATCCTGATTTTATATCTTATATATATATATGAAAAACAAAAAACAAGTTAAAAACTTGCTAACGCTTGTATTTACGTCAACAGATGGCATTCTACCAAAAACACCATCAAGCATATGTTTACATAAACGTCAGAGCATGCATTCACTATCTCTAACTTTAATTCCACTTTCAGATCATGATTTCAAGCTATTTGCTATCATCAGTGAAAGACAGGAATTTTAGAAACTAGATTTAAACACAAACTCTGAGCATTTATGAAACAGTTTCTATTCAGCTTGCAAGCATGAATCTTTTGGACACGTAATGTCTTCAAACTCAGCATAGCAAGCCAGATAGGTACATGGGTCTGATCTCAGTTCAGCATCACCACATAGTATAAGCCTCTGCAATATATATCATTGCTAGAAAGACCTCAAAGGTACATTTATGAAAAACAAAAAAACAAGTTAAAAACTTGCTAACGCTTGTATTTATGTCAACAGATGGCATTCTACCAAAAACACCATCAAGCGGTTGTTTACATAAATGTCAGAGCATGCATTCACTATCTCTAACTTTAATTCCACTTTCAGATAACAAATAGCTTGAAATCATGATCTGAAAGTGGAATTAAAGTTAGAGATAGTGAATGCATGCTCTGACATTTATGTAAACAAACGCTTGATGGTGTTTTTGGTAGAGCACCATCTGTTGACATAAATACAAGTGTTAGCAAGTTTTAACTTGTTTTTTGTTTTTCATAAATGTACCTTTGAGGTTTTTCTAGCAATGATATATATTGCAGAGGCTTCTACTATGTGGTGATGCTGAACTGATATCAGACTCATGTAGCTATCTGGCTTGCTATGCTGAGTTTGAAGACATTACATGTCTAAAAGATTCACGCTTGCAAGCTGAATAGAAACTGTTTCATAAATGCTCAGAGTTTGTGTTTAGATCTAGTTTCTAAAATTCCTGTCTTTCACTGACGATAGCAAATAGCTTGAAATCATGATCTGAAAGTGGAATTAAAGTTAGAGATAGTGAATGCATGCTCTCATGTTTATGTAAACAAATGCTTGATGGTGTTTTTGGTAGAATGCCATCTGTTGACATAAATACAAGCGTTAGCAAGTTTTTAACTTGTTTTTTGTTTTTCATAAATGTACCTTTGAGGTCTTTCTAGCAATGATATATATTGCAGAGGCTTCTACTATGTGGTGATGCTGAACTGAGATCAGACCCATGTAGCTATCTGGCTTGCTATGCTGAGTTTGAAGACATTACATGTCTAAAAGATTCACGCTTGCAAGCTGAATAGAAACTGTTTCATAAATGCTCAGAGTTTGTGTTTAGATCTAGTTTCTAAAATTCCTGTCTTTCACTGACGATAGCAAATAGCTTGAAATCATGATCTGAAAGTGGAATTAAAGTTAGAGATAGTGAATGCATGCTCTGACGTTTATGTAAACAAACGCTTGATGGTGTTTTTGGTAGAACGTCATCTGTTGACATATATATATATATATTAAACAGTTAAACATCAATTTCCAAATGCGTTATTCTTGTATTTATTATTATGCTACTGAATCATTTATATCAATTTCTTCCAAAGTTTTCATTATTTTATATAAGATCTTCTTTAATGAATAAAATGTGTATGTACAATTTTTGTCTAACATGAATGCATATTTTATTTAGCATATATATTGACTATATAGACAAATTATGCTATCCAAAATGATTATACATATACAGGGCAAGCCATAAGATTCCACACATATTATGAAACCATTTTTGTTAATATAATATACTCTAAGATGTTTGCCATTGTTTTGAAAACACATTTCAATATGTTTTGGCCATTTCTGATGAACATGTATCAGCACATCTGGAGTTATGCTTGTAATGGCATTGATGATATGTCCTGTAAGATGGTTTATGTTTTGTATCTTTTTCTGATACCACAAGGCCTTCAAATGCCCCCAAAGATAAAAATCAAGTGGGTTGAGATCTGGGATCTGGGAGATATACTGACCAATCCAAGCATAGTGATGTATGGAAACTTATGCCCCCCCCCCCATATATATCTTAAAAAATTACATTATATTGAAAAGTAATGAGAACACTGGAAGAAAACAATGTAAATGATTCAACATTATAAATACAAGCACAAAATGTAATAAAATGAATATTTTTATTTAATTAATAATAAGTATATGCACATACACTGATTAGTAAATAATTATAATGATAAAATTAACAAAGAGTAGAATTGCATCATATAAATAATTAGTTGTCTAAAATGTTTCTAATGCTAGCTAAGGAAAAGTTTAATTTTAGCAGTAGGTGAGTGTGCTTTTGCCAGAAAAGCCAGATTAAATTTTAGCCTTAGCCAGCATTAAAAAGTTTTATGTAACTAATTACAAACAAGATAAAAAAATATAACAACTTCGAATATTGTATATAAATAAGTAAATATGGTATTATAACCATTCGTAACATTGATGAAGTGAAATGTTCTTTTAACAAAAAAAAATATAACACTATTATATTTAAAAATTAAAATAACAACAACAAAAAATAAACATAAAACTTTATGAGCCAATTACATTTTCCATTTTTATGACTACAGGCTGATTTGTTACAATAGATTAACATTTAATAATATAAATATTTTGCACAAAAAAATGGAACAAGAAAAATCCCAAAGCAAAAATGCTGTACTTAATTAAATATTAATAAATATTTAATAAATCTCCACTAATCAAAGTACTAAAATTTATCAGATTTTAGCACTATATGACCAAATTTCAAAGGCAGCACCATGACAGTTATCAATTGTTTTGTAACTTACTGAACAAAAAAACTGTTATTATTTAGCTGCTAGCAATTTTTGCTAAGTATCTAAAATCTAAATATTTTTAACTTTATATAATCTAGTTCTAAAAATGTATGCAATTTGATTATATTAAATATTTTTTATATATGTAATTAGAGGAATTTAAACTCTGGATTTTTTACTCTATTCATTTTCCACTTCATCTCCAAAAATCAATATACATAACTACATACATGTGATAAAGATGTAAACTGAGCACTGACTGTATATATATATATATATATATATATATATATATATATATATATATGGGAGATTATGATCTGGCCCAATTAATGAATGCTGGTTCTGCACAAAATATGTATATTGGGAATCATGTATCTTTTTCATATATATATATAAACGGGTGTTAATTTGAATAATTTATTAAATAATACAAAGGAAATTTTTGATAGAAAGACTATTCCTGGTGTAGTATATTTTATCCCTTGTTTATTTTATAAGAAGGTTTACATAGGGCAGAGTAGTTTGAGTTTAAATGAAAGAATAAAGGTTCATAAAAGTAGAGTTAAAAATAGATATCTTAGTTCTGCTTTGTATGTCCATGAAAAAGATACAGGCCGCACTATTAATTTTGATGAAGCTAGGGTTGTCTTCTTTGAAAGAAATGGCATCAAAAGAATAATTAAAGAATCTTTATTATTGAAAATGTATTATTCTGAAGCAATTAACTTATTTAAGAGTTCTTTTAATATTAAGGGTGGATGGAAAGTAAATGGATTTGTAGGTAGTGTTTAATATTATATATATTAAATCTCAAAAGTGCTAAGCAAACCTATTATAAATTAGTGTAAAATTATAGCTTCACTATTTAGTGCAAAAAAAAGTCACATATTTATAATTACAATTTTATTAGTGAAGAGAAAAATAATTTATTACATAAATGAATCAACTCGATTGGCAATGGCAGATTACGAGGGTAAGTAATTCTATTGGGACGTTAAATCAAAGACTTTTCTTTTTAAAAAAATGCCAACAGTACAATATTATTCCAAATTGCTGTAGAGTAAAAATTACCCGAGGCAATCACAATGCTGTTACTAAAAAAACTCAAAAATATTTGCTGGCAATTATAACAAAGGGATGTAAAAATGCTCTAAAGAAAGAGAATAAGTTATAGGATAAAATTACCACTCACAAAGTAATTCCCAACAACATTATTAACAAGTGCAATAAACTAGAATGGAAATTAACAGTCAAATTCATGGAAAAACTAAAATTTTTGGCACACAAGCAAATTATAAAAATAATGCCTACCAACGCAGCAGTTACATATATAAACAGAACAACAATAAATCCTCCGGAAGAAATTAGTAACATTCTCAAATTGGGGCCTAAGTTTATTGGGGGTCAGTGGAAAAGGTCAAAAATGGAAATTATTGTGGATGTCGAAGCTGGTCTTATAAACGAACCCAGAAGAGATAAAGTTATTGAACAGGTTGTAAAAATTATTAATCATAAAAATGTACAACCCAAGCATAACAGTTGGAATGTTAAAATTAATAAAACTAAATTTCTACCAAATAACTCAATTGTATGCATCAAAGAGGATAAAGACAATAGATTCATTTTGATTTCAAGAGCTGAGTACACAAACAAAATGGAAGAGCAGATCAATAAACTTAAGTTTACATGCATAACTGAAAACAATAATAAAATCAACAAAGATAGATCCATATCCAATATATTAAGGACTCATAAAGATAAAACACTGTCTAGGGCTGAATATTTCCGAATATATCCATCATCTTCCATATTTCTTAGAATGTTTTCCAACATAAAATTGCTTAAAGAAAACTCTCCTCTTAGATTAATGCTTGACTTTGGAGGCATCCATTATTTCCAAACTGCAAAAATGATTAATCTATGGCTTATAGATTCCCTGGGATTTGGAAACCACACTATCAAATCATCATTTGAATTTGTGGAAAGAATAAAAAATGCTAAAATAAATTTGGAACACAACATGACTGTATGTGATGTCAATGAACTTTATGGTTCAATTAACAGAAAAAAATCCATTATCATCATCAAAGATGAATTAATTTAAAAAAATTATCCAAAAAAAATGAATTGATTTTATAATAGAATTCTTGAAGTGGCTGGATAACAACATAGTGGCTAAATTTGAAAATAAATGGTATGTTATGAATGATGGTTGGCCCATGGGACTACCTATGAGTGGAGTTGTTGCTAGTATTGTCATAAACCATTATGAGAGCCAAATTCTTCCAAAATATTTTACATCAGATCCAACTCTCATATACTCTTGATATGTTGGTGACATTTTTATTGCAGCAAAACCCTCCACCACTATTAACATACAAAATGAATTTCAAGCTATCTCAGGATTAATCCTTAGTAGAATAGAGGAAAATAAGGAACAAGAAATAAAATACCTAGACTTGTTAATAAAAAGAGAGAACACACACTTAGATTATAAAATGATGATTAAACCACTGCACATACGTGGTTACACAAGCCCAAAATCTAACACCCTCAACACATATAAATGGGCAGGTATGAATGCTTTCCTAATTAGAAACCACCAGTTATGTAAATACATAGCGGATAGGAAAAACAATATAGACAGATATATAAAGGAAATGGCTAACATAGGCTTTAAACCTAATACAATCAATCAAAAAATAAAAACATTTTATAGAAAACTAAGAAATAAATTGCCTAAATACAATATGAAATACCTACCAATTCCATTCATACCTAATGTAACATCACATTGTCCAACAATTTTAAATTTAGCTTTAGAACACCTCCCAATAGTAACTGACTGATAAATAATTCTAAAGATAAAACAGAAAAAGATCAAGCCCCTCTTGTGGTCTATAAAATGGCATGCCCTGAATTATGCTGCCATGCATCATACTATGGTGAAACTCAGGATAACCTGAACACAAGAATTTACCAACATAGGTATGTTTTCAATAGGGTTAAAAATAAAAATGAAGGATCTTCAGTATTTTGGGACCACCAAGCAGCTACGTGCCATGTATTTGAACCTAGTTCTGCACAAATAATTTGTACAGAAAAAAATGATGCCAAAAGAAAAGTTAAGGAAGCTTTATATATAGCAAATGACATCAATGACAATAATAGAAGAGAGGCATGTTTTGCTCTCTCTAAACAATGAACTAATTAAAAATTCAAACGCATTTGCAAAAATCATAACAATCTTTATTTACAAAGCTATGAGTATGAGACTCAAACATAAAATCTCGACAGCACTAAGCAAACCTATTATAAATTAGTATAAAAATTATAGCTTCACTATTTAATGCGAAAAAAAAAGTCACATATTTATAATTATTATATATATTGTGTAGTTTTTGTAGTTCTTTACACTTGAGAAGTCTGCTTATAGCAGTGAAACCTTTGGTTGTGTTTTAATATTATTTTTTTGCTGGTCTGGTTGAATTTTGGATTTGGGGTAATTTTAATTATACATTAACTAGTTTAGCTTTATGCTTGTAATGTTTACATTTTAATGAGTTTCTTTGCATTTAAGAGGATATATTATTATGTATATCAGATGTTTGAGATGGAGTAGAGAATGAATAGATTAAAAAATTCTGAGTTCAAATCCCTCTAATTACTTTATAGAATCTCTATATTAATATAATTTATTTTTAGCATAATACTCTATATATAAAATGGGATATAACCAGTGTAATTCAAACTATGTTATCATCAATAGTAAGTTATATTTATATATTGGATTATTTCTGTAATCTAATATAAGCATTGAATGTTTTTAAAAAAAATTAACTTTATTTAAATATTCCAAATACATTGAACCGGTAGTAATAGCATACTTAGATGATGAAAATAGCCCAATATATAAATGCAATTAAAATACCATTATCTTTTAGGAAAACAACAACAATTAATTTGTAAAAATATATACAGATGTAAACACTTGCTGCTAATACAGTTTTTCATATCTGCATTATAAATATTCTAATGTATTATATTTATTTAAAACTTTTACATCTGTAAATTTATTATAAACATATAAGGAGAGAGTTCTATTATATATATATATAAGACATATTTTGCGGATCTATCCGTGTACAAGTTTAATTAGATATGCCATAGTTCACAGAAGCTCTCAATTGGGAAATGAATACTATATTCATTTCCTAGTTAAGGACTTGTGTGATCAAGTCGAAACATTGGAATATCTAATTAAAATCTTACACGGATGATTCAGCAAAATATCGCTTTTATATCTGTAATTCATAAAAACATTAGTATGAACATAAAAAAACATTAGTATGAATATAAAGAGAGAGGTATAGAAAAGCAGCTTATTTTTATTTTTCTAATTAATGACACTTTAAGGTTTTTACACCTAAGAAGTCATATAACTTACATCTGTTATTTTATTTTTTATATATCATCTACAACTTGCTTTTATTCTTAGTTACTAAAGTCTTATTTCTATATTCAAAGCGTTAATATATTTTTCTTTCAAAATATATTATTGAAAGAACATATGTAGTTAAAAAAAAAAATGGTGAAAAAAAAAAACGTTAAACTCAAGAGTCACACTTGTTAGTGTCAAATATAAAATAAATTTCTGCTATTCAAGTGTGAATTCAATAGCATTCATGTGTTTAGAAAGAAAGCAAAAAAAAAAAGGATTTAAGAAATAAAAAGAAAAGTCTTACATATTTATTTCATGTCATTATATATATTTTTTTCTAAATAACTTTACCATGAAATAAATACATAGCACACATTTACATATATGGATAAGACGAATTACACTGTTTTCTAAAATATAATGTATACATTTTAGAAAAACCTGACTTTCTTTGTAATAAACAACAGCTAAATATGTAGCTGTGATGAAATATATTCATTATTGTTGAAGGCATTATTATAAACTTTAAACTTTGTAATTAAATTTGACACATGCATGCACGTTTATATATAACAAGTATCTGATTAAAAAAAATAACTATGCATATATATTTATATATAATAAACTGAACTTCTTCCATTACTATGTGCATTTAACAACAGTACTTGCTAATATGTTAAAAGTATACAGATATACTCAAATAATTATTAAATTACATATTCTGTTATAATGGGGTATTTTTGTATTAAATACAAATATAGTCAAATTTTGTTCCTTTATATATACATCTATCGTTTTTCAGTATCCATCATTTTCTTTTCATTTTTTGGTCATAAATTCAAAGCCATTAAAACTACGTGTTATAGAAATAAGCATTAATCATTTATGAAATGTCTGCTTTTTTTGGCAACTATTTTTAATAAATCACTGCTCCTACCCAATATTCAATCTCAAGGATAGTTTTTTTTTTAAAAAAAAAAATTGAATCAACACTTTTATTTAATTAAAAACATAATAATAACAATTACATCTTTTTTCTCTCTTTTAATTCTTATTATTCAGAGATACAGTAATTATTTGTTGTTGTTTAGAAAAGATATAACTGCTCCATTCTCTCCCAACAATTTCTCATTTTTCTTTTAAATAATTGGCAGCATTTCTGCAAATTAGTTATTTAATATTGTAAAAGTGAAAGTTACTATGGTATACATATTTAGTTACTATATATATATATATATATATATATATATATATATATATATATATATATATATTGTAATGGGAGAAAGATATTTGAGATTCACATATATTGACCACTGGGGTGCCACTAGTCCAAAAATAGGAACTAGACATTTATTTTAAGGGTGGACAGGATATGCGAACCTGAACACACCGGACTAAACTCAGGAAGAAACAAGATATCCTAAATATTGTTTAGACAGCTGATAAATCACAGCACAAAGACAAACATCAGCCAAATTAAGTTTAAACAATTTATTAATTTTATTAAAAGTTGTGCAATAGAGTGAAGACATCTAGCCACGAATACAAAAGTGGCTTATAGTAACATACGCATGTTTACCAGAGAGGGCACAAGAGTATGACAAACATGAAGGCATTAAACATTTTGGCAGCAAAATTCTCTCACTTAAAATATATGAAATGGTTAGGATAATATCTTCTTGCTGGCCAGTTGTAAAATTACAAAAACAAACAACAACTCTAACTTTATAAATGGCTTTTATTTCTGTTTTAAAATCATATTCTGAAAATTTTTCCTTAGTTTTAAACCCCTGTTCATAACTAACAGTTATTTTACTCAACTCATTTTTAACCTCTTGAGGTAACTTATAACTGTCTCCAAGATTTTCTTTCTCCACTCTCTACTTATTTCAAACTTTATTTCCACCCTCCCTGTCCTAGTACTCTCCTATGCTACTTCAATTTCTATATCTTTTATGACTACTTTTTCTACTTCCTGACTCACTTTACTCATCTCATTTTTCAAATCCTTTTCCATCTCCACTTCTTTTTGTACTCCCTGAGTTTCTTCTACTCTTCCTGTCATTTCTCTTTTCATTTCTTTCATTTCTGCTCTCAGCTCTTCCAGTATTATTTGTTGACTCTGTTTTATTTCTATATTTTGTTTTGTTATATTTTGTTTCATTTCCAGCAACTCTTGTTGTATTTCTTCCCTCTCAGCTTGCTGACCTTATTTCATTTCTAGCAACTCTTGTCGTATTTCTTTCATTAACTTTATCATCATCTGTGTCTCACTCTCTTCTTCTTCTACTATCTGGGGGTATTTAAATGAAACAGGGCTCTCTTCCAAACCTGCCACCCTGTTGCCTTCTTTTTTACCTTCCATTTTTACACAAGGCTAACTCGCTATACTAACTTTTTTTTTAAACAAAAATCTCAAAGCAAATAAAATGCTATTTATTTATATGCAAGAAGACAACAAACTATTTTTACTACTTTTAAATTCGAAAATTTACTCAGAACGATTTTTTTTTAAACAACAACAAAAAAAAACTATTTATTATTTATGTCATATGAAAAAGACGACCTATGTATATTTAAGTCTTCAAAAAAAATTAACTCTGACAGACTTTTTTAGAAAATACGCTATTTATTGTTTATTTATTTATGTCATATGAAAAAGACGAAACCCCGTTCTACCAAACTGCTCCAACAATACATGCAATAATTAACAAAAATCAAATCTCTACCAACTAGATCTTGCCACTTACACCTGAAATATTTCTCAACCATCTAAACAAAATCTCACATGGGCTTGAAAACATGGAAGCCCCATGTTGGGTGCCAAAAATTACTATATATGTAATGGGAAAAAGATATTTGATATTCGCATATACTGACCACTGGGGCAACCACTATTCCAAAAATAGGAACTAGACAATTATTTTAAGAGTGTACAGGATATGCAAACCTGAACGCACTGGACTAAACTCAGGAAGAAACAAGATATCCTAAATATTGTTTAGACAGCTGAGAAATCAAAGCACAAAGATAAACGTCAGCCAAGTTAAGTTTAAACAATTTATTAATTTTATTAAAAGTTGTGCAATAGAGTGAAGACATCTAGCCACGAATACAAAAGTGGCTTATAGTAACATACGCGTATATACCAGGGAGTGTACAAGAGTATGACAAACATGAAGGCATTAAATATTTTGGCAGCAAAATTCTTTCACTTAAAATATATGAAATGGTTAGGATAATATCTTCTTGCTGGCCAGTTGTAAAATTACAAAAACAAACAACAACTCTAGCTTCCTGAATCAGAGATAATAAAACAGTTACTGTCCCACCAGAAATCAACGAAACCAGCACAGACCTCCGAGCAGTAATATTCTAATTACTGTCATTAAAATGCTGCAGGACTGCTGCACCTAATACTACATTCAAAGTAAACATGGTTGATCTCACTTACAAGACAGCAAAGATATTTGATTATGATCTTACGTAATCCAGAAAGAAATGACTACTTTCAGACAACCTGAAGAAATAACTTGACAAATAGCCAGCAAAAAGATTTTGTTGTTTGCACAAAAAGCACAAATGAAACATGCTTAAAGATTCTTTATTTTACAACTAAGGGCAGGTGAATAAATAAAGACTATGAAAACTGCCAATGCGTTTTGTAATAGTTAACAAAATAATCAGGTATATATTAAACATATGAAATACAATCTCCTAATGCACCCCCTGATAAACGAAAATTGCAAACAAACTTGGAATCTTAAAACTAAGATTCCAAGACACACTTTAAATACTAGCAAAGAGTACATACAGATAATAAATAATTAAAAAAACAATTAATACCATTTTAAAACATATTTATCATTAGAATGAGCAGAGATTTAATTAAATGCAATTTATTTACCCTGGCTAGAATAGGAAAAAGTTTAGCTTACAGTAAGTCAGAGTTCTTGTGATTTAGTGATGAGTGCACACTTTTGATAATAGTTCATCTTTCAGGTCCTTTGACAGCGGCAATGTAGAGGCAGTGTTTATTTTAGAAGTTCATGGCATGACTGAAAAAGAGCTGGTAGGCATGGGTCCATCCTTTGTTCAAATTAGCAAGACATTCTAATGATGGCAAAACTCATAGCAGTAGATTTTGATTTCTTGTAGAGCAACGAAGTTTGTCAATATATATTTAAGTTTTTAACAGGAATTAAATATCCGAACAGCTACTCAAAACCATATGACTCTTAGCAGGCAATAATCAAAGTGTTCTTTTCTAAACTGAATCTCCTCTCTCTCTTTGAAAATTGGCAGGCTATCTTTGCCTCGCTACATTTCCCACAAAAAACTTTCATTAGTGTCCATTCTATATTTCAGGCAGGGCAAATATTAATTTCCCACTCAATCTAATTTAAGACTTCCAACCAGGTATTATTGAAACAAAAACGACAATGCAATTAAATCTCCGCTTTTAGAATTAACTTTAAAATAATTACAATAAAAGCAACAGGAATATATAATTATCAAGCTTGACTGTTTTTAATCCAGTTGATTAAAACAGATGGTGAAAGTAAACTATTTTACAATCAATTTTATAAACAAAGTAGTGAAAGTAACCTATTTTAAAATCAATTTTATAAACATTAAATAATCTTTTTTTTTTTAAATATAAATGTGTATGTGTTTTAAATAATAATAATAAAAAATTGAGCATTAGACAGTTAATGAAAATGAAGTTGTTTTCCCTTTTTGATTTTAGTAATAAAACCATTGAATCGGAAATCAATCCGGCTCAATATATATATATATATATATAATGTCTATACATGTCATTATCTGCATGTATTCCCATATTAACTACTAACATTTTGATAGGGTTAAGCTGGCTATCAACTGAGTAATCAATGTTATTATAAATATTGGTTGTAGAAACACTGCTACTATTGATGTATAATTATCTATATATACATATATAACACACTCTTTTTTTAAATAATAAGGGTTAATAGTTTTGAATTACAATAGCTTACTTGTTCTTAAAGCTAACAAGTTACATTTTATGTAAAAAAAAAAAAAAAAAACATTACAAAACTTTAATCAAAATATATTTTATGTGTTTTGTATTTCAATGAATAATTGTTAAATTAATTTTTATATTTATTGTTCAATTAAGAGAGTTCACTTAATATATATTGAACCGGATGCTTTATCCACTTCAAAAGTTTTATGCAAAATTAAAACTAACCTTTATTTTTATAAAGTTTTAAAAGAAAAATATTTGAAAGTTTTGTATATTATCTTATTTTATGTATTAAAGTGTATGTGAAATAATGCACATACTCATTTTTATTTTAAAATTCTATGATTTTTATTTGTAAGAAATTTTAGTTTAAAATCTATTTTTTTCTTTCTACACTTGTTTTTTAAAATCTATTTGTAAAAATATTTTAATTAAAAAAAGTTTTAATTCTTTTGAAGAAAGCATTTTAATTTTGGAAAGTTTAATTGCATTCTTGTTTCTTTGATTGTAATCTATTTCAAAAGTAAAATAGCTGAGATTTAATTCTGCATTTACTTTTTTTAATTAATTTTAAATAAGAACACAGTTTAGATGGTTTTTTTTTTTAAATTAATATTAAGTTAGAGATAGAGATTTGCCCTGGTCAAACCCTTTTAATTAAAGATGACATGGGAGATAAGAGTGCACATAAATAGCCCTGGATTTTGGACTGATTATTTTGTGGCTTCTCATTTTTATATTCAACTTGTTATGAGTATTGTTTCAGCTTTAAGTATGATGCCAGTAATACCTATTCTAATTGCAGTGCTGCATTAAATTTTAAAGATCACGTTCTGCTGATAGGAAATTCTTCTGATAACCTACTATGGACTATTATTTGCTAAATAGCATTATTCTCTGCAGAATGTTAAAAATTACCTACCATGAGGAATCTTTTCTACAACATGCAGTACTAAATCAATCCAAAGATGGATCTCAGATCAAAATTTGTTCCTTCAAACATTATGCCAAAAAAACTTAAACAAAAACTGTTCCATTGCTTTTCTCCACACTTCCTACCAAAGAGATATAAATCAAAAGCCTTTGTGATGGACTCAAGCCAGAAAGAACTTTGCATATCCTGCTGGAGGAAATATGATGGACTTTTCATTAGGCCACAAGATAAAAATGTTCATATTCTCACCAGGGTTTAAATCTCATGCTTAGATCTTTGCAAAAGTCTCACTTTAATCTTAAAAGACATCTGTATTTGTTATAAGTTTTGAATATTTATTTAATATTTTAAATTATTATACATATTTTCTTATTACTATATACTCCATGTTTTTTTTATTAGTAGTACTTATTTAACCAAGAGTGTATTGCTAGTTTATATTTTATGTGATTAGTATTTTTTTTATTACTAATGTACCGGTCAAAACATGTTTATCCATCTAACATGAACTGAAACTAACAAAATGTACTTCAAACCCAGTCAAGCCCAAGATTTGGAGAAGACAATGAGATTCAATATTAACTAAATTAAAATATTCATATACATAGTTGTACATGTGGAAGTGGAGAAAAAGGAATTCGAACAATTCAAACAAGTTAGACAATAGCATATAGTTTAATATAATGACAAATTGTATACATTATGAATTAACTGCATGCATTAGTATGTGCGTGAATGAGCAAGCAATCTACTAAGTGGTATATAATTACATATTGTCATTTATGCTATTATTTCTCATATTCTTTTTTTTTAATTAAATGACATATATTATAAATAAACACACATCTTTTGTGGGTCCAATATTAAGATGCCAATCAATTATTAGAAAAAATTACATAAAATTTCTATTAACGCTTTGATTTATGGTTCTGAAACATAGTGACTAACATTATTTCGGAGAGCATTCGAAGATTCATTTTATATATAAGAAAACTATTTTTACACCATTACGGTCATGAAAATAAATAAATTACATATATATATATATTTGATGTTATGACCAAATATTTATAGAAAAAACATTTAAAAGACAGAATGCTTGATTTTCCCAAGACAGCTAGATACTCTTAAATACAGTAATAAATTATAACAGTGGGATTGTGTAACCAGACTGAAATAACATTATTAATAAAAGTAGTGATACTCGGCATTATATATATATATATATATATATATATATATATATATATATATAGTGACCATCTGGATGGGCACAAGGAATTGACATACTTTGTATCTGCATTGAATAGTTACATTATATTAAGAAAAAAAATGAAATAGCCTTAGAATTTTAAAACTTTTTGCTGGAGATTGTTTGAAGCTTAGATATGGATTGCTTATGCAGTTGATTGACCACTTTATAAGTATTCATTATTATTATTGTGGTTAGTGAAGTATTTAATGCCAGAGAGAGGGGTTGTTATTGTAGGAATTGGTATATTTGGGCAGGAAAATGCAAGGTTATTTTATATTAGTGTAGTATTGGTTGAATGGTTTCAAAATCCTTATTCTTTAATACTTATCCTTTTGTCAACAATTAATAGCCATTTCAATTATATTTAGTTAAGATACTTTAATATTTATAGTATAGTGTATGTGCATGCATGTATGACTCTGCATCGTTTTCATTTCATTTTCATCTTTTAACAACATTAAGCAATAGTACATGTACAATAAAAACATTTAAATTACAGTAATTATCTTAAATAATTTAACAAATATATATTTCTTTCCAATGATTAATAGATAGTTGAGTCAATGGATTATTTTACAAATTAAATAAATTATTAATCATTTTTGTTTAATAGTTAATTAATATTCATTTTTCTTTCAAGTTTGTAGAAGCTATTTATTTTATTATTTTTGTTGTCTTGATATAATCAAAATGTTTTTGTTTTTTTTTTTAAAAGATTTTTTTTTTTTGTTTTGAATATGTAATTAGCCTAGATAGAAAGAAAGCGTGGGAGTAACCTTGTGAAGAAAAAAATGACCTTTTGCTAAAGAGAGCTTTTTAACAAAGATCTCCAGTGAAAAATTTACATATGATGTAAGGTAATGGTAGCCAGAAAACAGTGGCTCATTTTTTTTATTGTGAAAATTTAAAACCAATTGCTGAAGTCAAATTGATTTTAAAAAAGACTTTGGAATAAAACATCAAAAGGATTTTAAGAATTTATTATGGGACAAGTTAATTTCAGAATGCAGTTCTAAATTTTAAACGGTACTCAGTTTACTTTACTCTCCTCAATTTAAACATTTTTAAAATAACCCTTTCATAACTATTGCTCTTTTAAAAATGTATGTTGATAACGTCCAGTCTACACTACTCCATTTAATTGTCATTTTAAACAGGAATAAATTGTATGAATATTATTGTTGTATCACTAACCAACGTGTGTATTTTAATATATCTGGGAAATGCATGCAGAACTATTTTACAGAATGTATTTTAATTCTTCACTATTTTCCGTGTTGTGTTTTTGTGAGGATGAAACATAGAATTAAGAATATGCATATGTGGATAAATCATGCCATGTTCAAATTCACCATGGAGAGATAACACTATTAATTTATCTGGTGTTTCTGGAAATAATACATATTTTAAATGAAGGAAATAAAACATGAGTTCCTTCAAATTAAGTATTTGCTGAGATCGAATGGAAGAATAGAAATGCGGGTAATTTCTGTTCTCTTCGATAAAGATGGAAAAATAAAATATTATTAGTTGAAGAATTACTAGGGAAACACGGTATCTTAATGGACAATATTTAAGAATAAACCAGGCATATAATAAATCATAAGTGTTAAATGCTATTCAAGAAACTACTAAAATAATTACGTATTTAATTTAGAACTACAACGGAATAAGTGGGATAATTTCTGTCCAACAGTAGTTAAGAATTTATTATGTTCTCATCATAATAGAAGACAAATTGATTGCTTATGTATGATACAGTAACTTAAATAACTTTGTTATGAACATTGAAGATGCTGAGTCCTGTTAAGCATGATTATATTTGTTTGGTTACCCTGCAGCAGTTTATTTTAATTTAAATTCAGTTTGGAATGTGTCCCATATTGTTTCATAAACCCGGAGCAGAGCTTTGCAAGTGAACTTTTATTTTAAGTTACAAAACAAATAACTTTTGTTTCTTTATTTCTTTTTTATTGCTTGTCATTATTAATGTATATTATTGATAATAGGCTTACTTATTATTATGTTTTATTGATAATTTGGGTTATTTTGATTTTCAAGACCATCTCCGAAGCGTATCCAAATGAGGAATACGCTGGTAAAAATTGTTTGTGTACAAACAGGTCTTATTGTTTTTTTACAAAGGTAAAAGAAATATATATATATATTAATATATTATTAGAGAGATTTATATTTATTTTGTATACTTTATTATCTCAAAGTGAGAATTTTGTTTCTTTTTCAATCAACGAACGTATAACAGAAATAGTTTACTAGATATGAAAGAAAGTTCATTCGTGATAATTATAACCATTCAATTTTAAAAGATAACCTAAAGTTTATTCTGAATTAAAAGTTATACCTTAATGCAATATTTAATTACCATGTTGCCTGCATAGTGTGTAATTTAGAGTTAATTTTATATATATTTTTATTCGCGGGTGTGTGTCTGTTTTGCACAATTATGACATTTGTTTGATAAAGTTCAGTTTGTGAATATTTTTATGTATAAATTTCGGATGCTGTCGTATTCTACTGAATGGAATGGATTAGTATGTTATCTGTATGTATTTATCTGCCAGCGTGTATTTATAATGTTCGATATTTAGAAGAGCTTTGAGAATGGAAAGAAATCTGATTGCGTTATAATGTTTGTAGGGATAAAAGATTTTGCTTATTTAGTATATGTTTTTCCATGAGTAGAGCCTAGTTTGTATTATATGCATATGATTAAATGATATTTTTTGAAGTTGAGTGATGTTTTCTTAGAGCCCTGGTGATAAGGAAAAGATTCCCCACCAATAGTATATTTAGAAGTAGATGAATTATTGTTGAAGTATGATTAAATGATGTTTAGGAAGTTATGTGACGTTTTTCTTACATTCTTGGTGATGAGGAAAGAGGTTCCCTACCAAAAGTATATTTAGAATCAGATTAATTATTGTAGAAGTGTTCAGTAAGACTTTATCTGCTCCTCATGTAGATTCCCTTATAACGTATAGTCTGTATAATCATGAAAATATAGCTCTGTGTTAATTAATATGTGGCCAGATAAATTGTTAAATTAATTCTTGATGTAATATTAGTGTCTTATTTTATTGATGAATTACGACATTGTCCGAAATAAAGTAATTGTATGATATTTTCTTAATGAATGGAGAATTTGTAGAAAAGATTATTTTCTATCATTGTTGCTTGACACATGCACACACACGCGTAATATAAATAATATCGCGTATATAAAGTATAGAGTTATTGAAATTAAAATGAGAAATAAATGTTTTGAAATACATTACATTCATTTAAATAGAAGTATAAAGTTATTGAGATTAAAACGGGAAATAAATATTTTAAACTACAGTGTATTTATTTAAATAAGGGTTATAAATCATCAAATCATCAGAATGAACGTGATTTTGTTGCTATGCATGAAAGATATTCGTAATTGAAAGTGATTATTTAGTCAATTAGAAAAAGTTGCTTGGTTGAGAGCCAAATATAATTAATTTGATTTATTTTATTAATCAATGGTAATATCCTCTCAAAAGTATTTTTTTTTTTGCGTTAATAATATAACATGTTGTTTATTTAGTGTCATGTAGATGAAACATGTAGGCAAAGCATGGCATGTGTTTGAAGTCAGAATATTTAAGTTTGTTGTTAATTTGCTTTGATAATAGGGATAATCCCAAACTGATGCTTAAAGTTTATTCCATAATTTAAAAATCTGTAGGACAAGTAGTCCAATTGTAAATATGTTAAACCAAATTTATTTTATTGTAATAAATGATTTATTTTATTTGTTTAAAATCTTAAAATTGTGTCTGGAGTTATTATTGTATACATTCGTATTTTTCATTTCCACATCTCCACATTTCATAAATCTATCATCAAATAGATATATTATTTTAGAGTTATAATATTAAATCTGCTGGTGTCTGACAATATTGTTTCTACTTAATCCAAACATTATAAGGAACATTTGCCACTGGATAAACGTATTAGAAAGGTTGCCAAGTTAATATATTTGTTAGATGATGATATGAAATTAAAATACCCTATTTCTGTCATTATCTTATCATTGAAACACAGTAGAATATTTTAGTCAATTTGTTTCATTACATTTTTATCATACTTTAGAATTATAACTTATGGGCCAATGTAGTTTATTTAATTCAACTGTGTTTGTTAAATTCCCTGAGATCTTATTGTTTATTTCTTGATTGGCATTAAAGTAGATGTTTAGATTGTGATATGCCAAGTCATAGAATTGTTTAGTATTATAATTATAGCAAGCTGATATATGTTATATTTGGATGAAGGAAGAAATTAAGTTTAAAGTATATTTTAATAGACTGTACCGATAAACATGATTCTTTATCATACAATTAATTAATAAAAAGGATTTACATTATATTTAGTGTTTTGTAATATTTCTTCTTTCATTTATTTATCATCATATATCTTATGAACTGCCTATAGCCTCCCACTGAGCTGAGCTGAACATAAACTTAAATATAGAATCTCAATAATAGTTTTTTGTATTATATATCTTGTTATATTGTTCTATTCATTAATAGAACTGGCGCCTAGGCATTTCGCTCATGTAATGTATATGAGCAGTGTTGGGAGTGTAGGTTATATATATATATACAGTAATATATATATATATATATATATATATATATATATATATATATTAAGCAGAGCACAATTTTAATATTAGAGCATTAAAACTGGGTCATGAAGCAAAAGAAATAATAATATGAAGAAGTTTGTGGTGGTGACATCAGCAAAGAACTAACAGGAAAAAGTCATGCTTCTGGATGAAAATAAAGTCTAAGACCCCCTTTTTGGGGAGAGCTTAGAGAAAAGTGGATAGGCATGCTGTGCACATCACCACATGCAGGCCTTTTATATGAAGAAAGTGGATAAGCATAGCATGTGCCAGGCATACTGAAATCACTGTCAGAGGCCTTTTTATATGAAATAAGTCTCGGGAAGATCAACTATTCACAGGACAGAAAATAATGAGAAATCTATGGTTTCAATCTTGTCACAACTTCCAGATTAGAAGCACATATAAATATAATCATGAAGATAAGGTCGAATGTCAGTAACACAGTACAGACAAATGTCACTAATGACATTGATTAAAATTTACTGCTTTAAAAATAAATGACCCTTGTTTGAATGCCATAATTTAGATAAATACGCTATGCCACTATTATATAAAGGAAAGATTTCATTTAATAAAATATACTTAAGATTGGATCCCCTTCTTTTCTGTGATTTAATATAATTCATTCCCACCTTTATGGATTTTATAACAACTGAATATTTAAGCTTATAAATATTTTAAGAGTATGCAAAAAGTAAATAACTAGCAGTTATATACAGAAAACAATTAATAAGTCATCATTTCAGAATTGAATAAATAATATTTTAAACAATTTCAGAGCATTAATTAGCTTGAGTTCTGGATTCACCCTGGGTAGAGTCCAGAGTTACAAATAATAAATTTTTATACTAAAACAAAATGTTGACTTGTAAACACCATCTGGTAAGCATATTAATTAACAATGCTTGTCAGGTTTTTTGAGATTCATATATTAATAATAAAAGCATACATATAAAATCAAATAATAAATAACTATAAATAAATTACTGCACCAAAGTTAAAGAAAGTTAGAGCATATGAGATAGAATAAGTTTTATAAAATTCTTTGAGAGCAATTTACATTTATGTTCTAGTAAAATAAAAAAGTTAATAAATAGTACATTAAAAAAATCTTAATAAAGCTTGAAATTAGTTAGACAAGCTAGATTTTTTTCAATGGTGGCAGTTTGAAATAATTTACTTGCACAATTCGTAAGAGTTCATTTTAAAGACCCCTGCGAGTTTTTAGGTGACAAGCAAGTTCAGCATTCTAAAGTTCTCTCTCAGATTTTTACTTCATTCTATGGAAGCATGATGGTATGGTAGTGGAGAAAAGAACTCTCAAGAATCAGAAAGATGATTGGCATATACTCCATCATCTTAGATTTCAAAGTTGTGTAGAGTATTGATGGCAGCACAGTTCTTTAAGTAATAACTCATCTGTTGGTGTTTAAAATTGTCCCATTTTATACTTCTGCCCAGGTATTTGAAGAATGCTTTAATTTATTTCTAGCTCAAATCTAATCTTTAATCTAAAATCTTAAGTTTTCTTTGTTCATTGTTTGAAGATGTAATCATCAGATAGCTGTCCAAAAATAAATTCAAATCTATTTTCAGATTGAAAATAGATTTGACATAATGTTTATATAAAAATAAAATCTATTAATCCCATTCCTAATTTTATTTTCAGTAAAACCTTAATTAAAAATTCCTTCCCAAGATTATAACAATATTATATTTTCAACTCTTTAATTATTTTTGGACAATTAATGATTGCATCTTCCATCTTGGATTTTGACAAAATATACAATTTAATAGGAAAAATAATTTAAAAAGAAAAAGTTTTAAAATGAAGTATAATAACATTTTTTTTTTTAAAAATCAATATTTTGTTAGTATGTTTGCTCATATATATATATATATATATATATGAGCAAATCCTATATATATATATATATATATATATATATATATATATATATATAACTAAAGGAGCAGGATGGTATATAGGGTTTGAATGCAGATCAGTAGATGACACTATGAAGCTCAATCTTAAGCTAAGATTGACTGCTTCACTATCCCTTGATAAATGCTTTGGCAGACAATCATCATTTTCTTTTATGTCACCTTTCCCTTTTGTTATGCTATAATTTATTTAACTAAGCTTGGCTTGCATAAACCTTTTGGCTTGTGATTTATCAAGTATAGTGTTCTGTTTTTTCTAAATCAGAGATTTTTTTTCTTTTATTTAGGATCACAAATTTTATTCTTTCCTTGCTTTATTTTTTATCTTGTATTGGAATTAATCTTGATAACCTTGAACATTGTCAATCATGAGCTGTTTTGCAGACATATGACATTCTTGGTCCCAATGCTTTGTTCTGAGCCAAGGAAACCTTACCTGCACTGTTTCATTGTATTCCCTACAAGACTGCTTCATTTTTGTTTTGAAATCTCTAAATTGGGAAACCGGAATTAGTTTTTGTAAATCACTAGCAGGAAGTTATTATAAATTCCTCTTTAAATCATAGGTGAGAAAACGAACTTATTTGCCAGAGTGTTTATTTTTACAATACTCCTGTATACTCTCTTATAAATACACTTGAGAAATCTAGGGCCAATTTTCATATTTTTGTTTGCCTGGGATTTATTTTATTTTTGAATTTAATAAACTTTAAAATTATTTAGAATTATTTTGGCTGACACTTATCTTTGTATTCTTTTCTCAATTGTCTGAATGATGTTAAAAATCTCTTTCTCTCCCTGGGTATAGCTAGTAGCATCCATCATCATCATTAACTTTTGATCCCTGTAAATTGAATTTTGTATGTCATTCAGGGCCTAGTGGTGCTCTTGGTGATCAAAAGAAATGAAGTGGTCAGTACCATATAGATACCTAAATGAAATGATGTGCTAAAATGGAATTGTGCTGAACATGTCAAGGAAAGAGAAAATAATACATAAGTAATTGAATTCTTAAAATAGATTCCATAAAAGACCTAGTAAAAGATCACTTGTGAGAGTAAATTGATTAAGTAATAAAGATTTCTTGACTATTTTAGAGAATAAAAGCTATTGATTAGAAAAAATGGATTAATCTTGAAAAGATCAATATTATCCAGTGGATTGACAATGATTAAAAATTATGATAAGTCAAAATAAATATTGATAAGATAACATTTTAACTCTGTAATGATATGCTAATATTATAGTTAAAATTTTACTTCTTAATGTTTATTTTATAGATTTATTAAACATACACGTGCAAATACACATATAGATTAATAATTATTACTGAAACATAACTTTCTAAATAACATATAATCCAAATTTCTTTTGTTGAATTATGTGAATATGCGTCTTTTAATTACTAAGTTGAAGTAAAATTAATTACATTTCTAGATATCATTCTAAAATAATAATAATTTGTCTATTCATGCATATAGAATATACATTTACATGCACATAAAGATATAAAAGTTAATACACTTAAATAGATTACTTCATATATGTAATAAGTTATTATAGTTAACATGAAGTACCATTATAATTTTATAATTTTAAACCATTGTGTTTAAAAATTTAAAAAAAAAACATTCTCATTCAAATTTAATTTTTTTTTTTTTTTAATTTAAAAAGTTCATTATACGAAGTCATGTGAGGAGTCCTAGAATTGACTCCGAACCTGGCACATCCAGCACTCAAACTTCTAAACTTTTAAGCAACGGCATTCAAATATTATATAGTCACGAACTTAATATATATATAATTACGAATAGTATGTTATTTGAAATCAGGTCTAACAATTAAAGGATACTAACAGAATACGTTGATTTAATCACGTGATTGTCATTATATTTTTTGCACTTCTCTTAAAATAATTTATTTTATATTTAGAGATTTAAGTTTTTATTAAATTAGAGAAAAAATTATGTGAAATAATGAAGTGTATATATAAAAACAATATTTGAAAACAATGGCAATTAATTTTAAAAATAAATATTGCAAATTCTGTTAAAAGTAGATGTTTACTTTTAAATATAAATCAGTAAAAATAATTTTAAAAATGAACTGACATAGTGATAAAGGTTATTTTTAAAAATATGTTTGGAAATTTAAATCTGACAAACAGATTCTTTTATAGATAAAATGAATTAAGAAAACTATTTTTCTGTATTTAGTATTAAATAAGAATATAAAAATGCAGATTAATCTAAAAAAAATATCTTAGTAAATATAGTTGATGAATACAAACTAAATGATTTATTACGATGAAAGCTTATTTAAAAATTAATAAAAAATAATTCAAGTGAAGTCAGTGTAGATCATAAAGAAAGCATAATAATGAAATATTATATGTGAATAAAAGATTAAAAACAATATATATTGTAAAAATTGGATGGGTCAATCCTCACAGTTGATTATGATATTTATAAAATTAAAAAAAAGAGATGAAAGAAAGCAGATTTTTTTTTATTCTTTGGGTCTGAATTATTTAGTATCAAAGAATAATAAGCAACTTTTAATCATCTGGATATATATATATTCATTTATTAGTCAAATATGTAATGTAACTTGCAATATCTTTTAATATAGCCATAGAAAATGTTTCAATTTTTAATTTTCACTCGTTTTTTTTTTATTATTATTGGTTTTTTTTCTTTAATATTTATTTATGGTTGTTAAAAGGGCAATGATAATAATGAGTGAAAAATTGATAAACAACTTGTATGAAAATTACATTACATATCATCATCAACCATTATCAATCCACTGCAGGATGAAGGTCTCTCCAAGTTTAATCCATCTTCTCCGATCTTTAGCTTCTCTTTTCCACAACACCCCTGCACATTTTCTTATTTCATCCATCCATCTCACATGTGGTCTCTTTCTGGGTCTTTTACAATCTCTTGGAATCCAGTTTAAAATTTCAATTGTCCATCTATTATCATTTCTTCTAGCAATATGTCCAGCCCAACTCCATTTCAATCTTTTAATTTTTTCAATAAGGTCAGTAACACCTGTTTGTTGTCTTACCCATACATTGCGTTTTCGATCTCTTCTTGTTACTCCCAACATACATCTCTCCATACTCCTTTGAGTGGTCTGAAGTCTCTGTATTGCTCTTCTATTAAGTGTCCAAGTCTCAGATCCATAAGTAAGAACTGGTAAAACACATTTGTTAAAAACCATTCTTTTCAAACACGTAGGCATATTTCCTTTTAGTATCAAGTTATTTCTACCAAAAGCACTCCAACCAAGTTTAATTCTATGATTAATTTCCTCCATTATGTTTCCATCTGTATTAATAATCTGACCTAGGTATTTGTAACTGTTAACTTCTTCTAATTCTTCATAATCAATCTTTATTTTCATATTTTGAGCAAATCGATTAAACATTACTTTAGTCTTTTTAACATTTATCTTTAGTCCTACTTTTCTACTTTCATCTGCTAACTCCTGCAACATTTCCTGCAGCTCTGAAGCATTATTTGCAAAAACAACTACATCATCTGCAAAATCTAAATGACTTAAATACTCTCCATTTACTTTCATTCCTTTAGTTTCCCATTTTAATCCACAAAATACTTCTTGCAGCACTGCTGTAAAAAGTTTTGGAGATATGGAGTCACCTTGCCTTACACCTTTCTCAATGTTGATTTTTCCAGTATCATTATGTAATATAATTGTTGCTGTTGCATTTTTATAAATATTCTTTAAAATATGACAATATCCTGGATCTATACCTTGATGATCCAATGCTTTAATCACTGAAGAAATGTGTATAGAATCGAATGCCTTTTCATAATCTACAAATCCAAAACATAATGACAACTCATATTCATTTGTCCTTTCTATGACTTCTCTCAATACCTGGATATGATCTATTGTACTAAAACCACTTTTAAATCCAGCTTGTTCTCTTGGTTGGTGGAAATCCAAAGTTCTCTGTAGACGAGTTGTAATTATCTTGGTAAAAATTTTATATAAAACTGATAAAAGGCTGATAGGTCTGTAATTTCTAATATCTTCTTTATCACCTTTTTTAAATATTAATATTATTACTGCATTCTTCCAATCTTCCGGTACATCTTTATCATTTAGACATTTGGTATATAACTTTGCTAAAATTGTTTCTATTTCTTCACCTCCTTCTTTTAATATATCAATTATAATTCCATCATTTCCTGGAGCCTTTCCTTTCTTCATACATTTAATTGCATGTCTCACTTCTTCATTTAAAATTCTGGGCAATTCGGAAGATGTAATAGATATAGGAGGTACTTGTTCTTTATTACTATATAATTCTTGATAAAAATCTTCTACCAATTTCATGATGTCATCTCTCTTTTTAGTAATAATTCCATCTTTTTTTCTTATTGCAGATATAAATTTCCTACCAATACCAAAATGATGTTTAACATTTTTGAGACTTTTATTTTCTTCTACAGCTTTCCTTGCTATTTCACAGTTATACTTTATTATATCATTTTCAACTCTTTTCCGTACCATTTTACAAAATTCAAGATATTCAATTCTTTTAAATACATCATTTTTGTATATCTTCATATTCCTTCTTTTCTTCATAAATTCTCTAGTCTCAGTAGAAATTTTATTAGTCAATTGCTGCTTTTTTCTACCAGCTATCTTTGTTGCAGTTTTTAAAAGTGTATCAGTTATTTTCATATTAATTTCATTCAAATCTGAATCATGTTCAAAATCTCCTAACACTTGAAACTTATTTGTAAGTTCTAATTTAAATTCATTAGAATGTTTCTGAAGATTAGGAATATCAACTGTAAATATTGTTTTTCTCAATAATTTTTGTCTCTCTAGTTTTACATTGACACATAACTTACACCTTACTAATCGATAATCACTTCCTGTGTTAAATTTATTAAGAACATTACAATCTTGAAATATGTATTTCCTGTTAGTCAAAATATAATCCAATTCTGCTGTACCTTCATTTGGATGCTTCCATGTCCATTTCCTTTTAACATTTTTTTCAAAAAATGAATTCATAATATAAAGTTTTTCTTTTTCTGCAAACTCCACAAGTCTATGTCCTCTCTCATTTCTATTACCATAACCAAAATTACCTACAGCAATTTCATCTTTCATTTGTCTACCAATTCTAGCATTAAAGTCTCCCATAACAATTTTAAAATGTTGTTTACTCTGATCAAAAGCCTTTTGTACATCCATATAAAAATCTTCTACTACTTCATCACTATGAGAACTTGTTGGGGCATAAACCTGAATTATCTGCATTTGGTATCTGCTATTAAGTTGTATAACTAATCTTGCAACTCTGTCCAATACACCATCAATCTCCACAATATTGTTCTTCCACTTTTTATTTATAATGAATCCTACTCCACTTGTATTTCCAATATGTGTGCCTTTATAATAGAGTATGTGTCCACTTTTTAAATCAATTGTTTCTTCACCTTTTCTTCTAACTTCACAAAGTCCAATAATGTCCCATTTAATATAAGACAATTCTTCTTCTAATTCTTGCAATCTTCCTTCACTTGAAAGTGATCTGCAGTTGTAAGTACCTAAATAAAAAGTCATCATCAAATGGCAGCCTGGGTCCACAATCAGGGGATTCTTAGCACCCTCCGCCTTCGGCCACCAACCGCTGCCTTGGTTGGTGACTTTACAGCCTCCTGGGAATAAGGGCCATGCTTTATTTTTGTCTGTCATAATTGTATATATGTATTGAGAAAATATTTATCATTTACACAAACATTCATTCTGCCTTATCAGGCACTGAGAAGAAAGACCATGGTGTTTCTTGATCTTAAACTCAGAGGTAAAAAGCCAATAAACTCACCATGCTGGCTAATGCGTGTTGGTGAGCAGCCCATCCATGTTCGTATACTATATGAATAATCACATAGTAATAACAGCTGCAATGACAAGAACGTATGGAGTGGACATTAGGAATTTGCCCTGCTCGGTTCCTTTAAGGCCTCCAAGAGGAATCAAAGGGTCTCCTTTCAGTTAATAACAAACTCTTTTCTGCAGCCACATTACATATATTATTGATAATATGAAAAGTTAAAAATATATGTGTGAATTTATTTATTTGTAAAAAAAAGATTTGTGATTTATGTAAATGTATTTTTTAAACTGTTCTTATATATTTTTAATTACCTGTATTACTATTTTTTTATTAATGCCAACAAGACAATGTAAAAAGTTTGAAGGGAAAGACATACAAATGAATTTAATGATTAACAATTAGAATTGAACTGATTATTCCTTGAGAAGCTATAAATCTAAAATACTGTGACCAATTACATAATAAAAGGAAAAAGCATGTGAAGATTGTAATTTACTTTTATTACTTTTTGGCATATGGAAGGCTAGCAAAGTTTTATTCTTGCTAATTTTTCCTTATTCACCTAAAAATAAAAAAAATTTTAATTGAACTGAACATGATTAGCAAAATGTATGAGTAGACAAACCATCTATCTGAAGTCTTAATCCCTATTTGCTTATATCTATTAGTTTTTACCAAATAAAAGATCATTAACAAGCATATATTTGTAAAAAAAATTGTATTAAGGAACTACCTATTCTCACTCAGAGAAAGGAATCAACGCTATGATGGGAAAAGCCTTCTAATAATTCTGATTAATTTTATTAGTCCATCTCAGCATGATTTTCAGACAAAATATTTCAAAATCAACTCAAACTCTTCAAAAATTCATATGTTCATTAACCTTTTAACCGCTAATTATATTATTGGTTGTATGAGGTAAAAATCAAATCTTTTAATTGGCCAACTCACAAACTGAAGACAAAGCCTATTGTTAAAACATATTCGCCTATAATATTAAATTCAACTCAGATACGTTTATAGAAAGTATATTACTAATTTTTCAGGTTATGAAGAGAACGAAAGTTCTTTCAAAAATAAATTGCTATTTATTTATTCTAAAATATTCAATTTCAGCAACATAAAAGCTATAATATAAACAAAAAGGTCGACTTTTACATTATAGAAAAGTAAATATTTCTTTTTATTAGATCTTTAATATTTTTACTAAAATCTTCAATATTTTTCGAAAATAATTTTGTTTTTTTAGTATATTTTTTAAAAAACTAGTTTAATTTCTGAAATTATAATTTTTTAATACTTAAAATTGCATTCGAAATGAAAATCTCAGCGTTTTTCTTTATTTTCTTTGATCAGGCGGTTTCTTTGTTCTTTCCAGCCAATCAGAATGTCTTTTTCGGCTGAGAGCTCACTAACAACCAATTACAAACGATGTTCTTTCTTTGTTTAGGTTTAAATGCGTTTTTTTTTTATTTTTTACTTGTAAAATAATTCGGAAGAGGGCACCATCTTACAGAACTTTTAAAAACCTATTCAAAACCTATCAAACGAATTTTTTAGCATAAGAACTGGCAGAGTTAGAGTGACATCAGATGTCTACAAGGAGCTTTGTAAGAGGCGGGAAAAGGGTTAATAGTGTCAAGCAAAAGTCAGAGCAGAGATTCTTCTAATAACTGTTTATATTATTAATAAAATAAAAAAAGTATGAGATCAATCAAGCATGATTCATGTTTAAAACTGATATGTGTACACGTTTATTTTTGGTTATATATATATATTATTCTTTAGTATTTCATTAAAAGATTGAAGATTATTAACCTTTGGGTTGATTCCCTTGAATTATTTCATTTTTAACCACTTTGCCTCCTGGTGAATTTTTTCATAAGTATTATATGCTAAAATGTGTGTAAAATAGTATATTTTATTATATACAACTTTCACTGAAAATTTGCACTAGAAGGCAGAAAATTAAAAATTTCTGCTCTTACAATAAACATAAGCCCCACCCTGACATGTTCAGCCATTGTATGTTGCCAATGCTGCAAAACATTCATCGTTTTATGACATTGTTTAAAGAAAATAGTTCCAATGACTAAAAACATGTTTATTTGTGAATTTATTATTTAGATATTTTTTTACAATAATTTACACTATTTTTATTAGATATCAAAAAATACAAATTATTAATAACTTAGTTTGTCTTGAAATACTTTATTTTAAAAAAATATAACATTATATTAGTGGAAAATGTAAACATGGCCTGAAGCAAATTACAAGCTTAGCTTCTAGTTAAGCAATCTACTTATACTTACGAGTATGAAAATATCACAATTTTGCAATAAATATTAAAAAAATTTAAACTTTTAAAGCATAATTTGTTAGATATAAAAGAAATAAATAAATATTTATTTGGATGTTTAAAAATAATAAGAATTAAGAAATATTTCTTTGATTTTATAAACTGAAAATAATCTTTCTAAAAAAATGATGTCTAAACTCTTTGTTTTGTTTACAATCTCATTTTTTTTAATATTTACAGAAACAAAATGTAAAATTTAAAACTTACTTCAATAGTAAACAAAAATATCTAACAAATGAAATCAAATTTATTATTTTCTGATCAGTAATAATCATTTAATCATATATTTACATTGATTTGTGAGACAAAGAAAAACATCAGAAAAATGCTGAAATGTGAGAGTAAAAGGCTGCATGATAAAAAGATTAACAGGTATTATTATTTTTATAATTTGTAATGCATACATGTATACTTAACATATAGCATATATATAATATAATATAAATGTGTTAAGTAAACTTTTTATTGACATTTGGTTAATGTGAAGAGTACTTTAAATGTTACAATTTTTTGATATGATTGTTATTAGCAAAGTATATATGATACTTACATAGTATGTCTGCTGGAAGCATACCAACCAATTTATTTTAAATAAATAATTTTCAGGGTCTTCCAATGCATTGGAACAAACAATATGGCTGAGTAACATATTCATTATTTACTTTTTTATTTATTTATTAAAATTACAAATACGAGAAAAACAAAAGTCCAAAGGATTGTAATTAAAACTTCTTTTAATGTAAATTCATTACACCAGCTCTAAACTAATCTCATTGCATTCACACACAATATTTTGGAGTTTTTCTAACCATATTTTTTCCAAACATGCCATTGCATCTCCATTCATGTATAAAGTATCATATCATGTCCATTATGACACACACTTTTTGAATGGACAGTATTTTGTAATTTTGAAAATATTCCACTGTAGCTTGTTCTGTTGATGAAAGATTCAAAATTTTAATTACATTTCCAAAAATGATAAGGCAAAAAAAGGAATGTTAAAAAAATCATCACATGTTATCAAATGATAAAAAAAAATAATGATAATTTTAACCATGTGTTATATGTTTGCCTTGTGTTAAGTGTTCACCACATGTTAAAATTTGGATATTATGTTGAGAATGGAATTTATTAAAAATGTATTCAAATTTTTTAAAATTAACATTTAATTTAGAATACATTTGTTAATATTTTTAAAATTAACAGGCTATATATGTTTGAGAAAATAATTTCAAAAAAAAAAAAAAAAAGAAATATAAACAATTTTCAGGGTTGAAATATTTATTTACATTTTATTTTCTCAAAATTATTTTTTCAAACATGTACAACTTGTTAACTTTAAATTTAACAAATGTATTCTAAATTGAATGTTAATTTAAAAAAATTTTATACATTATTTTAATAAATTCCATTCACAACATAATGTCCAAATGTTAACATGTGATGAACACTTAACACAAGTTGAAAAGATAACACATTAAAATTATCACTATTTTTTTAATATTTGTTAACACATGGTGATTTGTTTAACCTCCCACTTTTGTTTTATCATTTTTGGAAATATGATGAAAATTTGGAATCTTTCAACCACAGGACAAGATGCAGTGGGATATTTTCACAATTACAGGATAGTGTCTGCTTGAAAAGTGTGTATTGTAATGGGCACAATATGGCACTTTGTGTGTGAATGGATGGATATTCAGTAGTATGTTTCGAAAGGAACATGGGAGAAGGCTTCAAAATATAATTTGTAAGTGCACTGAATTAGTTTAAAACTGGTGTAGTAAATTTACATTAAAAATTTTTTTTAATTACAATCCTTTTGGAATTTGGTGTTTCTTTTATTTATCATTTTAATAAATAAATGAAAAAGTAAATATTGAATATAATACTGTACCGGTCGAAACCCACCACCACCGCAAGTCAAATCAGATTCAAACTCAGCTTAACCAAAACTGAATTCAAACCCAACTCAACAGCTCAGGTAGCAGAAATCGACGGCACAGTGCTATGCGCCAAGAACTAGCTCCACGGTTGGTGAGGACTAGAGACCCTTTTACTGACACGAATATCAATTAACTTTGACTACTTTTAAATCGAATCATATGTATGTTCGGGTTGCCAACACAGACAGCGAGTATTAACATTTAAATAATTATAAAAGAATGATGAACTGAGAAACCAAGTATGTTAGAAAATATTTAATAAGAATAATTTGTTTTGTTTCAATCAAAATATAGAATGCATTAATTACCTCTAGTCTTTAAAAGAATTGATAAATATAATAAGAGTGGCGGTCCTTATCATATGCCAACAAGTATTACACAACATGGGATTCTATGTCTATGCCCCCAACGAGAAATATAAAGGCAGATAAAGGTATTCATTAAGAACGGAAATGATTGTTCTAATTTTATTACGGTGGAATGTGAGATTTATTTTCACATTCGGAAATCTATTCATGAAGAGCAAAACGTATTTTAAGGCATAACTTTAATCTTGATTTGAAAACTGATTTAAACTAAATATATTTGAGAATTGGTTCGACTTTAATTTAAATCACTTCATCACGAATTACGAGCACGGAGCGGGTTTTACCGGAACAAAGATGCAATGGTACTGACGAATTACAAGGCAGAGAGTAAAATTGAAAGATGATCGCTAGTCGATGATCGAAGTCCTATGGCGGCTTGCATTTGGCAAGTCTTACGCCCTTTGACTAATGAATCGGAAAGGAAGTACTTTCTTCCTCGAGAAATTTAAATAAGAGAATATGATCACCGACCAGCCTAACGGAGCGGAAGATGGCCCTACGTCAGCAACATTTGATGATGATGACTTGATAGTCATCGTTGAAAAATAAAACCCATGTAGAATGCTCTACGTGATGACTTGACCAATTAATTAAAGTCAAACGAGCTTTTATCGAACTATTTTAAAACATTTATAAACTATATTAATTATGCCCTAATATCGTGCCCTTCCTGAATATTAATATAAAATAACAAAAGTGGAATTAAAATACATTTAACCCTTTATCGACCCTTTTTGCAATAAAAACATTTAAGGTTATATTCGAATAAATATATATTAGTAGAACAAGAAATCAATATTTTAACATTATTTGAATACATATATATATATACTTATAACGTAGATAGGAGCTGGGGACATAGGTGAAACATTGAGCTAATAATTTATTAATAGCTAAAGGTAAGAAAAAAAGTAGTAAACATGTAATATTTTCCTTTGACTCGATGACTAATAGAACTTATAAATTTAGCTCTAATGGGCGAGAATTACTATTTGAAATTAATGTTATATTATTTGTGTGAGGCAAATGGAATCAAAGGGCTCATCGAGTCGAAAGATTATTGGCATATAATTTTTAAATACGACATTAATAAAGCACACTAACATATATATATTAAACGAACCGCCAGGTAAGAAAATAAAAAGTTTAAAGACTAGAGATCTAAAGAATTAAGCTATAGATTTACAGTAGCATTTTATAACTAAAAGGTGTTACAAAGATTTACATTAAAGAATAAAAGAGCTCTTAAAAAGAAGGAGTATAAAATAAAGTTCGAACTGGCCAGAAAGTTTAACGTTCATATTACCATTCCGTGCTTGTCCTTAAGTTACTCCTCCAAGTTGTTGAAATGTAGGCATCATTGGTTAACTACTGGAGTAGTATTTTAGTAGCTTTCATTATTTTAGCAGAATGATCGATCCGGAAAACGGTTCAGCAGCTCCAGTGAAGATTCCTCGGGACTTTAGGAACCGTAGCCAGATCCCTGATGTTCTAGCCCTCTATCATGATGAAATACAATTTTTATACACACAGAGTTCACTGCACTACTCTACAACCAAAACTAGTCTTTTTCTTTTCTTTTCAGGGCTATATATCTACTGTTCACTGATGCCTCCGGCTAGCGCTCATTTTATTATCAATCTGGTTTTTTTTTATAATTAGTTGTTTTCAGAAACATTCCTTCGATAAGGCTTTCAAACTAATTTTTGAATTCCTTTCCTAATTAGAAAATGAATTCTTAAAGTCTGAAATGATTTTAATTAAAAATTGAATTCTTATCTTTTTTTTTATTAATAAAACTTTACTGTTGTTTTTGAGAATTTGAAAGCCTTTGGAAGGAATGT
The DNA here is from genome assembly GCA_028023455.1 of Epiperipatus broadwayi. Taxonomy (NCBI): domain Eukaryota; kingdom Metazoa; phylum Onychophora; class Udeonychophora; order Euonychophora; family Peripatidae; genus Epiperipatus; species Epiperipatus broadwayi. The sequence goes on along the minus strand of JAQFVV010012650.1, from coordinate 309,360 downwards.
AGCTTTTAATCGCAAAACTTTACAAATTATTTAAAAGTAAAAAAAAAACAAGTATTCCCGACGCAATGAAACTTTCGAACAATTATATATATTTAATATTTACAAACATATATACGCACAATCCAGGCAATTTAATATATGTAAATTCATGAACATTTTATCATGAATTTATTTAGAAAATTGATCCAATTTAAACTAAACTAATTAATTTTACTACGTATTTGAAACAAGTTATTCATTATGGAAATTAGCATGGATTGAACGTATAAAGCCCCATTGCATCGGAAATTTAAGGTTAGTATTAGGGTAAATAACATGAAGCTAGGATCGAACTCAGACCCGACTGCTTCAATACTCAGCATATTGTTTATACCATGTGTTGGAAACCCCTAAAAATGGATTATCTAAAATAAAACAGCCTGCAAGTTTCTAGCAGGTATATAATTTTATTTGAATATAATTTAAATCGTTCAGTAATTAGGAGATATGCTTGAATAGCAGATTTGTTATTATATATATATATATATATGTGTGTGTGTGTGTGTGATCTTAGAGACCTGTATAGTCTTTATAAATGTTTATTAATATAAAATTCCTACTAGTTTTTATGAAGTTAAGTGTGATATATATAAATGTAATATTGTTTTTGCTATACTTAAAGACTTTTTGTTAAATAAAAAAGATTATTTCAAGAGATTATTTGTATTTGAGTATCTCAGAAAAGGGAAATGTTAAAAAAAAAACTCAGATATAGTTTGAAGAGAATATTGTTATTTTTTTGATCTTCTGAAAAGTTAGTATAATTCTATACAATGAACAAATTTCTGATCTTAAATCATTTAGATGTTAGCAAGTGTTATTATTATCATAGGACATAAATGGTCTTCATTTCAACATAAATGTGATTTAAACCTATAAGATGGAATAGATGTTCTGCTTTGTTACTTTATGATATTGTTGCCACTCTAAAAAAAATACGTATAAATAAAAGATAAACCAATAGTTTTATTTAAAGTTTAACTTCATATTTATATATTTTTTTAATTTTGGAATCATATCACTTATCTGTATGTGTGAATCATAGTGCAGTACTTGGTTTTGATAATATAATTATTTTACCCTGAGAATATTGAAATGTTATTGATAACATGTACAAACCTTAATAAAAATCTATATTGTTTAACCTTAATGAATTAAGATACTAAATAAATTCTTTACATTTAATTGGTTTATAAATATAGTTTAAATTTAATAAAATATTCATTATGCTTCTCTTTTATATTTATCTAGTGATCAATTTTCATTAATAAATTTTAATGTTAAACCCTGAAAGTAAATAATTACATTACAGTATAGAGAGATAATAAAAATTTGACATATTCTTTTCATAATTATTTGGAGTTTGACTTGGCTAGTTGTGAGATTTTATTTCAAAAGCTAATATATATCACTTACCATTAGAATTTGATATATAAATGATAGTTTTTTTCTCCATTTCTTCATTATTTAATTTAAAAACCATCTTTTGTACAATTATAATTTGAGTATAGAGAACCTACAGGACATTTGACTAAGAGAATCTTTTTATACCTTCAATCAATTACAATTTAATATACCTAAATCTGTGGGGCATAAGAAAGCCTCTATCATCATCATCATAATCATTCATACTGTTACAATTTGGATGCCACAATTTATGGAGCATAATTAAGCATATCATCCATCCCCAGTTTTGTATTATTAATATATATTTACCAAAAATTATAAAAATATAAAATTAAAAATTTGTGAAAATTATGATATTTATTAATATTTTATTAAAATGATAGTAGACAGATTTTTTAATTATATTTTTTAGATGATTAACAAAAATAAAACTCAATACAGAATAATGTTGCTTTAACTTTTAATCATGCAGATTTAATAGAATCATTTTGTATTTCAAATATACTAGCTAGCATGCAAATAAAAATTCATACTATTCAGAAATAATCATATATTTAAAATAAATCTTTAACTATATATTTAAATTATTTGTAGAAAATAGCATTCAGAGAAATGTTGAAGTATTTCAAATTCTGATAACAACAAATAACATGTATTGATATTTTCTATTATTGAATGAATTAATCTCATGTATATTATTTTACTTGCTATTTTAGTAGGTAATAATAATAAACCAAATATCTGTGAAAACACTAACTAACTAATTAACGTTTTAGTTACTTTAATGAAGTAAAATAAGTGAATAGTTTTTTCGTTTGAATTCCAGTATTCAGATTTGATGCATGATCCATGAACTTTGGATCCAGAATGTCCCATACTATCATTGCATCAAACTGTGTAGGAAATTAGGTTGATGAAAAGATATTGATGAAAGACATCATTTATAAACAAATATTCAAACAGATTTAAATAAAAAATAGGTGAAAACAATATTTTAAAAATATATAACTTTACTACTCTAATGGCCAATAATGTTAGTAATCTTCAGTGATTATCATTAATTAACAGCCAAAATGATAGGTTCTCAACACCAATCTATAACCCAATTAAATTTTTTGTTTACTAACTAACTTTTAGCCTTTCTTAATTACTTTATTTTTTTAGAATATCTTTCAACTTATTTTCTCCCCTCCATTTGTTTTTACTTAATATACAACATGCCTTTTTTAAATTTTTCATTTCCAAGTACATGTTAAATCAAGTTTTTTCTTCCTCTATAATTTTTTTAAAAATATAATTTTTTTAACATTTCATCATGTCAAATACTATTTTTCCTAATTTTGCTTTATTATTCTTCAAATTTTCACTTTAAAAATCTTTATTCACATTCCTATTCATACTTTTATGCCTAATTTTATATGATGTATTAAGTGGGGTGATGAGTTCTATCATGCCAGGTTAATCCTTGAGTTTGTATCCTTGTAAATGGTCATTCAATTGTGGAACCATGTAACCCTAGTCACCCTCTTATCCCATATTGTTAACTCAATAATTTCTACCATTACAGTATATATAATTGTCATATTTATTTGATTCTAATTTATCTTATTAATTTAAAATAAATATTCTGCATAAACAATTAGTGATTTAATTTTTAACTGTTCTTTAGAGATTCCAGATTAGCTGTTAAATTATCCCATTTACATAAATATAGACTTTGCAAAATTTTATAGAAAATTATAACACAAAGCTAACAAACAGCATATTAAATCTTTATTTTAGATGCTAGAAATTGTTTTCAGAAGAAGATTATAACATTTCTAATTCATAAAACATAGTTAATAATATTTTTGTAGAAAAATATTGTTTCAAACCAGAAATTATAATTTCACAAATAATCATAAACATTACAGCTCATTCTATTTATCTCAAATGAGATTATAAAGCTTAATTCACCTTTAATTGTGATAGAGTTTGCTATTACATTACATCACCATTTTTGTATCTATTTTTGACATGTCTTTTTATAGGTTGCAGAATGTGAATGACATGAGATTCAAGTCAGAGCAGAATAAAGTATTTTTATAATAACTCAGAAAATGTCAAGTTATTTTTGGATTTTTTTAAAAATAATTGGATTATTTTTCCCTTAGTTATGATTCATCATTAGTCAGTAAACAATAAAGTAAAAAAAAATCATAAAATTTCTTACCAACTAAGAATCAAACAATCATTTCAAAGCAAGAGATTTTATTTTATATAAAAATAATAATAATAAATAATGTGAAAAATGAAACTCTTTAACATAAAACTGGCTTTAAAAAATCATATGATTAAAACATATCAGTATAACTTGCATTAAGTATAGTTTTTCTAAAAAGTAATTTAAATTTGTACAGATCTGTTAAGTCTGTTAATTAATTTTTGCCCCTTTAATTTTCCCCATAACATTTAGAAATCTCTGAAGGTTTTTTTTTTTTTTATGCTGGAATGAAACATTTAAGATTGTTATAAATAGAAAATCATATGACATAAAAAATAATAAATTTATATGTGTGTTATGTTTAATTGATTTCACTTAAAAAGATCTATTTATGCAATAGTCAAAACTATGGACCTGAGAGACTTTTAAGTATAAGTTTATTATTTTCAAATATTTACTATAATATGATTTTCTATTTTATTTATTGTTATTAGTATATATATAAAATACATATTTTGCGGGTTCATCCATGTTAAAAACTTTTAATATTAATATACTGACGTTTCGACTTGGTCACACAAGCCATCCACAGAGTTATAAAAGGTAGAAAGACGGTTGTAGAGGCGCTACAATCACTGATTTGAATAAAATGTTAAAATTCCACTAATAGCAAAAAATGTTAAAATTTAGGAATGTTTTTTAAAAAAATCTTTCCAAATAGGAGGAAGTTTACATGTATCATCTCGCTTACTGATACAATCTGGCCTTTTAAGTATCTCAATGGCTTCTCTAATTTTGCATTGGTAGAGATTATCACATCTGGATATGATCCTGGTACTAGAAAAATCAATTTTATGACCTGAATCTATAGTATGGAGTGAGAGTGCTGATGATGATGAGTGTTGTTTAACTGCATTAGCATGCTCATCTCTCCTAACACTGATGCGATGATTACTCATACCTATGTAAGAAGCTTTACAGATTTGATCAAATATCATGTAAAAATTGTAAAGCTTCTTACATAGGTATGAGTAATCATTGCATCAGTGTTAGGAGAGATGAGCATGCTAATGCAGTTAAACAACACTCATCATCATCAGCACTCTCACTCCATACTATAGATTCAGGTCATAAAATTGATTTTTCTAGTACCAGGATCATATCCAGATGTGATAATCTCTACCAATGCAAAATTAGAGAAGCCAATGAGATACTTAAAAGGCCAGATTGTATCAGTAAGTGAGATGATACATGTAAACTTCCTCCTATTTGGAAAGATTTTTTTAAAAAACATTCCTAAATTTTAACATTTTTTGCTATTGTTGGAATTTTAACATTTTATTCAAATCAGTGATTGTAGCGCCTCTACAACCATCTTTCTACCTTTTATAACTCTGTGGATGGCTTGTGTGACCAAGTCAAAACGTCAGTATATTAATATTAAAAGTTTTTAACATGGATGAACCCGCAAAATATGTATTTTACATATTTAACCCGTACAAATCTTCGTTTTAACATATATATATATGCCATAATTAATTGTGTAATTAATAAATCTCAAAGATATAACTTATAAAAATTAGTGTAATGTAATGCACTTAAATGTTTTATATTAGGACATTAAGAAAACAAAAGATATTATAAATGATGGTTATATTCTAAATTCTAAAGTAATGCCAATGCAAAGCTTTCAGGGCAAGTCTTAGGAATTGTTCAAGTTCTAATATTATTAACTACAAATCAAAATAAGCTTAAATCTTAATTGTGAAGTGTGAAGCATAAAATACACAGTTAGCAAACCTATGCTCTGTATAGTTTGATACAGTGAGAGAGTGAACAACTCTGGCATTTAAGCTCAGTAATATTCCCAGTTCTATCACATTTGTTGCTCAAAGTTGTTTTGTTCTCCCAAACAAGAATATGACTAGGTTATTTATTTATTTAGCACACATATAGTGTGCTAATGTTAAAATTCATGAATTTTGGATATGATATGATGATATCTACTACTATTAAATTTAAATGCTTTTCAAACAAGGAAGGTTTACAAATGAACTAAAAATATTGCTGTGGTATATTATACTTAATTTCTTAAATATATTATCACCATTATAATTTATTACTTTTATTACAATATTATAATTATATTTTTATTTTCGCAATGAACTAATAAAGGATGATTAAATGTTATGTTAATAGTGATATTATAACATATAGATCTATAAAGCATTAGTTATATAAGTGTTGGTGTTTTATTATATTTAATTCAATTGATGAGATTTAAGTGCTTATTATAGAAGATAAAAAAAAAATAATTGTGAATTTCGTAAAGTAAATATTACTTTCTCTTCAAATGAATGTATGTGTAAAGTTCCTATATGTACGATATATTATTCCAATATTCTTAGCAGATGACATAAATAATAAATTATTCATACTTTCTTTCAATGTGATTATTTTTATGAACACGCGCATGTATAATAATGCACATACATCTTAACATTCACATAATATATTTATTGGCATATAATGACTTAATTTAAACATTGCAGTAAATATATATTTTAATCAATAAAATAAAATAAAAACATATTTATCTACATGTACACAATATACTTATACTTTTTGGAAATTGTTTTTAATGTTATATTTATAAACAAAATAAAAAAAAAAAAATTTGTCTAAAGCACTCTTGGTAATCCTGACTTTTAGCGTCCCGAACAATTCGCCCTCTATTTTTAAAAAAAATTCAAAAAAAAGTGTATGTAACTATATCCAAGTGTAAATGCTAATAAAAAAAGATTAAAAAAAATACTTACATTTACATGCGTATTTTTCACGTATAGCGGTCTTTGCTGTATATAGAACTGTAAATAAATGACGTATATTAACTGTAAATGTTTTTCTGTAAAGAAGAATAAATAACAAGAAAAGAAACTTACATTTTTAGGAGTAATTGGAAGCCACACAAGCAAGGAAATGCACGAAAAGGTCGTTGCGTGCGTGCAGATTTCTGAAAGAAAATTCCTGCAGGTAGGATGAGAACAAAGGTGTGCTCATCCCAAATTGGTATTTTAGCTTATGCTTTGCAACAGAGTGGACATAGGCAGAATTCCACGCGGTCAAGCAAAAGTAGTTCAGAATTTGTCACGTGTCAAAAAACCAATTCACATTTAGGATCCGGGTGTCGAACTCGGTCATTCTATATATGTCATTTCAGAGTATATGTAACTATAAATTTATTTTTTACACGAACATCAATAAATCAAATGGATGTAATTGCAGAGTATATGTAACTATAAATGTCTTTTTTACATGAAGATGAATAAATAAAATGGATGTAACAAAACTTAATTTTTTAGGCTCTATTTAGTCTCACGCAAAGTTGCTATAAAAATTATGAACTACTGTACTTTGGTCATTTGTGACACGTGACAAATTCTGAACTACTTTTGCTTGACCGCGTGGAATTCTGTCATTATAAAAAATGGACGGATCCTAAATATGAGTTTGTTTTTTTTGTTATTGAGTGTTCTTTATGTAAAAACATTTAGAGTTAATATACGTCATTTGTTTACAGTTCTACATGCAGCAAAGACCGCTATAAGTGAAAAATACGCATGTAAATGTAAGTATTTTTTTTAACATTTTTTTTTATTAGCATTTACACTTGGATATAGTTACATACACTTTTTTTTTTAGGTGTGAAAAAGTAGTTAGTTCATTTTTTTAAAAATAGAGGGCGAATTGTTCGGGACGCTAAAAGTCAGGATTATCTTTTTTTTTTTGTTTACATTCAATGATACAACTTCTTTTATGACTAAATCAAGGAAAAAGAGTATATTTTTGTATAAAAAAAATTAAACACACTGTGGTTACTTTAAATGTTATTATGAATTAAATAACACATAAAGGACTAAAAGCAGTTTTTTTTATTTTTTTATCTTAGATTAGAAAGTTGTCTGTTCTTTCCCTCTTTATCAGTAATTATTTTAAGAATTAAAACTAAAGAGCACTAGAAACAATATTTTTTCAAACCTGGGTATGCCTATAAATGAATATATGAAGCATGTATAAAGAATTAATATATATTTTAAATATTATGCCAAAAATATACTATATCTAAGCACTTTAATTTTGTAATTACTATGATACTAAAGATAAATAAAGACATATGTTTTTGAATTAAAAAGTAATAAACTGATAAAAGCTAATGTTTTATAAGGGTTGGTGCAATGATGTAATGACAAACTCCAAAATTCATGATTTACAAAATCATGACAAGTCTTTCGCTTCCTGTGCTCAAACTTTTTTGAACTCTAAAACAAATCACTTGATTCATTTAGCCATTTCTTCTACAAGCTTTATGATAAATGCTTAACCAGAGCCAGCACTTAAAATATCTCTGTCAGGAACCCCTCCCCAAACCCATGACCATGGTTTCATGCTTTGACACTCCTCAGAGAGGTATCAGGGTAGGTTGAGACCCTAGATCTAAAAATACCAACCCAAAGCCAAGCACTTATCTAAAAGATCTATTGAGTGGAAAATCTGAAATTTTCAGACATCTACATGTCTTCAAACCCCGCTATCCTACCCTGACACCTCATGAGGAGTGACAAAGCATGAAACAATGCTCAGAGGTTTGGGGAGGGGTTCCTGACAGAGATATTTTAAGTGCTGGCTCTGGCTAAGCATTTATCATAAACTTGTAGAGGAATTGGCAATCCTCATTGTTTATAACTTACAAGCTTAAGAGATAGGTCATGTAATATATGACTCCTGTTTTGACTATTTATAGTCTCTGCCATAAGCCTTACGCAATTTTATATTGCTAAGATTACTAATATATGGTATGGCTGAAGATCTATCAGCCCCATATAGCTATTTGAGTTGGATAGCTGAGTTTGAAGACATGTAGATGTCTGCAAATTTCATATTTTCCACTCAATGGATAACTTTTAGATAAGTGCTTGACTTTGGGTTGGTATTTTTAGATCTAGTGTCTGAATCTACCTTGACACCTCTCTGAGGAGTGCCAAAGCACAAAACCATGGTCAGGGGTGTGGTCAGGGTTTCCTGACAGAGATATTTTAAGTGCTGACTCTGGCTAAGCATTTATCATAAAGATTGTAGAGGAATTGGCAATCCTCATTGTTTATAATTTACAAGCTTAAGAGATATGGTCATGTGATATATGACTCTTATTTTGATTACTTAATTCATTTGTTTTAAAAAAACCTAATAGTAAATAAAATGTGAAAGATATAATATTTAGGTGATATTAAGTTCAGTATTATAATTTTAAACATACAGATTGTGCTACCAAATGTTTGTTTAATGTAATAATTTTAATTTTGTTTATAATTTTTGATGATTGTTATTTTTATTTTAAACAATATGTAAATGAAGTAGTAGCTGATGATGCAGACGATAGGGTGTATTTGCTGGGTGTATGTATATACATATATGAAAGTAGATTTGACTAATCTCTCCCTCTAACTGTGAAATAAATAACTAAACACACTATTCTTGCATTAGCAAACTAAACAAATAATAAAGTGATTTTTTATTCTTTGTTTTTGGATAATATTAAACTTAATTTACTAACAATATTAAAATTTAGGAATAGAACTGATTTTTGAGTCAGATCTAAATATTGTAATATTAATTATAAAATAAGAATGACTACATTGAAGATTAAAAAAACAGTATTTTATTTTAAACAATCTTTGCAATAATATTTTCAATTAATTACAAACTAAATTAATAAATAATTTAATAATGCTAAATTCCAATATTGTCAGTAAGCTAAGTTTAATATCATCCAAAAACTAAGAATAGACAATTACTCAATTTTTTGTTTAATTTGCTAATAAAAATATAGTAAATTTGAATAATTATTTTATATCTAGAGGGAGATTAGTCAATTCCCTTTCCATTTACATTTGTTAAGTGGTGTGTGATCATTTATTTATTTGACTTGTAATTGAGTATCATTGTGAAATATTTTTTAAAATAAGATCTTGTATAATTTGTTTAGTTAATTATTATTTCATAATTAATATTGTCATATTTAGATCTGCTCAGGTATCAGCTCCATTCCAAAGTTTGACATTATTAGCATCTAAATTTATTATTATCTCAAAACAAGAAATAGTCAACCACTTTAATCTTTATTTATTTTGCTAATGTAAGAATTGTAAATTTAATTCATTATTTCACAGTTAGGGGGAGATACATCAATTCTACTTCCAGTTTTGAATATTAAATGTTATATATAGTAGACTGCAACCAAACTATGTAAAGCCTGGTGTTTTTTTTAAATTGATTGTTTAATAATTTTTTTTAGATTTACCTGTAAATCAAACAAAAAAAATTAAATTATATATTAAACATGACAAATGTAGTAGCCAGAAGGCCAACATTTTATCTTCAATTACATGCTAATGAAAATTAAATGTAAACATGGTAATAAAGCAACTCCCCCCCTTACTCCATATCACATTTCAAACATAAATTTATGTACTGTAATCACATTTTTTTTTGCAATTTAAATATTATTTCTCTGCAGTTCAAAACCTTTGTACTGATTTTTTTCCAAGTTTTTTTATTAATTCTTCACATAAATGTAATGATATACTAAGCAAAATTAAATTTAAATATATTATTATTGCATCAATTTTTTTTTCCTCACTAAATATTACATTTTAAACATGAATGCATGTACAGTTATCACATTTTCTTCATAATGTAAATACGATACATCTGTAATTAAAAGAACAGTTTTTTCCAAACATTTTTTAATGTTAGAGACCATTGTTTCTGTGAAATACGTTGCTTTATCACTTTTTTAAAAACATTTAATATATATTAAGCAAACATTTTAATATTATATAAATAAATTTCAGAATTTTAATAAACCTAAGTTAAAATTTACATTTTAAATATTTTCTAGCTTTATAAAATATAGTTCTCTGAATAAAAAAAATTTTTTTTTCTGATAGTCGGTCAATTGTAAGGTTTTTTTTAGCTTTATTAACCCTTTCAACGATTATTATTTAATTGGCCGAATGAGTTAAAAATCAAAACTTGTAATTGGCCAACTCACAACTTTAACAAAATCTATTGTTAAAATAGATCACTTTTAATAATATAAATACATTAGTTTCGCTTGTAAAAAGTATATTACTGAATTGTCAGATTATGAAACAAACGAAAGTCTTTTCAAAAATAAAATTTGATTTATAATTTAAAAAATATTCAATTGCGGTGAAATAAAAGTAACCGCTATTCAACCAACCAAAAAAGATTGCGTCAGCAATCTTTTTTTTTTCACTTTAACGTTACGATCAATATGTAGCAATAAATAAATAATTCTTGGTAATATCTTAACTATTTTTCTAAAATAATTTGATTTTTAGTATTATTTTATTAATAATAATTTGTAATTCAATTCAAATATTGTTTAAAATGTTGTAAACATTCGTTTATAATTTTCGTAATAAAAATCAAAACGAACGTAACTTTTTACTTTTTGGAAGCCATTTCCCTTTCTGACAGAAGTGGGACAGCCAATAAGATTCAAGAAAAGTTGGTGAGGAGGCGGTGCTTTGGTTTTGTTTGACATATATGGTCATTTTTATTGATTTTTTACTTGTAAAATAAATCTGAAGAGGGCACCATCTTACAGAACTTTTGATTTTCTTTCAAATGACATATTATATGTATACGTGGGATAAAAAGTAGCCGATTTAGAGTGATGTCAAATCTTCTCATTTTTAGACGAGTCATGCATTCAAAGAATTAATAGTTATACTATTTATTAATGTTGGAACCCAGCCCTGTAAAGGCCCATGATTTTTTTTAATTGGTTGTTCTAACATTTTTTTTAAGATGTAATATAAATTAAACAAAACATTTTAATATTATATAAATATATTTCTAAATTTTAATAAAGTTAAAATTTATTTTTTTAATATATCTGTCATATTTGATAGTTTTAGGGCTTGAATATATATATATATTTACTGGAGTGCCCTCTGAATTAATAGATGTCATTTATTAATCACTAAATAAGTCATTCATCTGAACTCTATTAGGGGATTGTCATACCATGAATGCACAGAATTCCTTAACATTGAATTATAAATCAGTGCCTTTTATTGTTTCTGCAGCTAGATGGGACAAAATACAAAAATGCTGGTCATTGTTGTATTTTTTTTCATTAAATATAATATTTGTAATATTTTTTTAATTGGTTGTTTTAATATTTTTAAATCTAAATTTAATGTAAATATGTTTTTGTTAAATATTGCTAATTTACAAAATTTAATTAATATTGCTCAATATGCTGTTTACCTGAACTATATTAGGATATTGACAGACCATGAAAGCATGGAGTGTCTTAATGTCAAATTATGAATGGGCATTTGTGCTGATTCTGCAGTTGGATGCAAACCTTTACCATGAAATATATACTATATCTATGTAGTTAAGAGCAATTCTGATTTTCCCCCAGTATTTTTTATTTAATGGCAGTATTATTTCCTTTGTACAAACATAATGTTGTAATGTAATCAGAAAAACATTTATTCATCAATCAGACAACATGAAATTTACAGCTTTTATATATAAGATATATAATATTAAAAAGTAAAAGCTAGCATAAAATTTAAATAAACGATATCATTGTTTTTTAAAAGATTCTAACTATTTTTATGATCCAAATTTCCAATTGTTTCATTGTATAACAATCTTCTATAAAGAAATATGATTTAAAACAAATTATAATTAATATATATATATTGATTTAGAATTTTTCACAGACATAAAGATCAAAACAGTAAAATATAATACAAACTTTCTATGTGATAATTTAGATGAAGTTACAGCTATAATATGATCAAACAACTAATTGAAATTGTTAGTACAGTTGAAATCATGTCATCTGATAATAACTATAATATTTGTCTTACTTACATTAAATTAAAACCAGTTCACTTATAGTTTAAATTTGTAGTTTTTATAAAATTAATAATTCAGATGTAGATATTTTATATCTATAAAGGTTTGAAATAACCTAAGTAACAATCAATTAAAATTAAAAAACAGAATTAAATATTAATCATTTTAAATTGCTTAAAAAGTTTTATTTGTATATTTTTATATGTAAAATTTAAATACTACTTGTATTTTTTTTTTTGTTTTTAGGTGTAAATATAGCTGTATTAACCCCCATATCATGGTTCTAATACATAATTTAAAAAATGAGAAATAATTTGATGTAGTTATTATTTTAATTCCCAGTTCATGTATTTACGTATATGTGTGTGAGAAAGAGAATTAAAACTCATTATTGTATAATTTACTATAATCTTTAAAATATAATATCCATAAAATTATTTTGAAATTAAATGTTATATATGGATAGAAGAGACTATTTCAATGTAGATTATTTGGGACGTTTGTATATATATTTAAAAAAGTATCCTCATAGACCATATAATATAGTTGATTTGTTGAAAACTAAAAATTAAATTAATATAATCTTTATTGAAAACAATCAAAATTCAGTATTTACAAAGGCAAAAAATATTGTATTGGATTTTTAGTATGATTTATAAATGGGGTTTTTTAAATGTTTATGATATATTTTTACAAATCACCAACACTATGACAAAATTTTAAAAGTGATTTTTTTGTATACTATTGAGTATAGGAACGAGTGCTATTTTAATCAACAACGAAAATACGTTAGTGGGTTACAAGTATTTTTCAAACAGAAGGAATATATATATATAATAAGACAATATAATATATATATATAATAAGACAATACACTGATAACAAAATTTTGTTTTAAATGTTATTCATATCATGAAAGAAAAAAAAATTGCATTGGAGCAATCACAAAAAAAATCTTATCTTATTTTTGAAAATATTAACATTTTAATTTTATTAAAAACATGAATTTAGTATGAAGTTTATAACAATTTAATAAATAATTACAGAATGAATAATTATTGAAAATATATTATTCATAAGGTAATTTTGATACATGCAGTGTCAATAGTTATTTGTGATTGGAAGAATTAGTAAATAAAATGTAAAAAAAAAGAAGAAAAAAAAATTATTTTTTAATTTTTACAATGCATATAAATATGTATGCATGCACATCTAGATATATATGTGTGTATGTGTGTGTTTAAAATGTAATTATTGGCAAATTTTTGTATATACAATATGGCTTAAAAATCAAATGTAAATATGAAGGGATTACTGTAATTATTTTGGAAAAAAACAACACCATCTATATAAAATATCAAAAATTTCTTTTACTGATCACCTAATAATAGAAAATTTCAAAGTAACTTTTTGAAAACTTTTTTTCGCACTATTGAGATTATTAAAACAAAATCTTAGCGTTTCTTATTGCAAATATGAGCATATGTTTACATTGTATATGAATATTTATTTATGTATAACTATGAGTCTTTGTTTTAAGTTATGATTATATATATATAAAATACATATTTTGCGGGTTCATCCGTGTTAACACGGATGAACCCGCAAAATATGTATTTTATATATTTAACCCGTGCAAATCTTCGTTTTAACATATATATATATATATATTCTATATTATTTAATTTCACTTTTCTTGTCTAATTATAAAGTGTATGACTATGTATTAAATGTGTAACAAAAAAAGATATTTTATTTCCCCAGCTATTTGTTACATACAGAGCATGTTTTTGACTTTATCTGTCTGATTTATTGTGCTCATCTATTCAGCATTTTGCAGTTCTTAGTTTTATAAATTTGTGTATTATTTAAATGAACTAATTTAAATATATTATTTTTTGATAATGAAATGTTTGCTTTTTTTTATGGATCAAGCACTATGAATCTGACAGGTAAAGTGGACAGTGTGCTCAGTCTGTAATACATAGTTGGGAGTAAAGTATCTTTTATTGTTACATGTTTAATACATAGTCATAAAGATTATATATATTGTAACAATGGAGCTAGTGTCCTGCATCTTGATGAAGTAATCTTTACCCTTCACAACTATGTAAATATGACACAGGCACTGAAAAGAATGAATATGACTATATAGGCTACAGATTCAGGACACACTAATAATATGAAAATATTTTTCATAATTGATACTCTAAATCTAGATATCAAGATAGATTACTTTTATAAGGCCGTCTTAAATTCGTAACCAAATAATTAAGTTTTTATGGTGACAAATTAATTTTAAATGTCCCTTGTAACTAATGAATAATAAAATATTAACACTCTTAGATCTGATTGTGATAAATGCAATTAAGGGAGGGGGAAATTGAAATACTGCCTTAGATGGCAGCCCATAAAGATATAATGAAGATTTACTCATGCAAGTCACATGCATTCCCCTTAAATGTAATTTAAGACTTCTACTCTTAATTATGAATTAATAATGTCACACACACCCTTCCAAAATATAATGTACAAGATATTTAATTGTATGAGTATGTTGATGTTGTTAACTTTAACTTGTAATATATTTAATATTATTTAACATAAATAATAATCATTATATTGCTTTTGTTCAAGTGCCAGAAAATAATTATATAAATGATAATGATCCTAACCCTCCCCTAATAAACCTGGATTCATCCATTTGATAAATAATATAATGTAATACTATGGATAACATTCAACTTGAATCTAAAAATTAAATATTGTTTTTCTATTTGAACTGCAACAATTTGGAAAGTGTTTTTATATATGAGCACTCATTAAAGTAAGAAATTAGGCTAAAATCCTCTTTTTAAATAGAATTTTATAAATAAACAATTAATTATTTTTTTCAGATAAAATGAACAAAAAAAAATGATGAAAATAATTTCCTAGCTTCATCTTCCAGGATAGATTTGCATAATGATGTTATTAATATAATAAGTTACAAAATTTGTGCCAACAGTAATTACAGTATTCTAAGAGAAATTAAACTAGTACTTTGCACAAATAGGTAAAATACATAAAGAACTTGTAACTTGTGCATGCATATAGATTAGAAGTTTAAAGGCGTGTTATTTTAGTTAAGATTTAAGTCTCATATACACACACATACAGACTCTAATATCTAACCTTTATAAGTATTAGCTCTTTATATATATATATATATATATATATATATATATATATAAAGAGCTAATACTTATATTAATATATATATATATATATATATATATATATATTAATCACATGTAAATGATTTTACTGCTGATCAAATATATAATGTTTAGGAATATAAAAAAGGCTAATGGCTTTATTGCTCAGAAGTCCAGACCTTCAAATACCAGAATTGATTCTGGAACTAGCTGATCCAAAGTCTGATGCTCTACTGCTGTGACAAACCATGCAGAGCTGTTTAGGAATGCAAATACTTTTGATTAATCGTATCTAAATATGTTACCAGAACAAATTGCAAGCAGATTCTAAAGAATCATTTTAAAATAAACTTGCAAATATGTTTTCCTTTCATATATCAATGCAGTGTATTTTTTTTAAAAAAATAAATGCTTCTCTTATAGTGCCTGATAATATATTCAAACATGATTTTCCATGGAGCATTTAATAACACAAATATCAATAATAATATTATTTCCAAAACATTTCATTAAAATTATTTTAATAATATAAGTGTAATCATCATTACAAATCAGATTATAGAATTATTTTTTGCTAAAAATAATATTAAGAAAAATCAAATTTTTCCTTAATAGTGAAGTGTAATGATTAATCAGTCAATGTTTCTTAAAGTCAACTTCCATTGAAATATTTATTTTAATAAATTTATTTTTATATCTTTATTACTGTATTAATATTGAAGCATTATCTAATTGGGAATTTCACTTTATAATTTTTTACTATTCTGATATTCTTAATAATTTAATGTAAGTTCTACATACTTATATTATTCTTTTCTTTTTTTTTTATGTGTCAAAGTGTCGGCCGGGAAGCGAATCCCAGAACAACTGCTTGTAAGGCGGCTGTGCTAACCACTCAACCACCAACACTTGACTATTATTTTCTTTTTTATTGCAGAATAATAAATCATGGTTGTTTGAATGTGAGATATTGATATATTTAAATGATTCCAGCAATAGATTAAATGTATTTTGTTGGTATTTCTTCCTTCTATATGATAGTAATAGAGTTTATTGTTTAAATTACATGTTTATATGTATTAATATTATCACTTTTTTAATGATTTTGAAGTAATAATTTACTTTAGTTCGGTGTTATTTTTTTATGCATTTTTTTAAATAATGATAGTGGATATTCTTTCTACAAAAGGTTTAGCTTATTAGAATCTATTTTATTTAACACAGCATTCTATTTATTCTACAAAATCATTTTTAAAAACAGTTCTCATCCTCTCTTTTTTTCTAAAATAGTAGTGATCCAAAACATCAACTCAAAAAACAGTAATATTTAAGCAGAAACTCTTGAATTTTCGGACATGAAAATTTATTTAATTCCAGCTACCTAACTTACATAGCCATATGGGACTGAAATGAATTTAGATCTACGATATATTAATAGCCTTATAATTGTCAAGGTCTTAAAGGTAAAATTATAGTAATCAAATCATATATAACATGACATTGCTTTTATAAGCTTGTGTTTACAAACATGTAATATAGAGAACATATGAATAGCTCAAAAAAGCTCTTAATTGATAAGTGTGGTTAGAGAAAACCTTTAAGGTCTTGGCAATTACAAGGCTATTCATATATGGTAGATAGATGGAATTAAAGACATTTTCATGTCCTAAAATTTCAAAATTTCTGCTTAAATATTACATATTAAATAAGTGCCGTTTTTTGGGTTGATATTTTGAATGTAGTGCCTGAGTGTTCACACTCCTCACTGACATGAGCCATAAGCTCGAAACCAATTGGTCTGGGGATAAGAACATTCCAGATAAAGATTTTAAATGTTTTCTCTAACCACACTTATCAATTAAACGCTTGCTTGAGCTATTGGTATGCTCTCTATATTACGTTTGTAAAAACAAGATTATAAATGCAATGTCACGTTATATATGACTTGCTTTTTTGATTACTATAAAAAACCTTTAAGAATTTTATAAAATAAATGACATAGTGCATACATGCACCGACATTCTTCTATCTTTCATACATATTCATACTAAATGGGCATTTATACTGTTAATGGCCAAAAGTTAAAAAAATTTGACTGAAGATTAAAATTCATTATTATTTGATTATTAATTAGTCATCATTAATAAAAATGGATACAGTGTATTTGTATGCACAATCTTTATTTTATTTTCCTTTTTATTACTTATTCAAGGTGACCAGTTTGACATGGATGAGTTATTTCCAATATATACACACACACATATATAAAACCTTTCCTATGAATAAAAGCAAAATTATTTTTATGCTTTTATATAATTTGTTAGTTTGGGGTTTTTTTGCCAATATATTTTAATTTTGAATTAATTGAAACAAGAGATTAATTGCTTTATTACTTAATTCTTTTTTTTTTCAAATCCTCTTAAATTGAATTTAACAAACAGTATTTTATTCATAACAAGTTGTATTTTATATATATGTACATAATTTTCTTTAAAATCAGAAAGAAATAATATTATTAAACAATTATTAATAGTTTAATTATTTTTAGTTTAATATATTTTCCAAAGTCTTTAAATTGTTTATTTGTTCAATAATTATTTAAAAGCCAGCAATCATTCTATGAAAACTAATGAATTTACTGAAGTTTATCTTTCACAATGAATTTTAAAATTTATTTAATCAAGTAATTATAAGTAAAATGGAAAAGTGAAGGCCTTCTATGTGAAAATAATTTTAAAAATTTTATGTCTGCCAATAATTAAGACGTTATTCTGCTTTGCTGAACTTGAAATTACTTTTTATAATAAATTTATATTTATGCCTATTTAAAATTTAACACTTATTGGATTACTATTTATTATTTTAAACTTTTGTATGAGGTTTTTAAATGATATAATTTAATAAAAGTAAAAATTATAACTTTTTCATTTTTATATTTCATATAATTTTTCAAAAGATATATATATATATATATGCTACTCTCTATTGCTTTATTATGTACTATAATGATTTACTAAGTAATTCTAGTCAATAGTCACAATTTTCAAATTTTTACAAAGCTATCCATGAAAGAAACTTTTAAGTAAAGTTTAATATATACATTTTATGGTGTTTAAGTATACATATATAACTGCATTCATGGTTATTACTTTCAATAGACAAACATATATATATATATATATATATATATATATATATATATATATATATATATATATAATATATATATATATATATATATATATATATATATATATATATATATATATATATATATATATATTATAATGGAACCCGCTATCCCCAAAGTTGATGGTGCCAAATATAACGGACGATCATACACTGCCAGATATACTGGAACCACAGGGTACACCATACTATGATGTGAATATGGCTAAGTAGTTGGATGATTTATATGAAATGTGTCCACCAACCTACAACAAGTCATATCCAATAATTCATGATGCAATGACACATTTGGGTGTGTCAGATGTTACTGGATCAAGAATAGCATCTAACAAAGGGAATGCATCTCACTACTGTCAGACCTATGCCTTCAAATAGGATGCAAAAATGTCACAATAAAATGCCCAGTTCCAAGTCACATCTACTTTCAATATACTAACTTATAATTTACTAACAAAATTTCGATATAACTTAGACCAGTGCATATTCATTACACCTCCCTTTTTAGGTCCCATTACACCATGGAATTCGAACTCAGGGAGTTCTTGCAGTCAGCTCTCTTCAGGGATGGACCTACTCAATTATAAACCAAATATGCCTATATATAAGTATAGATATAGAAAAATACTGATGATTATCAATTATTTACAAGAGCAATACATAATGATGAGGATGATCATCAAATCTTTAATAGTGTAAATTCATAATGTGATGATGATGATCAACATCTAGTGGTAATAATGCACAGAGATGATGGTGATGATCAAACAGAGATCAGATTGATTTAAACAACTTAATTTATTAACAATAATATAAAATAAATATTCACAAATAAAAAATAATAAAATAGATAAATATTCGATTATCAAGAATGGTTTTTCTATCATCTTGATGTCATTCAACAGAAACAAAATAATTTAAAATATATTATATACAAAATTATACTATATGATTGTTAAATATATACATAAAACAACAAAAAAGAAAAGCACAATGAAAGTTCACTAATTATAGAACTACCCCATTAAAATAATTATTATAATATTTTTATGCTAGGGTAAATATATTATAATTACAACTGCCCCACTCCCCTTTATTTGTATACAAGTCATGATAGAAATTAATGACAGCTAAAGACCATTCACTCAGTGAGTTAGTTATGCATCCAGAATAAAACAAAATTACAAGTAAATATTAGTAAATTATTTAGTCTTATAGTCTTAAAGTCTTGCCCTCAATGTTAAATATACATATAAAAAAACCTTACTTGAGATGAGATCATTTTGATGGATTAATGTTGAGAGGAATCTGAAAATTTACTTTTATTAAAAAAAAATTACATATTAATGGTAGTGGATTCCTTTTTTTAAAATATTTCAACATGACATTATCCATCCACTGGTTCTACTTTTCAATTGTAGGTGATTGAATTTGAAAAACGAATTTTAAATACACAATAATAAAAAAATTACAATATATAAACTTTCAAATAAAAATGACAAAAGCAAAAAAAAAAAATAAAAAAAAAATAATCATCACGTGAATAAAGCATATAATTTATCTTGAGTAAAGCAAGCACTCAGTCCAAAAAACTTCAATATCCATGGCAACTCTGTTGTTATTTTTATATCTCATGCTCCTTGATTGAAACAAACACATATGAAATATCTTTCCTGATCAGATGAATCCATGGAAAATGGCTGCACACCAGCGTTCTTCAAGACAGACATTCTGATGACAAATTTTACAATTTCATAACGACTTTGAAGCCAGCTTTAGAAAATTCTACAGTATTGGCTTCTTACCCCGAATACATTATAAGGATTCCTTTATTATCAACTATATTTATAACTTGGCTTAATTATATATAAAATATAGCTTTTAAAAAACAACCGTGTTAGTAGTTTCAGAGTTCCTTTGCATTATTTTTATTATAATGAAATTTAGCTTGCAGAATAAATTAAATCACTAGTTCAAATTAAAGTTTAACTTCTTGAAACTAATATTCAAATTTTACTGTTTTTTCAAATGCCAAAAAGTTTTTTTTCTTATTTTTAAAAAAATAAAAACTTAACTTTTTTCTGTCGGTTTAATTCCAGATTTTCTTTTTAAAACCCCAAACGCTATTCTCTGTCGATTTTAATTGTAGATTTTTCCAGTCAAGAGGAATGCTGCCTTGTCACGTGTCTTCTAAAAACCCTATTATTACAACTTGTTAAAAAAAAAAATCAATTTATAAACATTATTATTATTACTATTTTTATTTAATTTTCATTATTACAAATTCGATCATTTTTGAACTCATAAATTTTTTATCTTTTATTTGTCTTATAAGTCAGTCAATTAGTATTTTTAATTAATTATATTAATGAATAAAAAAATAGAAAAACAATTATTTTTTACCAATAGATGAACATATTCATTTATATGCATATATGCATCATGTGTATAAGCAACTTTGTTTACTTTTTCACAATAATTAAAAAAAAAACAAGTATTAATTTTCCAAACATATTAATTTACCTAGATATATATCATGTAGAAAACAAATTTATTTGCTTTCTCACAATAGATAAAAAATAATAATTAACTCATCAAACATATCAGTCTACATGTAGATCTATAAATGTATATACTACCTTTGTCTAAGCAATTATATAAGATATTTTATTACAAACACATTAATTTATCTATATGTTTATATATGGATATACTACATTTATATAAGCAAGTAGATAAGATATTTAATTCCCTACCACTTGGTCTGAATTCAAATATTGAAAAAGAAAGTGAAACATGTGTGTAGGCCAGTTGTAGGCCATTTCTTACAATATATATATATATTTCATGTGAATAGCAAATTTGTTTGCTTTCTCACAATAGATTTAAAAAAAGAAAATTAATTTCCCAAACATATTAATTTACATGTATGTTTATATATATATATGTATATAAGCAAGTATATATGTATGTTTATATATATATATGTATATAAGCAAGTATATAAGATATTTTACTTCAAACACATAAGCAAGTAGATAAGATATTTAATTTTCCTACCACTTGGTCTGAATTCAAATATTGAAAAAGAAATTGGAATATGTATGTAGGCCAGTTGTAAGCCATCTCTTACAATATATATATATTGTAACGGTATATGCCATTATATTGATTTAAAATTAGAATAAAAACTTTTTTAAGTTTGTAAATAAAAAACTAAAAGCTAAAATTAAAGAGTTGTTCAATGTATATATATATATATTCGCACAGATGCAAAACTTTAAAAATTATTTTTCTTTTAAAAAAAAAATATTTGAATGTATTTTTTTATAAAAAAGTACAAGATCTAAAAATAAAATATTTTTGTAAATGGAAATGATGTGTTTATTAATTATTGAAAAGCAAGCTAGCCTTTGGGGATCTTATATAAAAAAAAGTCAGATGAAATATAGATAAGAGAACAAAAATAAATTAGATGTTCAATAGAAGCAACAATGAAGGTTCGGACCTTAACGAAAAATTGGAACAGGAAACCATTGTTCAGTGAATCCGGACGATCAAGATAAAAGAAAAAATATTGAAATTAAGAACAGTTCCAGCTTGATTTTGTGAGAAGAGTGATAAGATGCACTTGTCACTCTCTCTCACTTATTTCAAATGAAATGACTGTAATACCAGGATTGAACAAGCTAAGGCCACCTTCAGATACACCGGGCTTCAAATAAAGACTTCGTGAGAATTGACACCAGGAACTGGGAGCTCTTCTACTGTAAGATATAAACAGAAAAATTTTACTGCAAGTAATTAAGAACTTTAAAGATTTGACAAGCTAAACATAATTTTTTTAAATGAACTTTAATCTGACTTTTCAAATCAATTATTAATGTTTAATTTTTATACATTTGAGTTTGCTAAAAATCATTTACATTTTTTTTAATAATATTTGTTGTATAAATTACTTAAATGCATTAAATTTAAGTTGGGTATAAACGCTTGCATGGATTCGTTAATGTTTAATTATGTTTTTGTTTTCATATTTGATTAGAATATATAGACATTCAGTAAATAATGATACCTTATGGTGAGTATCTAAATGTATTTATTCGGATGTCTTTTAAGTTATTGGTGTCAATGCAGAATCTTATGATAAATACCATTGTGTTTCTTGTAAATTTCCCTTTGCAATTCCATCAGTGACTTTATATTTTGATCATTTATGTTTATTTTGAAATGTTTTTAAATGTGTAATCTATGTAGCTGATCTACACTCAACATTAAAAAACAAACTTATATAAAATTCATCTGTGCGAAATTATATAAATGTTAAAATTAAGTTGGGCATGAATGGCTTTATAGATTTGTAAAGTTATATTAATTAATTAAGGGAGGGTTATTCTTGGTTATTTGTTTCGTAGTTGGATTGGGTCAATGGAATGGATATATTGGTGTAATTAGTAAATGTAATATGAGGTCCGCCACATGCAGGATCACATTATACACTGCACACACCCTTTTTGCCTATGAAAGGGGATAGTAAGATGGAAACCACAGTCCTTTCCTATGGAGTTTTTTTATTGTTCTTCTTCCCAGACAGATGTAGCATTCCTGTTTGGATGAGAGCCAATGTCTTTTTAACCATGCTGTTCAGATGTACATTCCTGACAGTATGGTATTTTGTGCTGTCGTATTCATATTGCATTGAATACATCGATGTATCAGATGGATTGATGTCAGTTTGAATGTGAACTTTTGGCCTAGGGTTAAATAAGGGATAGAATATTTTCTTTTCAAATGCAATCTATGTAGTTTATTCATACTCGACCCTCTTAAAAAATATTATTAAATTCATCGGTGAGGATGGTTTAAAATTTTAAAATAATAATTTAAATTAAAAGTTAATATTAAAATCTAAAATAATAAATGTTATTTCTCAAATTTTAAATATTATATATGTGTGTTAATAAATGTTTGTATATTAATTACTAGTAGTAGCTTTTTTTTATTTAAGATAGAGATTAAATAAAGATATATATTATTATCTCTGCATCTCCATTGAGATAGTGGCAAGGGCTGATGGTCTTAATAAATAAAAGTTTGACTTTAACAGTGTGTATCTGCCTACTCTATAAATTTTCTAGGTTCAAGTAGCCTAGTGGTGCTCTGTAGTGCAGATATGGTAAGACTTCTAGCTTCGATTTTAACTCCCAGACCATTATAATATATATATCTTTAATGTCAATCAAAGATAAAAACACTTAAAAATGGATTATTTACATTTTAACTTGACATCTTTTATTCTTGGAAATTTTAGATATGTTAATACAACACTAATAATATTGAAAATTATTTTGTACAATAGTGATTTAGGTCATTTTATCAATGATTATGTTTCATCATTAGATTTAGAATATTTATGAAAAAAATGCTTTTTGTTTGACACTTAAAATTAAAAAGAAAATATGCCTAGATGTTTGAAAAAAAAAAGTTTTTTAATAAATATATTTTACCTGTGCATATTTATCAATCTGGGATTTGTTTGTTTAATAGAAGAATAGCAAGACCTCTAATTGTCATAATAAAAGTATGGAGAAATGAAGATGGAGAATAACAAAAATGAATCAAAACTGAAATGTATTGATGAGAGCTGAAAAAAATAAGAAAACAGAAAGTAGGTAAGAGTGGATGTATACTTAGGAAAGTTAACAATAAATGGGATATTTCAAGCCTTAAATTAAATCCTATGAGATTGTAAAAAAAAAAAAAAAAAACATGCCTGAATAAAAAAAAAACTGAATAAAGTCTAGAGATATTTTTATCCTGAAGTGGATTGTTAATGGTAGAAGACAATTATAATAGTGATGGTTATATATATATATATATAGCTTATATAATAATTTTTCAATACTTTTAGTTTAAGTTAATATAAAAGTGTTTAAATATCTCATGTGAATTTTCTATTTTTCAACTTTTAAACCCTATAAAATTTATCTCAACTTAATAAATGATATACTCTTTTTTGATTCAGAAAGTATTTTTTTTTACCTTTATAAAGATTTTTGTTTGATTATATATATATATTGAAACAGACAGATCGAAGAAAAATCTTTATAAAGGTATGTGCATTTATATCCGGTACAATATATATATATTGAATACATCTTAATCAAAATTATAAAATTTTGTTTAAATTTATAAGCATACAGCTTTTTATATATGAATAAATAATTGCATACCATTAATTGAAACTCAAATGTAGTAAATAAATACAGATCGATGCTAGAATATTTCTTCAATGCTACTATGTTTAGAAACACAATGTCTAAAACATGCAGCATAGGTAAAGGTTAATCTCCTATCTATTAATGTTGATAAGCATTTTGATTTAAAGACTATTATAAATATAAAGCATAAATGTAAATAATCTAAAATCTTAAAAGCTAATAAACATATTTGTTTATTAGTTTTAAAATATTTGCTTATTTAAATTCACACTTCTCATTTGCAATAGTTGTAAAATCAAAATATTTATCAACATTCTACTTAATAGATAGGAGATTAACTTTTATCTATGTTGCTTGTTTCAGCTTTATATTTATACATATAGATAGTAATATTGAAATATTCTAGCATTGGTTTGCATTTATTTACTAAATACAAATTGTAATCTATAATTATTTTTTCTCTTTTTTAAATTTTAAATTGATTTTTAATCTCACATTAAGTAATATGGTTAAGCATTGAATTTAAATTAAATCAATATAAATTCATAAAAATTTAGTATTATAATTTTTTGTTTTAGAGAAATATATATTTAATTTTAGTGCTATTAAATATGATTACAATGATTGAATAAAGTAAATGAAAAACTCAATTAGAGATAGGGATTTTCAGAATTGAATCTATTAATCCAGTTATGGCTATATATCTTAAAAGTTTTAAATTATTAAAAAAATATAATAGTCAGAGACACCTTGAGAATATAATAAATTTATTGAGAGATTTCTTAATCTATGAGATAAAAAATGTGGATTATAAAATCAAATAAAATGTTAAAAACTTTATATTCTGAAATAAATGTAGTTTTAATAACTTAGATATTGTTTCTAGATCCTTCAACAACAGAAAAATGTGTTATATGTGTTTTTCTAATAAGTTATAAAATTATTTGTTATTAGGTTGAAAGCATAATTCAAAGATCTGATGGATGTAGATACCCAAATGCTATTCAGTAATCTTATTAAGGATCATTGAAAAAAATAAAAACTTTTTGTTATA
This sequence comes from Epiperipatus broadwayi, assembly GCA_028023455.1. Classification (NCBI taxonomy): domain Eukaryota; kingdom Metazoa; phylum Onychophora; class Udeonychophora; order Euonychophora; family Peripatidae; genus Epiperipatus; species Epiperipatus broadwayi. The sequence goes on along the minus strand of JAQFVV010012650.1, from coordinate 283,086 downwards.
GAAAATTAAAATGCTGTGGTATATCATGAAAGAATTTTTTTTTTTTTTTTTTTAAAGTAAATTATAACAAGAATACAAAAAGGAGAGGGATAAATGGATGAAAAGTTGTTGTTTTTTTAGAGAAAATAGAATAATTAGTGAAAACATGGTTCAACATTATAAAAAAAGCATTTATATATTTCAATGATTGAGAAAAAAAGAAAAGATTTCTATTAAATTATATTTGCATCAAAATAATTTTAGAAACTGTATTAAAAATATGTGTGTATACTCAGTAAATATTGCAGATTCAAATCACAATTCAATATTTACAAAACTATGATTATTTTTGAAAGAATAAGAAGAACTGATGAGATACAAAAAATAAGCCACTGTTAAATTATAGAGGTTATGGGATAAAAATTCATATACATTGGATAATAAAATAAAATAAATAATTATTGTATAATCAATAAAGTAAGTTCATATAAATGTGGTGTCCTATTAAAGGAAATTTTAAAGGCAGGTGTGATAAAGACAGTAGTATATGAAATATGTAACAAAGAAAAAAAGATTTGGTTAGCATGACATATGGGTAAAATGACAGAAAAAAATAAGAAAAGACATTAATTCTTTATAAAGAAGTATAGAAAGAAGATTTAACATCAAATAAAGATGTAAAAAAAGTAAATATATAAAAGTGTTGTTAGAATAAATTGTAGAAAATTGTAAGAATTATGAAAAAAATGTTTGATATAATATTTTACTATTACTAGATGCCATCAAGTTGCCATTGATTTTTGAAGATTATGTAACATTTTTTCAAAACAATTTAGGAATTTTTAAACTGATTAAAATACATATCTATTATAATGATGATAGAATCATTTTATAATTTTATTTTTAGTCATCCTATTTCTTAATCATTAATCTTCATGAATTATGTGTTTTACAAATACATTTTAATTTATAAAAAAAGTAAAACATTTAGAATAGAAAAGAAGATAGCAAAAATGAACTAGGGAATTGAAGTTAATAATAGTAAATTACTAATGAAAAAAAATACTTTGAAAATATAGGAGAAACTATAGAAGTAATTTATATGATTAAATAACCAAGAAATAATGGGAAAAAAAATATAAATTTTTTATTAAGAATGAAAGGTTTAGGACAATTGTCTTAATCTTTGATGTGCTGAAAAACTGTTGAGTCTTGAATAAATAACTTTCTCATAGAATTAGCATTTTTTTATCTGGATGTCACTTTAGATTGATAAAAACATAGCAAGATTAGAGATGCAATTAGAGAATAGTGAGTCAAAAAATTACAATAATATTCTATGATCTCTGAAAGTAAAAGGTTTGAATTGAATGAAGGGAGAATCCATTATCCTTTAAATGTATTTGCATTGTTTTAATAATGATAGTAACAATCTTTTTATTCTAAATAAATTTAGAGCAAATTGAATTGATTTTTTTAAAAGAGTTTGTGGAGTTGATCTCTGGCATATAATAGTTCATTTTTGGAAAAATTAAGATATTGATAAGGAAAATTTTGGCATGGAGTGAGAAATAAACCCAATATAATTGTGTGATTATGTTTTTAATTGAAGTGAGGATGGAATTCTGTATGTTTATTCTCATTGTATTCATCGACTTGGAAATAAAAAACCGAGGAAATTGCATGGAGCAGCCAAGAACATTGATGATACACCCTTACCACTTAATAAGTTTCATGTGAAAGATTTCTCTAGATTAAATTGGAGGTCATATTTAGTTGTATAATTTTGTAAAATGGTTGTAAGGGAAGGTAGGTACTTCTTAGATGGTAGAAGATTTACTAGATCATTATTATATATGTCTAGCAGCTTCTTTTTTTTTAGCTCCTATATTTTGATTATTCTGCTGATTAAGTGTATAGGTGTTTTTTTTTGATAATTTAAAAATAATTAATATAATAATTTCAATGTGTTGAATAAGAATTTGTTTCATAGTGTTTAAAAATTTTATGCACATTATTAGCAAAGTGATACAGATTAATTTTAATATCTTCATATCTTTTTATAAAGAAAGAAATACTTTGGTGGTGAGATGGATCCTGATTTTAATGTCATTATTATCATCATTTTCAATAATTATTGATATACATCATGATGAAGGTCTCCATGTTTAATCAAATTTTTCTAATCTCTAACCTCTCATCTTCATGTTACACCAATAAACTTCTTATATTATCCAGCTACCTCACCTAAATCTCTTTCTAAATGTTTTACAATTTCTTGGTATCCAAATGTTGTCTACTATCATATTCTTCTATCAATATGTCTATATCAGCTTCATTTCTGTCTTTTAATTCATTCAGTGATATCAGTAATACCTGTTTGTTTCTTCACTCATGTATTTTATTTTCCATCTTTTTACACTCATTTCTCAGTACTTTGTCAAGTGATCTGAAGCCTATTGATTTTTTTAAGTGTTCACATCTCAAATCCATAACTAAAAATTGTAAAGACATGTATTAAAAAACTTTTCTTTTCAAACACATAGGCGTATTTTCTTTTAATATTGTTACTTTTACCAAAAGCATTCCATTCAAGTTTTATTCTTTTATTATCTTTCAACATAGATTAGTATTTATAGTTGTTAGCATCTACTTTATCATTATCAATTTCTATTTTCTTCTTTTGAGAAAATCCATTGAACATCAATTAGCATTAATCTTTACCCTACTTTTTTACGTTCATTTGATAACCTTTGAAATATTTCCTGAAGTTGTGAAGCATTATTTGTAAAAACAACTATATCATTTAAAAAAATTAGATAACAAATAACTATTTACTTAAATAATTATTTATTTTTATTCATTTTGCTTTCTATTATAAGTCACAAAATACTTTTTTATAAAACTGCTGTACAAGTTTTGAAGATATGAAATCATCTTGTTACAGATCCTTCTACCTGTTAATCAAGCATTTAATGAATATAAAATCTCTTTGGTTAAAATATTTTGGAATTAAGAACAACAAGGTGGCATTCAAAATCAAGGGTTATAGGAAAAACATAGCTGGATAATAATAATGATAAAAAAATATTGTTCTTGGTTAAGGGCAATCAATGTCAAAAAAATATGTGTATATCAAATCCCCAGAAACATGTGATTGCTTCTGATAAACATTGTTTTTACATATTATTAATGTCAAATGTAAGTACTGTTTATATTTTAGAATTAGAATGTAACTTTGAGAATTTAGTGAGATATATCTTGAAAAATGTAACAAAAAATATATGCATAACTGTATTAGAGATAAGGTTTATATTGTAAAATTAGCAAAATATGCCTAGTGGACTTTTGACTACTTAGTCATACATAGTCATAGCTTTGATAGTGAAAAGAAAATTGTGGCATTTATTAAAGAAACAAAAATATTGTTTTTTTTTAAAAAAGGGGATGCAGGAATCTTTTTTGTTAATTGTGAGTTTATTTCTGCCAATGTGCCTGGTCTTGTTCACCTTCCACTTGGCATCATTACATTAAAAGTATACCACACTGGCAGATATAGGGTTGAAGGTGTGGCCAAGGTTTGATTCATGCTCATAGATTGATTTGGCATCAAGTTAAGATTTGTCATAGCTAGATAAATATAGATGTCACAATTTGGGTGTATAGGATAGCACACAATCCTCCATACTATATGGCAAGGCAGTTAGTAGAGCTGACTTTTAGTCTAAGGTCAGAATGTCTTTGATATTCTTGATTAGCCAATTAAATATGAGAGGGGTATGAAGACCAATTTGATGAGTTAAGGCACTGATTTTAATATTGTGATGGATAGAACAGGGGGTATAAGATAGTGATATCCAGGGTTGGTCATTGATTGCTATGGGCAGATGTTTAGTTTTGGAATAAAGATTTTTAATGGTTTGAATACGAATTATGTTTTTATATTTAATGTTGCTTCGATCTGTGATATAAGAATCAATGTTATCTTATCAGACTTGAATTTACATTATAGTGGTTTCTATACAAAAATTCCTTAAGACTGGCAAATTTGTGAGACTTTAGTGTGATGGTCTTGGGATATATGGTGCCATAAATGTGAATAGGCTTTACAAGCATTTTATAATTGAGGTGGGTGATTTCATACTGAATGTACAAGTCCAGAAACTTAATGCCTTGCAGGTTATCCTCATTGTGTTTATTTTAATGAAGAGGCATTCAAAAGGTCAGTCTATTTTATTGATTTGTGGGTCAGGTGCACAAATAAAGACATCATCCATATGATATATAACAAAGAGGAGGTGAATTCAGAGTATTTAGGTAAGACCTCTTCCTCAAATTTGTTGAGCATTATACTTGATATTATTTCACTTATGGGAAGACCCATATGCAAGCCATTATCCATTTTGTAGTAAACATTGTTAGATAAAGCAATTATCCATTTTGGATTCAGCCTAAGAATTTTAAGATAAATTTGGTCCTATACACATTGCACTATTCTCCTTGATAATTTGAATGGATAATATATGTGTTATGTAGCCATACAGCTTAATAATGTCCAGTGATAGTAAATTGTGTGCTTATTCAGTCAATATTTTTTGATTCTATCAACACATTTGAAAGAAGACTTGAGAAATCTATTATAGCTTAATTGGCATAAAAGCCACTGGCCAATCATTTTGGAAGCCTTGCATTAATAAGTTCTGCTGCAGTCAATCATTAGGCATAGGGCACATTTTATTTTATGTAATTTTCTCATGGCAAGTAGTTGGGGTAGCAGCAGATAGGTAGATGTTAAAATATTCACATTTTGAAATGCTTTGTTACAAAATTTGCATAGAATAATAGACATAAATTTATCTTTACTTCTTTTTAAGTTGTTCAAGTATCTTAGTTTATTAAGTTGTATGTGCATTTTTATGGTAAAGTCATGTTTGGATAATAAAATGAACTGATTTCTTTTATCCATTTTTCTACAAACAATGTTGTTTTCATAAAAATATTGCTTGGTAGAGTCTATACATTTAAACCATGCTTTGTCTTGTCCCTTGAATTGTTTATGCAAAATGTTCTGCACAAATTTTCCAATAACAGTCTCCCTTTGCCGGCTGTCATTATAAATCATTTTGATGTCAGCAACAAGCTCTTTTATTGGATTTGTCCAAATTCTGCTGATAAATCACGAGTCACAATATCATAATCAGAAATGCACTAGGCAAAAATCATGAACTTTATTCAGATTTTAAGTAAATTTCATATGCACTTTTGTGTATAGTTGTTGTGTTTTCCATATTAATATTATTAGGTGAGTTGTGTTTTGTCAAGTTAATGAAGTTGTAAATAACTGGAGAAACTGATGGTGAAAAAATGTATTTTCCTGGACTATTTTTTTTTGTAAATTAAGAGCCAATACTCTTATGTAAGAATCATATAGAAAGCATTTTAATGGTTTCTATATTGTATTGAAATTATTTTACTTCAAATATAAAAATGAAAATGTTACACTTTTTTTTTATTTATAAATCTTGCTATTAATGTTAATCTCTATTTTAAAGTTAAAGATACTTAAAAATGTTAGTATAGAGAAATTTACATATAATAAGACAATATAAAATGTAAATAAAAAAACTGGAAAAATTATTTTATCTTTTGTTTTATTTTTTATTTTTCAAAATGAAGAAAAATTGTAATTATAAGGGCTTTATGAAGGCTAAAAGTAGACTCTATTATTATTTTTAAAAATTAATTTATGAAACAGTCAGCTTGTATAATCCAACTGTTTCACCTACTATATGCTATAGTAGTATTCTGTTATATATAAACACCACCAAATTCTTGTATATCTTATTAATAATACCGTAAAAACTCACCTAAATTTAAACTTAAATAAGTGTAATCATGTATGTGTGTGTATATATTTACATATATAGAGAAATGCGCATTTATAAAGACATAAATCTCTAAGATAAGCACATATATATTTTAATAATAATTAAATGAAAAGCGAGTTATATGTGTAACTTTAGACTACATATATGCTAGAAGATTAATGTTAATAGGATTTAAAACATTAAGAGTTCTTTATTTTGAAATATTTATTAAGTTAGTTATATTTGAAATTTCATAATTCTGCATATATCAGTAAATTAAAATGGTCGAGTTACATATATAACAAAATGTTTTTCACAAATGTTAGATTTGTTTTTCTAGCCAAAGCGATGCCAGAAAAGTTAATCTTTCCTGATATAAGATTGACCAAATTTATAGTTAGAATTAAAATTGGAAATAAAATTAAAGATTGCATAAATTGCAGTGTGTCACGCAGGTTTATATGACCTAATTAAAAGTTTGACACGGCAGGATCCCACGATTTCTTGAAATAGGCAAACAAGATGGGAAACCTTATCTAAGAAAATAATATAATGAAAGATAGGGGGTAGCGATATATAAGCTACAGTGGCCATTTTAGAAGGCACTCACATTCAGATTTGTAATTTTAATAAAGTACTGAAGTGAGTTAATAATTATCATGTCGGGGTAAGAAGCCCAAAATCTTGTCTTTCCACCCCAATAAGAAGCTACATGATCCCGAAGGAGATGGAGAAACAGCCATAACCACCTAAAGATGTCCTAATACCAAAAGATAACCAGCCAGCAGAGAAGAGAAAATAATGGTAATCATTCCTTCAAATATTAAATCTTCAGCTAAACTGAAATCTAAAATACTAGCTAATTTTAAAGTAATGTCCATAATAATTGTAAAAATAATGCAACTAAACTTGTTCTAAATGTATTTTTAGTTTCCTTAATTTCATTCAAAATCTTGCCTGAATTATTTCCTAAGTTTTTCTGAATTATTTTCTAAGTTTTTCTAAATTTATTTCCCAAGTAGTTCCAAATGTAATTTGTTTCCCTACCTACTTTTTAGAGTTCATTTCAAACAAACTTTATTCACAAATAGTTATTTACAATGAATAGTTATTTACAATGTTTAAAAGGTGTCATTTGTGTTCACTTTGGGGGATAACAATTCTAAAATTCTTATTACCATGTTGTCTCATTACCCCTCTGCTTCCAGGTTTCAATCATAATTATAGACAATAGCTGTGATGGTTTTATTGTCCTTATAATCTGACCCTTTGTTTGTTGGCATTGGAGTGGTCTAGTAGATATCAGTGATGAGCTTGAGATAATATTAAGCAATTGTCTTTTCAACTAATGTCATTCAATGTTATAAATTCACTTGACCCCAGGTTTCATCAGCCAACCAGGATAGACAGGTTCTCTTGTCTTTTTCTTTTATATTTTTGAGAAGGTTAAGCATGAGATCTTCTTCTAGTTGGTCCAGTTCTTTTTGAAAAGTTATTTTACACCTAATGGTCCAGATGACAAAGTTTATAAAAGTTTCCAGTCTTATTGTTTCGAACATTTCCTTTTTCAAGACCAGCTTTAGTGCTACTTGGGACTGATCGGGTTTGACCATTCTTTTTAAAAGTATTTTTCGGAAGTTTTCCCATGCTTCATAGTGTGTAAAAAGGTGGTCCATTGTCTCCTCATCTTTATTGCATAAGAGGCAGAGAGAATTGATATTGTATCCTCTCTGTTGGCACAAGAAGGCTGCAGTGGGAAGTGTACCCAAGTTTATTTTTATCAAAAAGTCCACATATTTTGGTTCTAGCTTTCAATATTTTGTCATCTTTGTTAATCTGGGGATTTCTATAGGGAGTAAGCAGACAACTTTATTTCTTTCCTGAAGAACTGCTTGGTAGACTTCCCAGTAAGTGAGTTTCACATTAAATAGGGTACTTGAGGTTTTTATGCTCTCCACTACTAAGGTAATCTGTTGCTGAATCCATAGTTTTTTGTTTTGGGGAGGTGGCCTGTCTGTTGGTTCGACCTTTATTAGAGGCAGTGGGCATATCATTTCTAGAATGTCTAGAAGTAATTTACTTTTTAGAGTTGCATATTAATTTGATAAAAAAACATTTAATTTATTAAGTCAAATATCTTATGTCTTGGTTTACTTATGTATGATTGATTTAGTTTTGCATAATTAATTTAATTGTTTAAAATCATTTATATTCAATGTTTAATAACTTTTGTTAAATAATCTATTTTAAAGTAATAATCAAAATTCTCAGTTGTTATATATATATATATTTTAAGTTAACGATAATATTTGTGTTTGTTAATTACAAACAACTTCTAATTTTTAAACTAAATCAATCAAATATCAAATAACGTTACAAAAAAAAAAAAACTTCTTTTGAAATATGCTAAAGTTAAAATTTCAGATTTCACTTGCATGAAATCTTGTATATATATTGCATTTCCTAAATCTATGCCTAATCTTAATAAATTTTACTTATTTTATTGTTTGTGTTATGTGTATCCAAAACTGGGTTTTATTTGTAATTAAATGATTAGTGAGAAATAAATCTAGATTCTCACCTATATAGGTGTAATTTTGCATAGATTAACGCGCAAACTAAAAACCCCGTTTTGAAATGAATAGAATCTTTTGATTGAGATGTTATTACAAACTTATCAGGTAGATGTGCTTTTAAATATGGTATTTAAATGATATCTAGTTGAGATGATAAATTGCAGCATAAATCTATAATTTTATCTTGTAATTTCCCCTTACTATGCTGTAGTCTTCCTTAAATAAATAAAAGCCTATATAGATAGCCTTATAACCTGGATTCATAAAATTTCTTTAATAGTATAATTAAAAATACTACTATATGAACTGGTACTAAGTAGTTTCATGAAGGAAACTAGAATTAGCATCTTAATTTTTTAGTATATGATTATGTTGTCAGTGGTGCATATGTGTCCTTTAGAAATGCTATGGTGTAACTCACTTATTGCTGTATTTCTTTACTGGGTGTACGTGTTAGGGCTACACCAGTAAACTTAGTTCGGGTAATTATCTTCCTCAGATGGTGATTGGTATGTGCCAACCCATTCTGCATCATTAATAATGGAGCATGAGACTCACACAGAGTGTAAGACTCCCACTTATATAAATTGCTTGATTATCGAGACTAAAAAGCCTCCTAATTTACAGCAATGAGTTCGGTTGAAGGGAACCATTACTTGGTAAGAATCCCGTGAAAAAGGTACATATATGAGACACAGGGACCCAGAGTTATATGTTTTATATATGCAAAGGTATCTGAATTCTGGCTGCCCATAATCAGTTCATCCCACCCTTTTTATTATTATTTCAACATTGATCCGAATTCAAATTCAGATTGATAGGCAAGTTATCTATATAGAGAACACATTAGTTATTCATGCTTATTTTAAATACTATGTTCTTTATAATTCATTATTATCATTTCTACTAACTATTAAAGCAGATCTGTACTCCATTAAATAGCATAAATTAGGCATAGATAATCATGAGCAAAGTCATTTAATTATAAAATAATATTAAAGCTCATGAAAATGTAAATCTAAATGTATTATAATTTCATCACCTGCGAGTGATAGAGTAACAGATATATAGCTAAATAAATTAATTTGTAACTTAGAAGTCATAATCACCTGTGTGTGATTTAATGCTATATATAAACTGGAAGTACATACTTTGTAATTTGAATTGTAACCTAAAGTTCATAATCCCCTGTGAGTAATTTTATCTATATACTATATATGTAAACCAAACCATGTAAAACTCAGTCATGTAAAATTATATCTAAAACCATCACTTGCATGTGAATCCAGTTGTAATGTAAACATCCTTTAACCACCTGCATGTGAGTATAATCAGTTAAACCTTGTAATATTGTTTATTTATTTATTATTTCAAAATTTTATTTAATTAAATTCATTTGAAATTTAAATTGGATGTACCTCTTAATCTTGCTCACCGACTCAAAATCATTTCTTAGTTTAATAATTATTTGTGATTAGTTATTGATATTTAGTTTATTGTTTAATTCATAAATATCCTTGCCCCATGATATCTATATACATATACTCACTAAAATGCTGAAATACCACAGTCTTTTGTTCTACTGTTGTGCTACTGCCGGCACATGAAGAAGGGAAATACTGCTGTGGCCTCAACTGTGTCATCTACAAGGTAGTAAATGTCTGAGAAATGGTAGAGAAACTAGGGTTAGGCCAGAGTCGTGGCTTCCACCACCATAAAACTGGTCAGCCTTACGATGATTTATCAGAGTTCTAGATTTTGTTCTGCAAATGTACATATTTGACCATTACAATAAAATACAATTAATAAAGTGTTGCAATTTGCATTGACTACAGATAAACAACCTGGTCAATATGTGATGTGGGTGCATGTATGATAATAGAGAATTAATTTAACATTTGCACACATCAATATTTAAATGATTTATCATGTAAATAATTAATATTATAATAAGCTAATATGTTTATTCATGGTTGTTAATAATTTTTGTTGCCATTTATAAAATATTATTTGTTGTATTTTTATTTAAGTGAGTTGATTTTATAATATCACTAGACAGAATATAGAAAAAATCAATAAAAAGTTTATTTAAATGATTACTTGATTGGTGAGTGTGATTTTTGAATAAAAATAGTAGAGAAGGCTGACATTGAATTAAGTGACAACTAGAAAAAAAAACTTCATAATTTAAAAACTTATCAATGGATTAATCATATATTTTAACCATTTGGTACAGAACAGCATGTCAGTCATGTGTCATAGCTGATTGTTTAAAATTTTGTTTTCTTTGTAAAATTACGTAAAAACTATAAGCATGACATCAACAGAAATATGGGCATTTGGTCCATCATCAAAAACTTTTAAATGCCATCATTTCGATTGAAATCGGAAGAAATTTGAATTTTTTATAAATTTTCTTTTAAACAGGCAGATTTGATTTTTTTCTATTTCGATCAATTTTCTACTTTACATGAAGTGATAAAGGCAGAAAATTGTAAACAGCTTTATTATATAGTGAAAATGGTCATTTGCATTCAAGGCTTATAATGGGATGTGAATGTAATTGCAGAATATATATCATAAGTAGATTTTTTTTAATTTTTTTAATATTTTTAATTTATTAATATAATTTATTTGTATAATTTATTAATTTGTGTTTATACTGGTGTGTATGTAATATATAGATTATAAATAATATAATATTAAAATAGTTTATGCTCTTTATTATACGGTATATAAATTATTATTTATATGTACAGTAATTTTATGTCTTTGATATTAATAATTTATTATGTTATATGGTGTGTTTGTGCTTACTCTTGCATGTTGTATAACAAGTAATAATTTACATGTATAGAACAGTGCAATATAAATTTTTAAATCTGATAATCAAATGTACAGAAAGGTTGTACAACAAGTAATGATTTACATATATAGAGAAGTGCAATGTAAATTTTATAAACATAATCAAATGTATAGAAAAGTTGCAGTTGATAAAGCATTCACAAAATTTACTGGGCATAGTACCATGTGAAAATATAAACACTTAAAACCAATAAAAGAGATTTTAAATGATGTTTGTGTAGTAGCAACCACAATGGTTATGCATATACCACATGGAATTGTATGCAGACAAAGAATCATTCTGATTCTTACCTATGCCTTGATACTCATGCAGTGGAGTCAGTAGTTTTACCATATCTTTCATCATATTGTTTTCAAGTCTACTGCTAGAAAATGAGCTATATGCAAATATGTCTTTGTGTGGCAATAAATATAACAAGATAGCTTCACTGGTGTTCATAAAGAATATAAACATCACTGATGTACACAAAAAATATAAAATGAAGAGATGAAACTCATTTTATCAGTGATACAAACAGTAGCCTACAATTTCTAGTTTTAGATAGACAAGAAGCCAATTGCTATGATGACAAATGCATATCTATCTTCTGGAAATGATTTGTTTTGGATCTTTTATTAGGATGAATCTTTGTCTTATAGATGCCTTTGAAATTTGGTAACTTTGATAAAAATGAAGAATTCATATGTGATTTGTTTTGGAGATTCTAAAGCTATGAATTATCTCAGATAAGAAGTATTATAGATGGTTTGAAAAATAATTTTGTGAGAAATACAAAGAAATTATCAATGAAGATGTAGTTTAAATTTAGTTAATGATAAATTAGAAATTATGAACAAACAATAAAGTAATAATTATGTTAGATGTTGAAATTTTTTTTTACCTTATTTTTTAATGATTATCACTATTTGTCTTAGACTTATTGTTTTCTTTGTTTTTTTAGTTTCTATTAATGTAATTTTTTTTGCTCTAACATTATTAAAACTGAAGTTATTGTGAAAATTGTGTCTCAGGTCAGTTTTTTTTTTTTAAAATTCAATATGGTGCTTGAAAACTGAACTAGTTTTAATAGCTTAGAAATCAAAAACATGAATTTCTATGACGATAAGTTCACAAAAAGGATATTCATCTCATTTGCTACTATATTTTTCTGAGGAATCAGATGGAAATCTTAACATGAAATAAGTGATTTGTATTAACACAAATCTCTCTTCAAAATTAGTGGAAATCTTATATTTTGTAATATTTCTCAATCAGCTAAGAAGTAAAAAGAATATACAAAAAAATTATTGTTCACAAACAAATTAGATATTCAAAATTAATGGCTAATAATAATAATAATTACATTCAATTATCACATCATCAACATCAACATGGATTATTTAGGTGCCAGAAGAAACATACAAGGATAGAGATGTGGATAATTGATAGTTATTATTCAATAATTTTCTAAAAGATTCTATATAAAAATATAATAGTAATAGCAATTTTTATATAACAAATATTTTTTAAAAATGTATATTAATAAACAATAGATATATGCATATGTCAACCTATTATAAAGTTGAAGTACACATATTATTTTAATTAAATTTTTATTTTTATTCATATGATAGATGTATAAAGTATTTAATAAGTGACTATAATTATAAGTATTAACTTTTGCTATGCATTAAATTTGTTTAACTCGAAGCAAGGCAAAGATATATATATTTCATCTTTCTCCTACATGAGAAAGTTAAATGTTAATGCTGAAATATATATATATGTTAAAATGAAGATTTGCATGGGTTAAATATATAAAATACATATTTTGCTGATTCATCCATGTTAACATGGATGAACCCACAAAATATGTATTATATATATATAAAACAAAATAAAATGTCCGCTAATATTAATAATACAATAACGAAACTTAAATATATTCCAAACAACCGTAAACAATTTATAATATAATATAAATAAAAACTCATAAAGAAATATTTTCAATTATAATCATAATCATTATCAACTCAACTTTCAAAATATATTCCATTTTGAAAGTTGAGTTGATAATGATTATGAATATAATCAAAAATATTTCTTTATGAGTTTTTATTTATATTATATTATGAATTGTTTACCGTTGTTTGGAATATATTTAACTACTTCAGCTTCAAGCCGCCATATTGAACTTTTTAAAATACTGGCCTGATACACAATTTTCACAATAACTTCAGTTTGAATTATGTTAGAGCAAAAACAATTACATTGCTAGAAACTAGAAAACCTAAGGAAAACAATAAGCATAAATTAAATAGTGATAACTATATAAAAAATATGGAAAAAAGAAATTTTCACAACCGAAATAATTATTATTTTATTGTTTGTTCATAATTTGGAAATTAACATTAACTAAAATGCAAATTACATCTTCAGTGATAATTTCTTTGTATTCCTCACAAAAAAATCTTTCTAAAGATATATAATAAGTCTTACCTGAGATAATCCATAGCTTTACAATGTCCGAAAATGTTCCTATAAGAGTTCTTCATTTTTATCTTCTACCCCAACTGTTGCAAATTGTCAAGGCGCCTGGAAGAAAAGAGTTCTCCCCAATAAAGATAAAAAATAAAAAAATTAAAATTCTAACAGAATATAAAAATAATGAAGGAAGTGGAAAATTATTACTTACCATTATAAATACAATAAAAATATAAATGTCATCATCATCATCATAGTACAGATATATGTATATTATAAAAGTGGTGTATATGTATGAATCATGAAAGTTCTGCTAATGGTTATGGGAAAACTCAAAAGCCTGTTAAACAAGATGCACTATTTTGATTTTAGACTTTGGATAAACCAACCTTGTTTATAACATCATCATCATCATACTGAATAATCATTGCCAATACAGAAAACAATTTACAAATTTCTCATTTCAAGAGGCAGACAATGATTACTAAAAAGGTTCTATGGCAGATATTTATATAAAAAAATGTTTATATTCTACCTCTTCCAAGATACGTCTTCCAGAGAAGCATACTTGTTCATATATGCTAATATAAATATGCAAAATATTTCATCATGCCAGATCTTGTTTACCAATTGGAAAAAGTAATCAGTAATGAAGCTGAAACAAAATTCTAATAAGGAAGGCAATCAGGCAGTCATATGCCTATAAAGTATAAAATGAAGTTAGTAAAAACAAGTTAATAAAACAACAAATAAAAACTAAATTAGTAAAACAAAAACAATGAAAACCATGTTAGTAAAACAAAAATTAGTAAAAACAGAATAAAAAAAATTACTGCATTATATACAATCAATTTGCTAGAGAGGAATAAATTGTAAATAGTCTTGAATCAGTGTGTCAACCATTCATCCATTGTGCTGGTAGCTAAAACAAACCAACAAAAAAAAAAAACAATAATAAAAACATTACCTTTCATATGTGCTACCTATCACAGAGTAAAAAATCAGTCAGTCATTTTTCTTGAGTGGCATATTTATTAGTTTCTCCGATAATAGTTGATAAAAGTTTTTTATCAAATAACATTAAAAAAAAATCTAAAATTGAATACTTACCTACTATAGAAAACTTCAAACCTGGAGTTTTAGTAAAATTCTCTACATTCACAGGTTTGCAGGTTATGTTCGGACACAGATTACTGTTACTAGATGAAGGGCCTGGCCGATTGATATCGTTGGGAACACTTGTTGATGGGCCTGGTGTATTGATATCATCCAGAAAAGCACTCGTAGTTTTTTTCTTTTTGGCTGGTAAAGGAGTTTCTTCTTCTGATGACGAAAAATATTCTTCAAGATCACTACAACTAACACTATCCTTGGAGTCAAAGGGCTTAGATGGGACAAATTCATCACCGCTGGAATAATCCATATCAGAGGCCATCATGTCCTGTTCATTTACTTTGCGTACTTTTGTTTCCGTTAATCTAACAAATTGTGAAAAAAAATTTTAAAAAAATTGACCTTATTCGCAAAAAAATTAATAAAAATTTTATTTTTTAACTTACAGAAAAATGGCGACGACCTACGGAAAGAGGAAAAAACGACGAAGAGAATTATGGTATAGGCGCATGCGTAGTCCTTATAGTTTTTCCGTAATTTCAAACAGAAAAACGAACTTCAACAAACGAACATTAACGAGCGCAATCGTCGCCGACAAACCGGAAGTAGTTAAGTTTCATTCATCATCATCATCATCATTATCAACCATTATCAATCCACTGCAGGATAAAGGTCTCTTCAAGTTTAATCCATCTTCTCCGATCATTAGCTTCTCTTCTCCACATCACCCCTACACATTTTCTTATTTCATCCATCCATCTTACATGTGGTCTCCTTCTGGGTCTTTTACAATCTCTTGGAATCCAGTTTAAAATTTCAATTGTCCATCTATTATCATCTCTTCTAGCAATATGTCCAGCCCAACTCCACTTCAATCTTTTAATTTTTTCAATGAGGTCAGTAACACCTGTTTGTTCTCTTACCCATACATTGCGTTTTCGATCTCTTCTTGTTACTCCCACTCATACATCTCTCCATACTTCTTTGAGTGGTCTGAAGTCTCTGTATTGATCTTCTATTAAGTGTCCAAGTCTCAGATCCATAAGTAAGAACTGGTAAAACACATTTGTTAAAAACCTTTCTTTTCAAACACATAGGCATATTTCCTTTTAATATCAAGTTATTTCTACCAAAAGCACTCCAACCAAGTTTAATTCTATGATTAATTTCCTCTATTATGTTTCCATCTGTATTAATAATCTGACCAAGGTATTTGTAACTCTTAACTTCTTCTAATTCATCATAATCAATCTTTATTTTCATATTTTGAGCAAATCGATTAAACATTACTTTAGTCTTTTTAACATTTATCTTTAGTCCTACTTTCCTACTTTCATCTCTGATAACTCCTGCAACATTTCCTGCAGCTCGGAAGCATTATTTGCAAAAACAACTACATCATCTGCGAAATCTAAATGACTTAAATAATCTCCATTTACTTTCACTCCTTTAGTTTCCCATTTTAATCCACAAAATACTTCTTGCAGCACTGCTGTAAAAAGTTTTGGAGATATGGAGTCACCTTGTCTTACACCTTTCTCAATGTTGACTTTCCCAGTATCATTATGTAATCTAATTGTTGCTGTTGCATTTTTATAAATATTCTTTAAAATATGACAATATCCTGGATCTATACCTTGATGATCCAATGCTTTAATCACTAAAGAAATGTTTATAGAATCAAATGCCTTTTCATAATCTACACATCAAAAACATAATGACAACTCATATTCATTTGTCCTTTCTATAACTTCTCTCAATACTTGAATATGATCTACTGTACTAAAACCACTTTTAAATCCAGCTTGTTCTCTTGGTTGGTGAAAATCCAAGGTTCTCTGTAGATGAGTTGTAATTATCTTGGTAAAAATTTTATATAAAACTGATAAAAGGCTGATAGGTCTGTAATTTCTAATATCTTCTTTATCACCTTTTTTAAATATTAATATTATTACTGCATTCTTCCAATCATCTAGTGCATCTTTATCATTTAGACATTTGGTATATAACTTTGCTAATATTTTTTCTGTTTCTTCACCTGCTTCTTTTAATATATCAATTATAATTCCATCATTACCTGGAGCCTTTCCTTTTTTCATACATTTAATTGCATTTCTCACTTCTGCATTTAAAATTCTGGGCAATTCGGAAGATGTAATAGATATAGGAGGTACTTGTTCTTTATTACTATATAATTCTTGATAAAAATCTTCTACCAATTTCATAATTTCATTATATATATATATATATATGTGTGTGTGTGTTAAAACAGTAAGGTCTGCTTTGTAGATCTTTGTTTCACCTTTTCTCACCTATTTCCTACCCTCATACTTTAGTTTGAACCCTAATCTATCATAGTGTGTCTGCAATACGCTTATATACTGAAAATCCTGCCTAATTTTAAACCCGAGTACAATGCTTGTATTATATATATAACTCATTCCCAAATAAATAAAAGATTATAGATTATGTATATGTTCACATAATTTTAATTTATTAAAAAGTAGGTTATATAAGTCATAGTTGCGCACACACTATGATATGCATTTTAAAACATATCAAAATTATAAATTGTTAAAGTTATTTTGTTTGAATCTATTTACAAATATATATTACCGTCATAATATATTTTGATTTAAAATAAAATTCATTAGTAAATATTCGTTTAGTAAATAGATTCAAATATTGCAATTTAAAAGTAAAATAATTTTCATTTAATTTAATAAAAGTCATTCCAAATATTTCTGTTAAAATAAATGAGGGACAATAGTTTAATTAGTTAATATTATATAAGTTTATCTAAAAACAGCAGATGTCCACTTAAGGTTTTCTTTAATTAATAAAAGTAATTTTTAATTAAATCTAGTTTGTAATTCGAATGTCGACAGGGAAATTAACAAAAGAAATTAATTAATGTTGAATTCCTTTAGACATTCGGATATATTTAATTACAGCTGATAAGTCCGATATATTTTTGTAATGCTCCAGGGCAGTTCTATTGTTAATTTCTACTATAAAAAGGGGGGTTTTCTTTTGTTCTCCATTCTAATGTTTCTAAGAGAAATCATTCTGAGGTCTAATGTTTCTAACCAAAATTATTGTTGTAATTGGCAAATCTTGACATGATGGAGTAGAGCGCAAGAAGGCTATTTCTCTCCAGAATGGTCATATGCTGCTGTAGACCATCGGAAGTTATCACACAAGGAACCCCGGAACTGCTGCTGTTGCCAAAAATATGAACATTTCCAGATTTTGCTGTTAAATTATATAAAAACCTGCCGACCATCAATCTACCTAAATATGCTTCTCCAGAGGTAACCCTAAATTAATCCAAGAGCTCTTGTGATAACTAACATGCTATAGCTATTTTAAATTGTTTTCTGATATTTCACATAACTTCATGATGTATTTCTTTAACATGTTTAAATATGATCAATATTTTGCTCTCTATCCTTGGGTTAATATTTTCTATTGATTAAGCTTTCTGTTATTTTATTATGATAATGTGTCAGAATCATCTTTGACCGAGTGAACTATTCCTTTTGTTGAAAATAAGGTGCCACTATGAAAGCATATTTTAAATTTCTAAATAATTTTCCAATTTAATTATCTTGCAAATCACTCATTCGAGGGTGATTCTATTTTTTAATATATAATATAATCACATAGTTTAAAATCTACATGTTATTGATTTTAATCTAATATGAGAGTATGTGCGAGGTCAATGATTAAATGTGTTCCTTAATGCATGATTGCGTATATAAATCTATACTTACTTTTCAAACCCACAAGCATGCATTTTCCTATTTTAATTACCAGGTTCTACTTTAATTACAAAGTTCATCATTGACGTCAAAAATGTGTGGACTCTTTTAAATGAGTTTCTGGGAATTTTATTGGGCATTTCTCTTAATCCAAGTAAAACCCATTCAGTATGTTTTATATATACTAGTCTCGTATTGCTGGTAAATGAATTGGTTGTTGAGACTACTTTGTTTTATTTTTCCAAGGATTCTTTACACGGCCAAGGCCGTTCTCTTCATTTCTTGCAATTTCCAGGCAGAGTATGTCCACAAATAACACACCTGGTAATTAAATGCAATCATCACCCAGTCACTAAGTTTCAGCTGTTTATAAAAATACTTTCCTGCGGGTTAGCGGCGAGATGCCCTCCATAATCATTCCGGATATTCAATATTGTTTTTATTTTATATTTATTTTACAAAGCATCTGTGACTTAAATGTGTCACACCCTCCAACTTTAATAAATTCATTATCAGCAATACTAACCTCCCAATGTAACTTTATTATTATTATTATCGAATAAATGCTTTGATCACATTCCCACGTTGCTGCTTAGTAAGCTTTAGTCTGTGCTATTCTCGAAATCAATAAATATTTTAGAACACTTAATTTTCAATTATTTTCTTAAACTTGTATAATTGCTCAAAGCACCTCGCACATGTTCCTATCTCATCAAGCACATTATCGTAATGCTATTATCCCGAGGAATAGAATATATCACTTTGCTTTAAAACCCTTTTGTCATTTATTGGAATATAATGCCAACAATTATTTAATATGCATTCCTGTCTCATATAAGCAGACAGTGGCATTATATATATATATATATATATATATATATATATATATATATAACATTTATTTATATATATATATATATATATATATATATATATATATATATATTATATATAAATAAATGTTGTGAAATTATTTAAAACTAAATTTGATCTCTTATTTTATTTGATTCCTATCACTGTCTTGGTCTATATATATATTTTCTGCATTTGTTTTGTAAATCCATAGACATGAATTAGCCATCCAAGTTTTTTTTTGTATAGAGTCCTTTGTTTCTTCCTGACCACCAGGCACCGGTCAAAGGTTATACTAGTGTTAGCATCAGATGCGTTATCATGTAGGTGGCACTGTGAAATTTGGGCTTTAGATTTGAAATTAGTATATCTAGAAGGAAACCCCTCCTAGAATGTTCAGTTTCATGTTTGGGGTTTGATTTCTGCAGTGTGTTAGCGAGATAGACGATTCTGACTGTTACAGTGTGTGTTTCATAATTCTAATATTTAAATTAAAATAATTTAAATCATAAAAGTAAAGATGTGTGGTCCTTGAAATTATCTATAATAATAAATATACAAAATTAACAAAGCGTATGCCACACTTGAATGAGAAGCTATAAAGATACACAGAAATTATTACATGCTAAGCGCTTTCGAGGTCTTTTGCCTCATATTCATAGCGGTACTGTGAGCTGCAGAACGAAAAAATAGGGCAAGGGAAACAAAACAGTATGCAAAGCATATGCAAATGAACTAGATAGTCCAACATTTGGAGATGTCAAAGCAGGTATCTCGTCTATTGATGGAGTTATTATTGCCATTAATAAAATATCCTTCTCTGATTTTCTGCTTGATGTCATTTTTCTCAAGTGTGGCATACGCTTTGTTAATTTTGTATATTAAATTATCGAATGAGAAGTCTTAAAATCTTTAATACTATAATAATAAACTATAATAAAAAGATCTTGAAATAATGTTATTGTATATTATCACATAAGTTTATATTTTAATAGAATTAAAATATTTTTAAGTTTATAAAATTTATTATAGAAAGTAAGGAAATAGTTTATAAATATTAATTTATTATTTATTTGATATCTTGATTGTCATATTCATATTGTATATTATGTATAATAAAGTTAGTATTGTTATCAATTGCCATGGTCTCATTGATCTCAAATTTTTATTTATGCCTCTACTTTAAAGTTAATGCAAAATGTGTCAGGGATAGATTTTGCCCTGGGTTTGTTGGATCTTTTCATTGTGTTACTCTTAAGATTTTAATATAAAACTTTATGCATTCAGGTCAGATACTTGCACATTTATTACATACTGTAAAGTCATTGTAAGTGGTTAGATAAGTGGGATCCATGCATGACACTCACCATTATCAACTTATAAATTTTTTCAGGTTAAAATACTCGAGTTTGATGTTGCATTCACTTCATATTCTTAATTTTTTATATATACCATTACAATATATATATAATAAAATGTCCGTTAATTAAAAACAAAATTGTAATTATAGTTTGTAAACCATTAAATTTATTATTTCAATTATATATATATATATAATATATTTTTTTC
The DNA here is from genome assembly GCA_028023455.1 of Epiperipatus broadwayi. Lineage (NCBI taxonomy): Eukaryota > Metazoa > Onychophora > Udeonychophora > Euonychophora > Peripatidae > Epiperipatus > Epiperipatus broadwayi. Next base: position 262,037 of record JAQFVV010012650.1, on the reverse strand, counting down.
CTCTCCACTTTTATATATGTCTCTCATAATTTAATGTGCATCACTGCTATCTCTTGAGATTAGGTTGGCTTCTGAAGTAAATTGCCAGCATAACATATATTTTTTAACAAATATAGAAGACAAATTCTGAAAGTTTTCAATTCATTTCAGCTTCTATGATTTCCAAACTTCAGATGAGCAAATGCTTTCCATTTCACACATATTAGGCTATTACATCATAGAGAAGATGTCCGATTTTACTTCTCCAGAAATTCAAACTCAAACAACATAGAGATTAACATCAACTGCTCATTTTTTGCAGCTTACTTTATATACTCTCCTCTAATAATAATTAATTAAACTGAACTAACTATTTATAATAGAACACAGTGAAATTTATAAACAGAAAGATTAACAATAAGTCTTAATAACAAATTACCATTGTTCTGTTATTTTAATTTACATTTATCAAAATCTAAAATTGATTTTAAAAAAAAATTCTTGCTTAATTTTTAAATAAAAATAGATTATAGAATTATTTTCTAATAAATGTGTGTTGCACAAAAATGGCTTGTATAGACAAAAAAAAATATTTTTTTTTTTATTATGTCAAAAATTTAGATTTTTATCAAAATCTGAACTAAGTCAAATATAATATTTGTATTAAACAATGATTTTTTTATATAATTTTAAATATTTTTTTATACTTTAAAAATTTCAAGATATATTATTAATCAATATTTTTTAGCTATTCCGCAACTTTATTTTAAATAACTATACATGTAAATTTTGTCTGTTTATTTCTATTTCTCCTTTTAAGCTTTAAATATATATACACAGGCATGTTACATCGCATACATGAAACTAATTCTTCTTAGTTTATATGTATGTGCACAAAACATTGCATTATTTTTAACTCAGTTTATTTTTAGGTAGATCTAATTATTTATTTTTAAATTAAATAAATTAATATCCTACTTAATGCACTGTAAGTTTATTTTGATATTTTGTATTATAGATTAGCTTTATTTAGAGTTATGATTATTTAAAATTATTCTATTTTTGTAGCATAATTCAATTTATGTATATCTATTTTTATAATTATAGTTATTTTTGGATTAAAATAATGATAATTGATTTTTGTAATCACATTTACACATAATCAATAAATATTAAATCTATAAATTTTTATTTATGATCTCAGAATTTATTTTGCAATATTTAGTATTTATAAAAAGAAGAGTGTGCACACACACACATATACATGTAAACTTATATATAAATATTAGAAAATACAGTAATTAAAATTTTTAAAAAGAACAAAAAATATAAACGTCACTTATGAGCGCTTTGACTATCCTCGTAGTCTTTGTCAAATAATACTTTTAAGGTCAACTTTTCCATAATTCCATGGCCTTAACGTTTGCTGCCTGCCTATTGTTTAAGTTTTGCTTGTATTTATATATTAACATATCTTCCTTGATTTTTTATTATTATTTATTTCAGTTTACAATATTTTTATATTATTATAATTGAAATCAAAACCATATATACATGATTTATTAATTGAAAACGATTGCATTACGATAGTATAATTTCTTTGTGTAAATATTTGATTTTTGATCAAAGGCAATATTTAAAAAGTTTAAATCATTTGATTGGTTTATATAAATGAGATGACTGGTTTAATTTTAAGGGTGACTCTCAAGTGTTATTTGATCGATATTACGATAGAATGTGTAAGAAATTTAATAGGAAAATTAACTTTTTGTTTAAGAAAGAATTTAAAAATCAGTTTCATGATAATAATAACGTTAATCTGTCTGGTGTGGATCTCGATTTTTAATAAAAATATATATTAAACCTTGGTGCAAAATATGGTTGTGGAGAATGGAAAAGATTGTAATCTAGAATTGAAATCTGCTGTTGAAAGTTTCTTAGGCGTAATTAAATCTGATTTAAAAGTTTGCAAGGATTTAGTAATATTTAAACAGCATTAAACTGTTGCACATGCGCTTTGGATTTTAACTATAAAATGAATGAATACTAATACTTCAAACCCAATCTTTTCCAAAGACTTTCTCATGGGTTTGAAGTGTTAGTATTCATTCATTTTATAGTTAAAATCCAAAGCGCATGTGCAATAGTTTAATGCTGTTTAAATATTACAGTTTATAAACATCACGCTATATAAAAAGGATTTAGTAAAAAAAGTAAAAGAAAATAATTTTAAATATACAATGAATTGTGATTGGAACATACAAATTTCTGAATTTAAAAAATTTGCATCTTATAATAATCTCTTATGTATAAAAGAAGATAAAGATTTAAGAATGTGTCTATTACTAAAATCTGATTATAAAGATAAAGTTATTACTGAAATGAATAATCTTCATTTTATAAAAGTTAATAAGTAAATAAATACACTGTACAGGCTTACACACACCTGTACATATATAATGTAATATAAGAGATTCCAACTCAGACATTCACACAACCCTCAAGTTTCCGTGCCATCTCATATTTAGGATAGTAATCTGGACAAACTGATGATTGCTGGTTTAGCATGAAATACATATATTGGTGATTATTTATCTTTTCAACATGTGTATGATCAGGTGGATCAGCAAGATGAGATGGCATGGAGTTGTGAATGTCTGAGTTCGAAAAGTTAATAAGGTAAATATTGAAAGTTTGCTCATTCAATATATTAATAACATTTTTAAAAAAGCCAAAAATAACATGATTATCAATTTGACTTATTATAGGATTTATCTCTCTGCTGCAATATGTCCTAAGATCTTTTCAAATATAAAATGGCATAAAGAGAAAGAACCAGTATGATTAATAACTGATTTTGGGGTTGCATTTTATTATGAAACATGTCGATTAATTGAGAAAATGCTACAGAAAATCCTTGGTTTTGGTAAATATATATTACATTCATCATTTGATTTTGTTGGTAAAATTAATGATGTTGATATTGATGTTTGTGATATAGTGTGTATTTTTAATGTTAGTGAAATGAAGGGATCAATTGATGGAATGGCTTTTATTGAAATAATTACTAATGTATTACATTTAAAAAATATTAATGTCAAAATAATAAAATTTATTGTTGAAATATTAAGCTTTATTGATAAAAATATTTACGCATATTTAAACATAATTTTTATAAAATGAGTCATGATTGGCCAATGGGTCTTCCTACAGTTGTCCCAATATGTAATTTTGTAATCCCTACATATGAAGAAAATATTTTGAAAAAGGAATATTATCAAAAAAATATCTTATACTTTCAATACATTGATGATGTTTTTGTATATGGAAAGCCAAATATTATTAAAGATTTGTTTGATGAATTGAATAATATAAAAGGCTTAAAATAGATTAAAGCAGATGAAAATTTAATGGGTGTTCAATTTTTAGATCTTAAGATAACTAGAAACAGAGATAAACTGAATTACTATATGACTATTAAACCAATAGCAAAAAGTGGCTACATTCCATATAAATCAAGTTTACCAATGTCACATAAAATGGCAGGTTTGAAGTCCTTCTTATTTAGAAATGATAATCTTTGTAAATATTCATCAGATAAAACCAAAAATATTGAAATGTATTCTAATGAGTTGTTCAACGTTGGATACAATTATGATTGTGTTTATTATACTCTTAAAAATTTTACTTTGAAATATAAATACAAAATAAAAATAATATTAATAATAATGTTAATTCTTCTGATAATAAAGTTGTGGATATCAATACCATATATTAAAAATCAACAGGCAAGTTTCATCAGGAAAATTTATAAAGGTATATGTGACATTGCATTTTATACACCACCTACATTAAATAAATTAATAAATAATTCAAAGATAAAACCTTATTTACAAATAAAAATTGTATAATTTATAAATGGATGTGTAGGTGTGGTAGTGGATATATAGGTGAGTCGAGATGCACATTGGAGAAAAGAACAAAAGAGCACTTGTTGTTATTAAAAAGGGTTCAAAATATGAAACAAAATTCTAAAGATAGTGATAATTTTTCAGCTTCTGTTTTTTATGACCATAATAAATCATGTATGTATGGTTTTGATTTTAATTATAATAATGTAAAAATATTGTAAACTGAAAGAAATAATAATAAAAGAAAAATCAAGGAAGCTATGTTAATATATAAATACAAGCAAGACTTAATCAATCAGTAGCAGATATCAAATGTTAGGATCAAACATTGAATTATGGGAAAGTTGACCTTTTAAATGTGTTAGTTGACAAAGCTACTAGGCAATAGTGAATGTGCTTTCTAAGTTATAGTTATTCATATAAGTTTATGTATATTAATTTTAAAAATACTGTATTATTTCAAATATTTATTTATATATATATATATATATATATATATATATACATACATCATATATATATATATATATATATATATATTCTAACCTAGTCTATTGTGCACATTTCACTTCCTGGGCAATATATTATTAAATAAAAATGGGTTAGCTCAGTTACTGATTACATTTGGTTTAAAGCAAATAATTAATAAATAAAATATCCTGCATTAATATTAAACATGTTCCACTAGCTCAAATTCAAAATAATGAATAAGGTTCAGTTTATAAAATAAATCAAATAAATATTTATATATTTTTTATGAGACTTGGAAGTGAAAATACAGATGACAAGAAAGATTACATTGAGCCAATATCCCACAGGATACTACCTCAATGGCATAAGAACACTATCCCCCCTTTATTACTATTTCAAATAACAAACTCATAGTATTCTTATGACTTTAATAACTTCTACTCACTAAGATTAAACTAATAATTAAATCTTAATCTTTTATCTACTATAATTTAGCTCAATAAAATCTCAGGTTCATAAAATTATTCTAAGTTAAATAAAATTACTGTAGTAAAACATGAGAAGGGATTTTATGTCATACTCTACTACACTTAAACTAATAATAACAAATAATAATAATATTCTTCATTGTATGAACTAATTCTGTATATCTCTTTCTTCACAATATATTTTTTATTACTATAATAAAATAATAAAATACTATAATATAATCTTTTATCTTCATATAATAATGTAAGAAAATGTGGTAGCATTTGATAATCTGACAAATAAAGATGTGTGGCAACGGATAGCATATAATTCGATATACTATTATGATAACTAATTTATGACCATAAGATAATGTAAAATTATGATTACTTAATTAAATTAATACCAAGAAAATATTCGAATTCTTAAAATAATTCTTTATTTATCTCTGTGCAAAATTATATGTTTGATTTAGTTATTCCATGTATCTCATGCAATGTAATGAGAAAATGAAACAGTCAGGACACACAAGTTTTGAAAACAAATTTAACAAAGTTTATTATAACAATAAAATAAAACAATTTATTTACAATATTTACATTGGATATCCTCAATTTACACTGTTCTACATTTTTTTATTACTTAGTTATTAAAACAATCTAGAATTTATTTAAGCCTCCATTGTGACTTAAAATAAGAATAATAAAATAATATTTTATTTATCTCTCTCTAATTAAACTTATGATAATTACATTTATTTATTTTTTATTAAAAAAAATATATATCCTATCCTTAAATATTATTTAACTATACTTTTCTTTCTAAAAAACATCCATAGAAACATACTACGGAAAACCCTAAAAGTAACATTATCGTGAGTATGGATCTTTTTAAAAATAAACAATTTTCTTCTTGCAATGTTAAAAGATGTCATATAAAATATCTACTAATAATTTATTACTAGATTTTGTGGATATCATTGTTCACTACACTATGTTTATTAAATATAACATATTCCCATTTAATATTACTTTAATACTATATAGTTTTAATTACTGATATATTCTCTATTATTTAATAAATACAAAATTATACCTATGCTTATTATTTATATCGTTTTACTTTATAACATTATATTTTTAAAAATATGCAATACTTATTTTAAAACAAAATAAAGCATTTAAAACTTATTTAACATTTTAAAGAACAACTTTGCTTTTTATACTTTATTCTTGAAATTTTATTTTATTTCCAACACAAATCCCAAAACATATTTTATGATTCTTTTCTCTTTTAGGATGCATTGGATTTTTAATTCTAATTTATACAAATTCTACTTCTTCTAAGTAAATGAACTTATCTCATTCAAACAATAGCATATCTTAAATTCTAAATTATCTATTATTTCTTTTCAAATATATCATACTGAACAATGTAGTTACATTGGAAATCTAGATAGTGAATAGATGTGTAGGATCTAGGTAAGAAAAACTTGAGTATAACTCATAGCATATATCAAAAAAATATCATGGCACAGTGTATCTACAAGAAATAGAGGCATGAACTAGTCTAATGTCCTCCAATAATATCAATAATGTCAAGCTATTCCTTCAGCTTTATTGAAACATCAATACTTAAAGAAAAATAGACACTGTCCAAAATAAATATACAATTACAGGGCTTTGTTAACTGCATTGTATATCCACTAAGATTATAAAATATTATTCATATTTCCTCATCACATCCTATTATAGCATCATCTTGGGTTCATGTTTACCATATTACTAACAATTCACTATCTTATCATTATTTCCTTAAGATTTATCACATCTTACATTAACAAAATAACTATCTTACATATTCAAAAACAATAAATAAAATTTGTTTACAATTAGAGTGATCTCACTGATCTACAAGAAAAGTTTGTTTTACTTTGTTATTCTATATTCTAAAACATATACAAACTTGTATTATGAATCCTTAGAACATCCAATAATATTAAAGTTTTCTAAAAAGAATCACATAAATATTTATCATCCAGTTATGTTATATTATTAGTATAAAATTATAGTATGCATATTCCCAAAATAAATCCTAATCTCATAATTTTAAAAGTGTTGTATAAAATGTGTTTACATATAATTAAACATTTAAACTTTCATACATTATAATTCATAGGCAATCTAAAAAGAAAACAAAAATATACATCATAAAAATATCAATATTCATTAACTATTACCAAGTGATATTATCTGATCATCACTTTTTGCAGTCTTCGGTTTTTCATCAATTAGATACATTGCAATACATGAAAACACATCCATACCATTATTTAAAATGTTCTTATTTAAATTATTAAATTATTATATTATAGGATTTTAATATTATCAATAAATTAATGTTCATGTTCCTACACTTATAAACCAGAAAATTTACATTTAAAATAAATAGTAATAAATGAAATCATATTTACATAACTTCAGCTGAAACAAATGTTTTTTATAAGTCCAAATATTTGCATTTTCTTTCTCAAAAGTTTTTTTTTAAAATATTCTCTTTAAGAGTAATTCTACAATCTCCCCCATTGCTATGATGACAAATAAGACAATATGTTTCCTGCAGTAAGTATCATCTAAACTTCCGGTACAAAAATCTCGGTCTAAAAAATGAACAATGAAAAAAACATAATAATACAACATCTTAAAATCTTGAAAAATTACATAAAATAATAATCAATCCATCCTGGAAAAGTTATAGAATAATAGTTTGTGACTTCTATAGTCCAGAAACAATGAATATTATTAAAATCATAATAAATCATAACTTTTAAAAATAATTCCATGAAGCTTCTATACTATAGTATTCCATATCTGCTTATTGATGCACCATTTTCCATTTTGCTTTGCTTAAATTATCCAGATAAATTATTTGCACAATCTTAAATATTTCCATAATTCCATATTTTATTTATTATCATGTTCATTTCTTTATAGGTTTCTTCTTCAAGGAAATTTATTGTTATTTATTACATATTCAGAGGTTTTTCTTGTCTTAAATTATCAGCTTTTAAAACAATTTTATATATATGCATTAACCCTCTATATGCCTTAGGTTTTTTTATAACATACGCTTTTCTAAATATTTTTCTGTGAGTCTTTTCTTAAAATAATTTCATAAATATTTTACATGTTTCCTTCAAAAAGGATATAACATTTACTCTTATAACATGATATTTCCATAAATTTATTATAAAGTATACTTGTCTTATTGCTTATTAATACTGGACAAGATATATGTGTCTTTACTTTTAATCGGCAAAACAGTTTTCTAATGAGTTTCCCACACAATGTCCATAAAATTAATTTATTCATTTGAATAGTCCTCTTGTTCAATATTATTGAAACTGCTCTTAATAAATATTATACTCATTTTTAAAATATTATAAGTTGAATACATTTTACTTATTGGTATATCCATTTTATTATTGTGAAGTTATATATTAGATTTTGATGAATACTACTGATAATGGGACTTTAAAAATTAGCAAGGCATATTAAATGAAGTTATTATTAAAATTTTTATTATACACTCTCTTTTTGCAAATACTTTTTAAAATAATAATAACCTATTAGCTTTGCAAATAAAATTGTATGAGAGGACTAAAAAATTGACTAAATAATAAAATTAAAAATTACTATCACCTTGATAGCTTCTGATATGATCTCTGCTACCTTTAATACATTTTTAAATCACCCCTGATACCTCCCATGCAATCCCTATTTATATCCAAGAAAATACATCATTCTATTGGTTGATTCTTACTTTTGGTTTGCTACCAAATTTGCATAATGTTAGAAACTTACACAATCAAATTTCAAAATAAAAAATTATGACGTATTATAACTTTAACCAAAATATTATTTAAAATATTACTTTTAGATCAATTATTACTTTACTAAATTATTCAAATATTTAAAAAGACTTTTTAAAAACAATATTTAATAAATTTATCCCATTCTTAATATTTAATTTATCTATTTTTATTTTAACAAAATATTTAACTTTTTTATTAACTGTACTCGTCTTTATTACATTATTTAAAACATTTTATACGATAGTCAACTTAATATTTAATATTGGCCTTTATGATAGGTAATAATTCTATCCAATTCTATAATACAATTTTACAATATTTTGAACTTTACTAATAAATCCTAGCAAGCATGTGTGTACAACCATACATTATTGTACAAATCACATGACTAATATAACCAATACAGGCAACATCCAATTTTCTGTCTGGGAATAAATAAATTGCTACACTTATTGTATTAAATAAAATAATACAATAATATAAAATTTGGAAGACTAATTTGGAAAATATAGAACTAAATATAACTTTCACTATCATAAAACTTACTTTTAAAATATATAATATTAATTATAATTATTAAATATAATTTATAAAAATAAACATAACATTTATTTAACTACAAGTTTTAAACTATTAAAATTTAACTTTTAAACATATTTTTAAATATTTATAGCTGAGTTATTTATTATGGCCAGCTTTTGCAACCATATGTAATAATATTTTTAGCTTTACTTAACTATTTTAAGGTTATTTGTTATAATTTTATGCATTACGTATTTTTATTTAGCTTTAAATTGTACTTTAAGATATTATTAAGAAAATATAACTAACACATCAAGAGAACATATTCTATAATTTAAAATTTTTAATAATTTACTGTGGTGAGCCAATTCTGACCTATAAAAAGGGGCACTATATATATATATATATATATATATATATATATATATATATATATAGAGAGAGAGAGAAAATATTATTAACTTTATTGAATTTATTTAAAAACAAATATTAATCTTTATAAATAATAAAAAAAATTAGGAGAAATAAATGCTCAAGTAATGGAAACATTTGACTACTATAAAAAAGAAATTGAGAAAATTCCCTAAAAATAAATGGAAATATATATTTTCAAGAAGTATTATAGTTGATCATTTTACAAACATACTTACAGCAGAATCCTTACATATTAGTCATAGAAAAGTATTCCCATATTTTTGTTTAATTTTGATATAATTGTAAATAAATCTTTGTATAAAATCTCTGCTATTACATTCAAGTCACAAATAAAGTGAGAAATATTTAATTAGTAAAGTGTGAAGTAGTAAAACAGAAAATATTTTAAAATTTAAAAAGCTTTTAATAGAAATATTGTAAAATTGTTGTTTTCCAATGTATAGTTGATCATTTTGGCAGAGTTATTCAATTCAGTGATAAATATATAGTTTATTAATTATATTGAGATCTAATCTTCCACAATACTCCAAATTTGTTTATACTTTTGTGACATTTTAAGTACAAAATGTGTATATATACAATGTTGTAACTAACTAATTTTATCTAGTCAAGGTTTTATTCATTATTGCAATCACTATATTGTAAGTATTAATAATAATTTTACTTGCAATATTCTTGGAGTAAGTCATATTTTTCAAAATTTTCTATTATAGCAGAAGGTTATAGTATAGTATTTGTATAATTAATTTTTATATGAATGAATCAATTCTTGGAAAAAGCTAGAAGATTGTTCAGCCTTTATGCTGAATTTAGATAATTTCACAGTATAGTCAGCATAAGGAAGAAATAAAGAATCTATGCGAGAGCTATTGCATAGATCATAAAGAACACTTCATAATTTAAATAACTTTTAGGTAATATGTTTTTTTTAATTTTATTCCTCATCTTACTGTTTTTATATTCTTATATACAATTATTAAATAACTTATTATTTTGGCATATAATTATGTGGTGTGTCAATATTCACACTTTTTTTTTATTAAAAGAAATATTTACTTTGAGTTTATCCATAACAAAGATTTTAAGAAATATGTTTTTCTAGTAATATAAGAACCTCATTAAAAATATAATAAGATCATCAATCATCATTCTATAAGTAAAAGTGCATTTTAAAAATTGTGCAAAATTTGCTTCAGTAATGATTGCAGTGTTATGATTTTTAAAAGTGTAAATATTACTCTTACTGTAAAAGAATATTTAATAGAAAACTATGAAGATTATCTATAAGTATGCCATATAATCATTTTCTATTTGATATAATGTTAAGCATTATCAATATAAACCGGAAATGTATGTTATTATATTAAGCCTTTATGTTGATATTTCAGTTTATAAAATGGCTAGAACTTCTACAGCTGTTTGTATGCATAAATTATAATTAAATTAAATCTAAAATTAGATTGTCAAAGTAAATAATGAATAATAATTTAAAGTTCAAATTTTATAAATATAAAACAATATCAGTTCTAAATGAATACTTGTAATAATAGAAAAACTCAATGGTTAAATTATTTAGTTTATTTAACAGAAAAAATTGTATAATTTGTAGAAATGACACAGAGATGTTTTCATTAATTTCATACAAATTTAAATACTGTGGTTTATGTTATATCAAAACAGATGAATTACTAAAATAGTAATAATTAAATTAATTGTTTTTTTTTCAAATCCAAAAATCTAAATTGTATATTGTTTAGTGAAAGTAAAATTAATACTATTGTTTATAAATTGAATTTTCACCATGTTTATTTATTTGAAATATATATAGATTTAAATTTCGTTTTTATGAGACGTACATGTCTGGACAATCTTTTACAAATAGCTGCAAATACTGATATTTTTTAAATGCAAGAACTTAAGAGTCAGGAGGAGAGCAATTACCAACTAAATTCCATGTCTATTGAAATTTGGATCTGTAAGATAATGCATTCTGACAGTACTTTCATGATGGCTATTAGATTTATAATGCATTGCTGTAGAGCATCATTATTTTCCTGGATTTTAAATAGTATCTGATGTAGTACGAGAAACTAGTGGTCATAGTCCAGCTACTACCTCCTCAGAAGTCAATCATCATTTAAGATATATAGTGTGAAGCATGCACACAATATTCAGTTGTATTACCGAGTAACTCTTTTTATAAATAAAGCATAGTATAAATTATATACTAATATTTTTATTATGTAAAATCCAGTATAAACGCACTTCTGTAAAATTGGTAAAAAATTATTTTTAAAGTTTTAATGGTTTGAAGACAATTGATTATGGATTTCAAAATGACAACTTTTAGGTTTGCTATAATCTGAGATGTCTGACAATATTGTTTCCATAAAGTTTGCATATTTATATTTTAAATTTGTAAATCGATATTTGAAAACTGACACTGTCTATATATCATCTATAATATGTAAATACATATATGCTAATATTTAATTTTTTTATTTAAATAATTTAGAATCTGAAATTTTATAGATTCAGTTCAAACAAATCAAACTTTGTATTGTTATATGTGTTTAACTATTATAAACTTAAGACATCAGATTGACATTATAATTGTATTGCTTTATTCCATATATCCATGTACATCTAAAAATTATTTTGTATTCTTTCAAAAATATTAAAATTGACTATCTTATCTAGTTAATAAATTATCACAATATCATATTTATACATATATATTCTGCTAATAACTTTTTGTTTAGTAATGATCTGAGAGTGGGCAAATGAAAGAGATAGTGAATTCTGACTCTTTTGTCATTTATGTAAACAAGTATACACTTGTTCAGTGGTTTCGGTAAAACACCATCTATTGATCAAAAATACAAGTGTTAGCAAGTTACTTGATTATAACTTGTTTTTGTTTTTCATATATATATATATATATATTGAAGCAGTCGGATCTGAGTTCGATCCTAGCTTCATGTTATTTACCCTAATACTAACCTTAAATTTCCGATGCAATGGGGCTTTATACGTTCAATCCACGCTAATTTCCATAATGAATAACTTATTTCAAATGCGTAGCAAAATTAATTAGTTTAGTTTAAAATTGATCAATTCTCTAAATAAATTCATGATAAAATATTCATGAATTTATATATATTAAATTGCGTGGATTGTGCGTATATATATTTGTAAATATTAAATATATATAATTGTTCGAAAGTTTCATTGCGTCGGGAATACTTGTTTTTTTTCACCTTTAAATAATTTGTAAAGTTTTGTGATTAAAAGCTACATTCCTTCCATAGGCTTTCAAATTCTCAAAAACAACAGTAAAGTTTTATTAATTAAAAAAGATAAGAATTCAATTTCTAATTAAAATCATTTCAGATTTTAAGAATTCATTTTCTAATTAGGAAAGGAATTCAAAAATTAGTTTGAAAGCCTTATCGAAGGAATGTATCTGAAAACAACTAATTAAAAAAAAAACACATTGATAATAAAATGAGCGCTAGCCTTAAGGCATCTGGGCAATATATATAGCCCTGAAAAGTCAGGAAAAAAGAAAACTAGCTTTGTTGTAGAGTAGTGCAGTGAACTCTGTGCGTATAAAAATTGTATTTCATCATGATAGAGGGCTAGAACATCAGGAATCTGGCTATGGTTCCTAAAGTCCCGAGAAATCTTCAATGGAGCTGCTGAACCTTTTTCCGGACCGATCATTCTGCTAAAATTATGGAGGCTACTAAAATGCTGTTCCAATAATCAATCAATGGTGCCTACATTTTCAACAACTTGGAGGAGTAACTTAAGGACAAGCACGAAAGGGTAATATATTTCCCTAATGAACGTTAAACTTTCTGGCCAGTTCGAACTTTATTTTACACTCCTTATTAAGAGCTCCTTTATTCTTTAATGTAAAAATCTTTATAAAATGCTACTATAAATTTATATTGTAATTCTTTCAATCTCTAGTCTTTAAACTTTTCTTTTCTTACCTGGCGGTTCATTTAATATATATATATTTGTATGCTTTATTAATGTCGTTTATTTAAAATTATATGCCAATAATCTTTCAACTCGATGAGCTCCTTTGTTCCATTTGCCTCACGCAAATAAGATAATATAAATTTTAAATAGTTATTCTCGCCCATTAGAACTAAATTTATAAGTTCTATTAATCATCGAGTCGAAAGAAAATATTACATGTTTACTATTTTTATAATTGGCTAATAATAAATTATTAGCTCCGTTTTTCACCTATGTCCCCAGCTCCTAAGTTACAAGTGTTTATATACTCACAAAATGTTAAAATATTGATTTCTTGTTCCACTAATATATATATTTATTCGAATATAACCTTAAATGTTTTTATTGCAAAAAGGGTCGATAAAGGGTTAAATGTATTTTAATTCCACTTTTGTTATTTTATATTAATATTCAGGAAGGGCACGATATTAGGGCATAATTAATATAGTTTATAAATGTTTTAAAATAGTTCGATAAAAGCTCGTTTGACTTTAATTAATTGGTCAAGTCATCACGTAGAGCATTCTACATGGGTTTTATTTTTCAACGATGACTATCAAGTCATCATCATCAAACGTTGCTGACGTAGGGCCATCTTCCGCTCCGTTAGGCTGGTCGGTGATCATATTCTCTTATTTAAATTTCTCGAGGAAGACAGTACTTCCTTTCCTATTCATTAGTCAAAGGGCGTAAGACTTGCCAAATGCAAGCCGCCATAGGACTTCGATCATCGACTAGCGATCATCTTTCAATTTTACTCTCTGCCTTGTAATTCGTCAGTACCGTGCATCTTTGTCCCGGTAAAACCCGCTCCATGCTCGTAATTCGTGATGAAGTGATTTAAATTAAAGTCGAACCAATTCTCAAATATATTTAGTTTAAATCAGTTTTCAAATCAAGATTAAAGTTATGCCTTAAAGTACATTTTGCTCTTCATGAATAGATTTCCGAATGTGAAAATAAATCTCACATTCCACCGTAATAAAATTAGAACAATCATTTCCGTTCTTAATGAATACCTTTATCTGCCTTTATATTTCTCGTTGGGGGCATAGACATAGAATCCCATGTTGTGTAATACTTGTTGGCATATGATAAGGACCGCCACTCTTATTATATTTATCAATTCTTTTAAAGACTAGAGGTAATTAATGCATTCTATATTTTGATTGAAACAAAACAAATTATTCTTATTAAATATTTTCTAACATACTTGGTTTCTCAGTTCATCATTCTTTTATAATTATTTAAATGTTAATACTCGCTGTCTGTGTTGGCAACCCGAACATACATATGATTCGATTTAAAAGTAGTCAAAGTTAATTGATATTCGTGTCAGTAAAAGGGTCTCTAGTCCTCACCAACCGTTGAGCTAGTTCTTGGCGCATAGCACTGTGCCGTCGATTTCTGCTATCTGAGCTGTTGAGTTGGGTTTGAATTCAGTTTTGGTTAAGCTGAGTTTGAATCCGATTTGACTTGCAGTGGTTGTGGGTTTCGACCGGTACAATATATATATATATATATATATAAGTTTATTTCTCAGTCTATAATCTTATATACAAGATGATACTAAAAAAATCAGAATGGCAGACCCATTGTAAGTATGTGCTTCTACTTCTAGTTTTTTCTTGCAGAGACTTTTCTATATCAGGCTGCCAACTACCATCATAAAGTGAAGTCATTGTATCATATTGTAAACTTTTTTGTTAAGTGTATACCTTGTCCATTTTTGTAATGCCTGAAAAGTTAGATTAGTGTGAAATTATGTTTACTGTTGGGGAAAAATAATAGAGGATACAATTGTAATACTTGAAACAATTTACAAGCAAGTTGTTCTGGAGAAAACACAAGTTTAGGAATGGTTCAATGAAAGAATCAAATTCATCACATTTCAAAAAAGAATGATGCATGAAAGCCATTAACAAGATGATGTTGATTTTTTTTTATGCAAATAGCATTGCTCACTCATAATTTATATATAATGGTCAGGCATTTTACCTACAATTTCTGAAAGAATTGTGTATTGCAGTGAAATAAAAATGGCACAATTAAGACAAAATGAGGAGTGTTAAATTTATCACAACAATGCACCAATGAATGAAAGTTTGAATGTAAAACAATTTTTAATTCAACAGAGTATGATCAACTGATCCACCTGACATGTTAACATGATCTCAGTCCATGTAACTTTTTTTTATTCCTCTGAATTAAAATAAAATGTTTTGCAGACTTGGAAGAGCTGAAAAAAATGGCAAAGACATTAAGGCATCATGTTGCAAGAATTTCACGACTGCTTCAAAAAGTGAAAAACAGATTTAAACTGATGCTTTACATCAAATGGATAATATTTTGAAAGAGATTTATTACAAAATTCCAAGTTTATTTGGGTAGCTTTTCATACCTATTTTAGATCATGCATTTTACGCATACATATTGATGGTATTACAAACAAATCAAGTCAAATGTCACATGACCTAATTTAATAAGCTTGTATTTACAAATATTATATATACAGCTTGCAAAACAAGCTCTTAACAAGCTTTGTAGAATAGCCCCAACCTCAAACTGGTTTCTGCTTCTGGTGTCATATATGGTTATTTAAGTTAGATAGTTGGATTGAAAGACATGTGGATTTCTGAAAATTTCTGATTTTCTACTTAATAGTTATACATTAAATAAAGTGTTGGGCTTGTCCTGGTATTTTTAATCTAATGATTGAATATCCTTGCACCTCACTGAGGACACCAGTAGCAGAAACTGGTCTTAGGTTGAAGGTATTCTACAAACTTGTTATGTGCTTGTTTTTCAAGCTCTATATGTAACATTTGTAAATACAAGCTTATTAAATTAGGTGATGTGACATCTGACTTGATTTTTTTGTAATTTTATTTGTTGCTATGATGGTTTTAGTGATTTTATATTGCTAAAGCTATTAATATATAATGTATTTGAACTTAATTCAGTCCCATGTGGCTATTTAAGTTAGAAAGCTGGATTAGAAGATATATGGATGTCTAAAAATTTCAGATTTTCTACTTAATTGTTATACATTAGACAATGTGGCTGATAGTAATGTAGAGAATGAGTTGGAAAACTTACCAGAGATACAATTTAATGACCCAGAATTAAACCCAATTATAAAAGTTTTATTAGGGGAGGAAGTTTTGGATGCACCTAAAGATCTTAACCATTTTAAATTAGAACAACAGGTCTTACTATATAAAGTGAATGATAACGTTGATGAGTGGAGGACAATAATACCAAAGTCTTTATGTGACCCACTCATAAAATACGCACACTGTCTATATGGGCATTATGGTGCTCATAAGACAGAACATACCCTTAAGAATTGGTTTTACTGGCCAAAAATGTATAAAGACATCTTGAAATTACTCCAGGATTGTCTAATTTGCTTAAGAACTAAGTCAGTAAACCAAAATTATATTAATTCAATTAATTCTATCATTCCAGAAAGACCAAACGAGATCTTAGCAATTGACTATTATGGGCCTTTGCCTCCATTCAACAAACAAAAATATTTATTAGTCACTTATGATCTCTTTTCCAAATATGTTGCTGCTTACCCAATACCCCAAGCCAATGCTAAACATACAATCAAAGTATTGAGTACTCTCCAATTTCCAATGATAGGAAAGCCAAAAACCATACTAACTGATCATGGTACACCTTTTCTATCTAAGGAATGGAAGAAATGGGTAGATATATCAAAAATAAAACATGTGCTAATCTCTATTAGGAATCCACAATCAAATCCATGTGAACGTATTATGCGGGAGCTTGGACGTTTGTTTAGGACCTATTTAGAAGAGGAGCACAAGGGTTGGGTAAAGCAGACAAAACGTGTAGTAGACTATATCAATTGGAGTTTAAATGAATCTACTGGATTCTCACCTATCCGACTACACTTTCATCAAATTATACCTATATTATTTAGAAAATATAAACCTATTATTAATGAACCCAAAATAAATGGAGAAAATGATATTTTACAAGCTCATAAACAACTTGTTAAAATGGCAAATAATAAAAGTCAGAATAAAAAAAATGTATTTATGAATTTAAAGTTGGAGATAAAGTTTTGATAAAGACTTTCCATCCCAGTAAACCATTGGAGAATAAATACCATAAATTCTATAATACATATGAAGGACCTTATACTATCGTTAATAAGGCAGGTCCAAATGCATTTTGGATTAACCAAGAAGGAGAGATTCGTGGTACATACAATTCACAAATTTTAAAACCTTATTTTGGCTGCTTATAATGTTTTATAAAGAAAGAAGGTGAAGATCAAGATAAGAATTGGGCAGTGTAAACCATACGGTTGTATAAAAAAAAATAATAATAGTGATCAATGTAAAGAGAAGTATAGTTAAAAACATTAGCTTTGGTGAGGGTATTCTTTAATGCCTTAAAATAAGTAAAAACAATAGAGTCAATTCATATTAATAAATGGATACTCTAGTATTTATTTAGTCCTTTTCAAATCCATAAGTCTTAAAGAAGCAGGAATAAGGCTAGTAAATATATTTGTGTTGTCCAAGAAGGAAACACATTATTTTTTATTTATATATTTATTTATATATATATATATATATATATATATATATATATAAATTAACCATCAAAGTCCTTAATTTTATTTTGATCATTATCAAAAGAATAGGATAGCCCAAGTATTAAGAAGATATAACAGTAAAAAAAAAAAAATTCAACCCTTCATAAAATCCAACTATAAATGCAATTAAACTATAAGAATATACTAAAATAGTTGTGTTTAAAATTTTAACTTAAATTACAATTTTAAATTTCCCAAGGGAAGGGGAAATATAATAGTAACTTACAGTTGTTATTATTGGTCTAACATGTTTTATCTCTTAGGAAATTATTTATAAATATAATTTTTTTATTTGACTATTTTATTATGTATATATATATATATATATATATATATATACATTTGAGTTTTAAATAATACATACCTTAAGCTTTTGAGTAAAATGCCAGATTTGAAGTTAAGAATAAATACTTATATATTTTTTTATTTTATTATTAAATCTTAATGTCAACGGAACAATTGATAGTTGAGTTAAGCATGAACTTGTAATAACACACGAGCAGATTGATTCGTTCTTTTGTTTTTAAGGAGAAGAAAAGAAAATCATTTCTCTTTAAATAACTTTTTCTTTTATCAATACTACCGTTCAATGATTGGAATTTAAATATTAACTTTTCCAAATTAAAATAATCTGTGGATTAAAAGTCTGCAAGGAAAATATTTTAATTTTTTATTAAGTCTTAAAGGAATAGCAATATAAAAGAAAAGAACGTCTGTTTAAGTTTTTTGGAAACTACGTTGTTTTAATACTTCCGTGATTCTTCGGATATATATAAATTTAAGATAATTATATATATATATATATAGGATAAAACAATGTGTTTTGAGTAAAACAGCTTTGTATCGTAAAGGTTTCGAAACCAACCTTGCATGCTATTTTAAAATATTTTGAAATATTGAATATATAGAACGTCTAATGATAATAGAAAAATGAAGATTAAGAACATCTACATTCGAAGAATATTTATTTTATTTCACATTAATCAAATCATTGGATATTATTAACAGTTTATCATTTAAGGATAAATAAAATCATCATTATACCAATGGATTAATAATATACTTCGTAAAAGATCTTCATTAGGATGATGAACTATAGACTTCAATATCTACTCTCAACTCTATTATAAATAAGTTTTCTTTATTATTTATTTATATATATTATAATAATGCTTACATTATTTTAATATGTTTATTATTATTATTATCTTTATTTCAAATTTGGCATCGCATCATTATATCTTAATAGGAAAATTATATTTATTATTAAATATAATTAATTGAAAGCTTGACATAATTCATCAAATTAGATGAGGGATATAAAGAATAGTTATTATTTCACAGATATCTTAAACAAGATTATATTGTATTTACTACGTAATATTGTAAAAGTTTAATGTACTTTATTTATCAAAAATACATATAATATATAAGTTATACAATTGCAAGTAGTACTTATATATTGGTAATTATGAAACATATAAATAAGAATGGTAAATAAATTAATAAGTTACATAAATTATTAATTTTTGAACTCAGATATTGTTTTTATATATCTGTTAATTTAAACTATTTTCTTTAATTTTTGAAAATTTATTATAGTATTGAGTTTTATCATAAGGTATTAAAATAAAAAATATTATTTATTAATATTTTTAAAATGATAAAATTCATCCGTATTTGTTTATTAATATTTTATTATCTATTATATTATATTTTTTATTATTTATTAAATATTGATTTATTAACTTGATCTCTTTGTCTAATCATTATTGAATTATATTATATATATGCTAGTATTATAAATATCATATGAATATCAATTGTAATTAATGCTTATATAAAGGCATATAAATAATAACTTGTTTTGGATTTTCCCTGAAGAGAGCTGATTGCAAATTCTCCATGAGTTTGAATATCATGGCATAATGGTGACTGAAAGAGGGATGAAAGATGGATGAACTAGTCTAAATTATATTTAAACTTATTAAAGATTATTGAGCTAGCATAAAAAAGATAGATATAATCATGGACTTAGTATTTCATTCATTCATTTCTAGCATTCTACCTGAAGACCCAAAGTCTGATTGTAGTGAAACGCATATCCTCTTTCTAGGGAATTTAATCATCCCCATATATACAACTTAGATTTTAAATATAACCCATTTTGTTATATTTGGCGAACCTAACTATGAAACATTAAGTTAATGATTTCCAAGCATTAAATATAATCGATTCTATTATATTTGGTATATCAACTGGGATGATTAAATGCCATTCCGTTATATTTGGTGCCTCAACTAAGGCTATCAAATAGCCCATCCCATTATGATATATATATATATATATATATATATAGTTTCTGTTTTTAATGGTAGTTCATCCTGAAAACTCAACTCTTTGGCATACTAAATAGTCATTTTAAATTTTATATTCATAAAAGAGTTGATTGTAATGCTTATCCAATATTTTAAACAATATATTTTCTAGTAATAGTTATTCTTGGTATTGCCACACTGTTTAATCTAGAAATCATCACAAAATTTACATATACATTAAAATTCTTGATTTTGGAAAAGTAATGATGAATTTTTTATGCAAGGCATTGGAAATCCTGGAGATTTGCACTGTGATTTTAAATTTAGCAATTATTATGACATTGTATTGTTAACAGTTGTACCTCATCATATGGATTGTGCTTCTAGTTTTATCATTTGATTTTTACCAATAGTTAAGGACCTCATGGATTAAGGCTTCTAGTTTTTTATAAGTTGTCTGGAAGCTAAAACATGATGGACAAAACTAAAGTTCCCAAAGAGTTCAACTGTGATTTGAACATTGCATTGGGGCTACTGTGTCACTCATCTTTGCGGTCTTGAGAACTGAGTCTGTTGTTTGGAGAGCTCCCAGGCCTTGCTTCCTGGTCTTGGAGGGGGACTGGGATATGGGTGTATTGGATTCTAGTATGGACTTCAGATGAAAGAGTCTGGAACTAGATTTCTGGGGCCTGAATACAGGGGGGATTGGGATGTGAAGTGCTGTGGGAATTAGTATGGGTTTCATCTTTCTCATCTTCAGGGCAATGGAGATGTGATGCATTGTGGTTTTAGTCTCTTTGTTCTCTATAAGATTCATTGATTGGTTATTAGGCTATATGATAATCTGTAGATGGCATATGATATAAGCGTGTGAGATTTAAATTTTTGATTAGTGCTGCAGCATTTCTGTTCTTGGCTGTGAAGATGAGAGAATCTCATGCTTGGGTGACTCAGGCCAGAGAGTTCTACTATGGTTTAAACTTCACATTGGGGCAGCTGTGTCACTCATCTCTGCCATCTGGATGGCAGGTTTTGGTGCTTGGAAGATCTTACAAACCTGGGTTTTGGAGGGAATCTGGATGCTGTGGGGATTAGTAAGGGCATTGGATGAGAGATTCTGAGCTTTGGAAATACCCCAAGGCCTGGTTCCTAGTCTTTAGGGGGGCTGGGACATGGGTGCTGCAGGGATTAGTATGGGTTTTCACTTTCTCATCTGGATGGTGGGAATGATGTGATTCTTGGTAGCTGTAATCTATCTAGTTGCCATTAAGGCCAGAGATTACTTAGTAAACTATGAGAGAAGCCATGAATGGCAAGATATATGCATATACATCTCAAGGTTTTTCTGTTCACTCGGTAAATCAAGTTCTGCATTGTAAATCATAGTTTGAATCTTGTATATCACTACATATAACATGTAAAT
Organism: Epiperipatus broadwayi; assembly: GCA_028023455.1. Taxonomy (NCBI): domain Eukaryota; kingdom Metazoa; phylum Onychophora; class Udeonychophora; order Euonychophora; family Peripatidae; genus Epiperipatus; species Epiperipatus broadwayi. The sequence continues at coordinate 239,965 of JAQFVV010012650.1, read as the reverse complement.
TCAAAGATTAATATTATGTTAATAAATCATATTTTGAGAAAAAAATAATAATTATAAACTACTCTTATGTACTGTTTAATCAACTATACTAATCTAAAAGCGTATTCTATGTACACACTAGTAATTCCACATTACCTCAATTATTTTCTGAGTTAATATCCTTAGCTTTTTATTATAATTAAAAAATGTGTATATTTATAAATCTAACCATGACTGTGAAGACTTTATTGCTGAATCTTTATATAAACAGTTGCCGTACTATGATTATTTTTGTTTTAAACAATATTTCTATTATCTTGATTGACCACATTCTTTCTATTCCAACTAAACTTGTATTGTGTATTGGCAAAACACCTGTTTAATTTGTTTCCAATAGCACTTTAACATCTTTTATCAAAATCTTGACAGTTTAATAATATAAAAAAAGATTTCTGATTTTGAAACTCAACATAGGTAGGAATCCCAAAATCTTACTCATAGATTCTTCTTTGTGATTATCATGTCTAAAATCAAGTTTGACAATAAATTCTTCAAATAACATATATATTTTAGAACTTCAAAATATTGTCAATACATGTAAAACAACTACTGTGAGAAATGCCAGTACTATATGATTCATCACCATAATTGTTAATTAAAAACTAAACTCAACCTTAACCAAGTAATATATTTTAATTAATATGTAGAAATTCTAAAACTTAATCCAATCAACTATCAAATTACTCTCACATTTACATTTGTAGTCATTCTTTAAATATACTCTCACATTTACATTTGTAGTCATTCTTTAAATACTCACATAATATTAATACAAAAGGAGAATATATCCATCATATCACAAATTGCTTATGACATTTATATGGTATATAAGATAAAATCAACTCAATTACAATTTAATAATCTGGAAGTAGTTGCATAATCCTTGAAACCTTTTAATTCCTTTCCTTAATTTATGAGTTCTCATTAATACAAAACTGTTGGACAATGCATTACCCTAGTATTTTAAAACATTACAGTTCTGATATATAAGAAATTTATCCAAAATATTTATTCATGTACGTTTAATGAATTTAATACATTTCCTGAAAACATTATGACAGTTTTGCATTCAAAATACAGATAATTATATGTCCTAATAAATATAATGACCATAAATACCCAGTCTTTTTTCTGCATTGTATAATATTAAATATCTATATGAAAGTATATAGCCATCATTTTAAAAAAAAATCCATTTATGTTCCAAATTGCTTGAGTGGCAAACAAAGCATAATATTGATGCTATATAAAAATTTAAATTTGTAGTAGTTAACAAACCAAACTGATGTCAATCCAGATTGATTTTCTAAGTTTTCTTTTTGACAATATAAAGGAAATTTTTTTGATTAATTTATCTTAATTCTACTCACAGTTAATAAAAAAAACTGGCATGTGCAGTAAAAAGATACATTAATAGTTGTTCATCTTTTTCTAAATTTTTTATATGTATTTGTTAAATCAATAAGAACATGTATGCCACATTAATTATATCTCTTTGATATTTTTATTAAAAAATATCTTATGTAAATACATAACACAATGGTAAAAGATTTTTTAAGTCATTAGTAAACTGTAAAAACCACCAGCATGATGAGAATTAACTAAATGAAATCTCATAAGATTTTATATATTAGTGACAAAATATCATATACTTTCGAATTTACAAACAATCTTCATACAAAAATTAACACAGAAATAACTACATTTTTCTGGCCACAAAATTAACATCTAAATAATTTCAATCTGATGAAGCTACATTTCATTGTCAAAATTAATAACATAAACTCTTGTGTCATTGGCACTAAGTTTTAATGGGGTTCCTACAACTTCCCTACTAATTTCATTATGATAAATTATTACAGCTTCTACATCATATATTAATCAGGATTCCTAGATTTTTGGCTAATCTTAATGTCTTTGAAGTAGTTGATTCAAAATTATATATCCAATTTTTCACCATAAAATCAGTCAAATATTACTATTTCAGGAGCTGATGCAACTTTTTTTCTGAAATAGTCTTTCTTACACTAGCGTTATTGATATCTTTTCATTCAACAACATTATTATCTGCAACAAACATTTCCTATGTGGTTTTTAATTTAATTTTTTTTAAACATTGACCTATACAAACCATTAACCTTGCATAATTAATAGGATTCAATTTAACAACCAAAAACATTTGTAAGAAATTTATATACAATTGCTTTCAACACTAACATTTCTCAAGCATATGTTTTATATTTCTATATTGAATACAAGATATGAAAATAGCTTAGAAAATTAATGGATACCTGACTTTTTATTCAATAATAGGCTTTAAATTTATAACAGGAAATAAGTATTTAAATAAAACACCCCTTTATTCTTTACACTCTCAAACAAAAATATATTGCAGACATCATCTTCATGCTTTAATAATTTCTTGATGTTAATTGTCAAAGTTTATTCTACAATAACTATGTTGTTACCTTAGTAAGCACTGGGTTCTATTCTAAAAAAATATTTGTAGATTATGAGCAATAAATAATGTCAGTATCATTTAAAATATCAGTATTTTAACCTTCCAACACTACCTCAAACTATCTTATTTTATATTTCAGACTCATCAAATAAACTATCAGTAAAAACTAATTCTAATATTGTACAAATTTTCTAGTATTTTTACTTTAAGAAGATTAATTTCTATATCTTTGTAATCCAAATAATGAACTTTAACAGATGAATATTATTTTTACTGCAAAACTATATATGTAACATCAAAATCACTGTATTCATTAAAATTCATAAACTGATTTTACATCATTTTATACTTAATCTAATTTTATATTATTTAATCATACATGAATTTCTAACAAAAATACATTAAAGAAATATAAGCAAAAAATAATCATTCAAGTAAGTATATGTCAAAAATTTATACTATCATTCGTTGTTTTTGAAATGTTAGTATTTTTAGAATATTTAAAATAGCTACTTTATTTCATGGTCTATGTACTATTGTCCTTTATTTTTATAATATTGTATCAATCCATCTGTGATCATAAAATGGGCAGGTTTAAAAAATTTTAACTTGTTTTTGTTTATCATAAATGTACCTTTGAAGGTTTTAGTAATTATATAGATTGCAGAATCTTTTAACTATGTGGTGAAACTGAATTAATTTCAGACCCATATAGCTATATAGTTTGTTTATCTGGATTTTAAGATATTTATGTATCTGAAAAATTTATGCTTTCAAGCTTATAGGAACAGTTTACATAAGTGCTGTTCTGTAAAGTTGGGATTTAGATCTAGTTTCTAGTCCTCCTACCCTTTACTGATGAAAGCCAATTAGCTTGAAACCATGGTTTAAAGGTTGGAGACTATTTGAAAGAGATATTGAATTTTCAATTCTCTCTCAGCATTTTTTGTAAACAAGCTTGAGTGGGCTATTGGTAGAGGCCCATCTGTGATCATAAACTGCAAGCTATAGGCAGGTTAAAAAAATTTTAACTTGTTTTTGTTTATCATATATATATATATTGTAACAAATTAAAAGGTCGTTCAAAAGATATTATTACCATATCTGAGTCCAAAATATATATATAAGATCATAATATTTAAAATAATGTTGGATTTCTCAATATCCAAATATCAAGAATTATAAGCAAATTGTTAATAACAAGTATTATAACTCAGGTATATGAAATCATGTGAAGTGAGTACACTAGTAATTCAATAAAATATAACTCAGGTATACAGGCAGTAGATCTTATCCATTTTCATTTCTTGGTTTGATGTTAAGTGCATGTTTAAACAAATAATAAGTGAATATGGTCTAGCAGGGCACCACTAGATTATCTGAATCTAGACACGGTTATATCTAATAACCTTTCACATGTACCGGGTTTGAATCCCCTTTTTGGTACTTTATTTCTAATAAAAATGGAAGATTTTGCTTTTTGAGCCATATCACTATACGCACTAATATTTAGGTAAAAGGAAAACATCTATAAACCAAAGTGGAGTATATTAGACATAAATCATTTCTCAGATCTTAGCATAACAAATGTGTTTCAATATTTTTATAAGTTTACTAGCTCAGATTATATATAACTAATTTAGGATGGCAATTCACTCATCTTTGCATGAAATAGATGACGGGATGTGGTTATAATAATACTAAGAAATCACTAAATATTATAAAATCAATATTTATTTATGGCCTTTAAACAGTTAAACAGCTCATTGATTAAAACGTTGATGACGATGATGATGATGATAATAATAACGATAATGACAATGGTTTCAACTACAGCTCTAGTTCTAAGCCTAAACATAAAACTAATTTTTTATAAAGAAATTCATAATTATTGCTTAATTTTAGCATACTTACTTAAATCTTAAATAACTAATATTCAACCATTGATGATGATGAATAATCACACTTAACAAAGACTACACTTAATGAAATATATACACCTCGTTTAATAAAACAAACTAATATTTATTACTACATTTCTAACATATACATAAAAATTTCTAGATAAATATGAAAATTGACATGAATAATAATAATGATAATAATTGATTATATAACAATCCTCAGATTATTTTCAAGTTCTTCCCCCTTTTCTTAAGTTGGATGTCACATTGACCATGATTTTCACTCCATGAGAAAAGTATTTCAAGAAAAAAAAATATTATCTGCTCATTAGCACACATACTTTAAAAATCCAACATGTAAATAGAATGTAAAAAAAAAAAATGTTAGTAGAATTGAAAGAGCAAGTTTTAGAAACAAGTTTTAAATTATTTTCTCCCCCCTCTCTTCTACCTCTGAAATGCTATACTTAACTTGAAACAAACTAATCTAATATTCTAACACTACTTGTTACTTCACATTCACTCGCAATTATACACATATAAAATATCATTATGTATGTGCGTGTTTTATCCCATGATAACAAAATATTATTTAAAACCAAAATAATAATAATATATTAGTTAAAACTAAAATCATAATACCATAAAAAAAAAATTGTTTTACACATTAATATTTTTCATAACCGTAAAATTAATAAACAAATAATTTTCATACATTCAAGATCATCTATGAAGCTCAAAGTTATTATTAGTAAGACATTCTTGTTTTTAATCGATCTGAATAGTCTTTAAAAGTTCTTTAAATAAAATATACCACTTTATTGCTAAAATGTTTCTTAAGACTGATATCATAAAGAAAATAGATATAAAAAGTCATATTACCGATCTTTTGTTTGTGGCGAATTTCCAAGGGTTCAAACTTGTCTTGTATAATGTCTATATTTCTGCAGCTACCATTTCCATTTTACGTGGGAACAATCTCTTTCTTGAGGTGTATAACTATTTGATGATGATGACTCTATTGAGGTTATTTGCTTTAGTGGACAATTTGGAAATCATTATATTATTTTTTCTTCTCTTCCTGTCAAGCATGTGGATGAAATACAGCAGTTGTTTTCACATTTATAAATTTTCTTGAGTTTAAAATCAGTTGTTGTAACAATTAATTGGACTTGATGATTAATATTTATCAGTAGATTAATTCATCTTCTTTGAATGCAGGTGAATGCTTTCTTCCTTCTATTAAAAACATCTTATTTCTCTGGTCAGTTGAAAGGTGTAGAATATTATTTTAGACACAACATCTTTTCTTTCCTATGTGATGTGCAGCTTCCCCCAGATGGTCCGGAAAAGATGGGACATACATATAATTTTTTCTAGCCAGCCATTTCTTATATTTTCAACATTCAATTTAATAGTCTAAAAATCTGAATCATCCTCACCATCCTAATAATAATTCCAGACAGCTTTTTATATCCAATTTTTAGCTAACTTAACCAATCAGAGATAGTGTCACTTGCTATTTTTGGACAAATTCATTTTAATTAGATCTCTAATTTATTTTCAACTAAATTATTTTTCAACTGAAAAGTTTAATCCTTTTTCCAGACACTTTTGTTTTAAAAAAAAATATAGACTTAATCCTTATTTCCTTTCCTTTTTTTTTTTTTTTTTTAGGTAACATTTCAAATTTTTGAGCTTCCTTCTTTAGATCTTAAGATAAGACAATTTCAAAATTAGAGCTCTCACCCATTATAAGCTCCCAAAGTGAAAAACAATTATTTACAAAAAAAAAAAAATTGCTACAAAGATAGATATCTGATTAAACAGATTTCCTCTTTTAACATAAAATTGTACAAAAAAAAATAATTTGACAGATTTAATCCTTCCTTTTCTTTCAATATTTAGTAAATGTAAATTTCTGTATGTAATGTACACACATCCTTCATTCTTTCAAATCATTCATAAACTAACATTAAATAATATAATTGCTAGCTTAGTAATTATAACCCTATTATTTAATTAAATCTGTAACTTTTAAATCCCAATTACAATTAAAGAAAAGCAAAATAGAAGCATAGAACAAGACATTAAAATTGATCAAGCATAGGTTAGTTTTAAAGAAAGTTAAAATGTTGAATATTTGAAATATAAAACAATTAAATAGCTTACATATACATTGCCTATACGTATGCATTATAACTTTGCTTTTTAACAGAAAATTTAAATATTAAATAGTTTAAATGTGTGTATTACCTTTCTATCAACACACAAACAAATAAAGCATATAATTGTTGACCCATTTTCTCTCTGTTTAAAGCTTTTAGAATTTTGATCTGGTAGGGTTTGAACTTGGATGCCCTACAGCTTCTTTTATGATTACATAAAAATGTGATGATAATTTTTGGTTTACCTTTTTTACATGCACATTACTATAAATTTATCTAGTGATTAAATTGTAATGGCACAACTTTCTCCCCCTTTGGATAAAATCATCAGCACTTTTGTTTTAACTATATTTTTAAAAAAAAATCCTAACTAATAAATACACTAATAATAATAAACACACTAATAATCAAAAATATATATATAATTTTCTAACTACTGGTAAATATCATACTTTTCATTAGAAAACTAAATGTAATTTATTTGGAGATCTTTGCCGGGCTATTCTGCTGAAGTATAAAGGATCAAACTACTAGCATTATAGGTTCCCTTATTCCCATCAAGAGCAGCAAGCATAAAGGCATTCTCTCCTATTTTCTTGGTAATTTGGAATGGCCTTTTTTTTCAAATCATATGGTGGTCTGCATAAAATTGCAAACATACATTCAGTCCCTTTTGAGATCTTTATTTTTTTTTCATTTTGGCTTTTTCAGCACTGTGGTAATTCCACTGGTAGAGGGTTGCTTGTCTCTAGGAATTACTTTCTTCACAACACTATCCCCAGAATCTCCCCAGGATTGATTAGGAGGCCTAGCCCTATAATTATTCCTATATCTATAACTACCAAAATTCTGACCATGTGTCTGATCACCTAGATTCAGACTAGAGACATTATAACTATATCTATCCTTGGTGCTCTTGGGCCTACTCTCTGAATCTAGCTCTGAAATTTCTAGAGCATCCAGGATTTCTGATGCTTCCTCTATACTGCGGCAATCAGCAGCAATAAGCATTTGCTCAATGTTTCGGGGAAGATTGTGTCAGAGTATTCTCAGGATCTGGTGCTCTGAGAGAGGAAATGCAGTCAGACTTTTCAACTTAACTGCCTGCCCTCTGAAAAATTGTGTATAGCTACCCTTGGTACTGCCGTACTTTTCCTGAGTGATCTGGTAGTGCACCTGGTCCTGCCTATCTTCACTCCAAAAACAGGCTAAGATAACACAATGAAAATCCCCAAAGGTAGTGGGCTTATCAAATAGGGACCGCCACCATTCCTTAGCATAGGCATAAAGATGGTTACATGCAATGGCCAACTTTTCCTGTTCACTCAGCCTACACACAGAAAAGAGTTCTTCCAAGGTATACAGATACTCTAAGGGGTTCTCCCTGCTCTCCCCACTAAAGGCCTTAATTTTAATTAAATTCGAGGTCATTGACCCTCCTACTCTATATTCATCTTTACTGGTATGGTCAGCCCTATCTACTAATTTTTTAACTTGTGGTGGATTTTTACCTAAAGTAGGCATCCTTTTCTCTGACTGACTCTGTTCTGAGCTATCCCTACAGTCATCTGGACTGATGCTACCATCGTTCTGCCCTGAATTTAGGTTTGACTGATCCTGCAGCCCTACATTAATACGATCTTTTAATTCCCCTATTTTCTGGTAGAGATCGTCCATCTTGGGGTTCATGTATTCCACAACATAGGCCTTCTGGTTCTCCTCAACCTTTTCCAACATAACACCCAATTCATGTTGATTCATTCTGGGTCCCTCTTCTAAAGAACTTGACTTGTCCCTTTTTACTACCTCCTCCCTAAAGCTATCCATTTGTTTCCCCAATTCTTTCCTAAGATTTTGATCAATTTGTACACACTCATTGGCCATGCTTCCCTTAACTTCTCATATTTCCTTTTCTAAGCCACTAAACCTATTTTTCATAGTGATGGTTTGATCTACACAGCCCAAAGTGGCTTCCTTATATGAGTCCACTTTGGCTATCACCTCCTCTAATCTAATATGAATTCCTGCAGAAGTTATTTCGGCATTCTTTTCTATGCATTCTGATATGGATTGGGAGACCAAACCATGGACCTCATTCCTAACTAAGTCAATCTCTCTCTTATTTTCTTCAATAGACTGCTCCACTTGAGCCTTTAATGACTGCAGTCCCTGACAGCCCTCCTGTTTTGCCACTTCCATAGATCTACAAACTCCTTCTATCCTATCCTCTAATGAAGTAAACCTGTTCTTGTACTCTATATGGGATTTTTCAATCTTAGTTTCCAAGGCTATGATCATTTGGCTGTTGTTTTCAATAGATTGATCTATCTTTGCTTTTAGATCTTCTCTCAAATTTTCTATAGTTTTCTCTACAGATTGACCTATCTTTTGTTCTAGACTTTCTATACTTTTCTTACTCTCTTCTCTTAGACTTTCTATATTTTTCTCCATCTTTTGTTCTAGAATTACCATACTTTTCTTACTCTCTTCTCTTAGACTTTCTATATTTTTCTCCATCTTTTGTTCTAGATTTACCATACTTTTATTATTTTTCTCTATCTTTTGTTCTAGATTTTCCATCCCTTGCTTACTATCTTCTCTCATACTTCTGAGCATCTGCATTACCATGTACATGTCTGATGGTGCCATCTTTGCTATCTGAGCCTGGCCCACTTCTGGCTCCTCATCTACTTCCACACTTGAGGCCATATTATTGCTACTAACATTAAAGGCATCTTCCTCTACTTCTTCTTTTTCTTGAGCTTTTTTAAAGGCAATTTCCCTATCCTCTTCTTCAGGATAAAAATGATCACTGATCCCTGGGATTGGGACACCCTCCTCTTCCATAACCTCTTCCATACTATAATTTAGTTCACTCATGTTATAAAACTATATATATCCCATCTGTGCTTCCCTGACCATCAAAAACCTACACATCCTTTTTTTGTCTGACACCTATCTTTGTCTAACTGACTGATTTGATTTTCACCTTATTATGCATTACAAATACAACAACAAAAAAAAATTTTAATATCCTTATTTAATGAACTACACAACAATAATCTATATAGAGCATGTCTATCTGCAATAGCCCAAATTATACATTCATCCATTCTCCCAGAAATCCGACAGATATTGACAGTCCATAGAATGACTAGCAGTTCACAATCTTGAGACAAATAAAAGAATTTAGTCACAGCACTATAATCACACAATGCATTACGAGCACTCAGAAGATCATCCCAATTCAATCACTATTAGCTACCACAACCCTTGATTGAATGATTTAAACTGTTGCAATAAAAAATGTATTTTAAGTCTTAGGAGCTAAAGTAGATAAACTATGCCTTGCTCTCTCTCTTGGAGTCTTATGTGGTTAGTATCAAGGAATGCCCTGCTTATTATAGACTACAAAAACTGAAACCTTGCTCTCTGTCTTGGAGACTTATATAGGCTGACATCATGGCAGGACTACTGTTAACTGCTTCATGATAAAATAAGAATAACATATAAACTTGATTGGAAAACTATGCCATGCTCTCTCTCTTGGAGACTTATAGGCTGGTATCATGGCAGGTCTGCTGTTAACTGCTTCATGATAACATAAAGATAACTTATAAATAGGGTTGGAGCAGTGAATGGGTTTGATCATTCATAAGTTACACAAAATACACAGCATTCTCAAGGCAATGACAAAACTCTCCACTCATCATCAAAACTGCAATCTAACCAACCAAACTCCAATGATCAACCATCCAATCAAACCTCTAAAATCATAGACTTTTTACAAAATGAACTCCCCAAACACACATGAGACTACTATTCCATAATTCATCACTATTACTATGCCTATCCTATCTGGCAATAAATCATTTTAATGTTCCACAAAAAAAAATTCTATTATTTATTTCACCTTTGTCTTAAGTTGTGATATTCATCTCTATTTTCAAAATTGATAAAACAAAACTAAGCTGTTTTGGCTGTACCCATTTTATCATCATCAATGAATAATTAAATCATATTAAACATCATCATCTAAAATAAGACTGTTTGGCCAAGAAAATTTTGTAAGACAAAAAAAAAATTTTTTACTGAAAAAAAAAATTTTACTAAAAAAAATTTCTCTATTTTTAACCACACATCTCCTATCATTCTATAGACTCCCTTTTTCAGGTATATGGTAAAATATCAGGCCCCAGTTGGGTGTCCATTGTAACAAAATTAAAAGAGTTCAAATGGATCATTATTATCCAAGTAACTGAGTCCAAATATTATGAATTATATATAAAAATTAATGATCATCAACTATTTAACAAACAATTAAGTTCTGGATTGTCTACAATATATAAGATCCAAATATCAAGAATTATAAGCAAATTATTAATAACAAGTATTATAACTCAGGTATATGAAATCACATGAGGTGAGTACACTAGTAATTCAATAAAATATAACTCAGGTATACAGATAGTAGGTCTTATCCACTTTCATTTCTTGGTTTGATGTTAAGTGCATGTTTAAACAAATACTAAGTGAATATGGTCTAGCAGGGCACCACTAGATTATCTGAATCTAGACACAGTTATATCTAATAACCTTTCACATGTACCGGGTTTGAATCCCTTTTTGGTACTTTATTTCTAATAAAAATGAGAGATTTTGCTTTTTGAGCCATATCACTATAAGCACTAATAGTTAGGTAAAAGTAAAACATCTTTAAACCAAAGTGGAGTATATTAGACATAAATCACTTCTCAGATCTTAGCATAACAAATGTGTTTCAATATTTTTATAAGTTTACTAGCTCAGATTATATATAACTAATTTAGGATGGCAATTCACTCATCCTTGCATGAAATAGATGATGGGATGTGGTGATAATAATACTAAGAGATCACTAAATATTATAAAATCAATATTTATTTATGGCCTTTAAACAGTTAAACAGCTCATTAATTAAAATGTTGATGACGATGATGATGATGATAATAATAACAATAATGACAAGGGTTTCAACTACAGCTCTAGGACTAAGCCTAAACATAAAACTAAATTTTATAAAGAAATTCATAATTATTGCTTAATTTTAGCATATTTACTTATATCTTAAATAACTAATATTCAACCATTGATGATGATGAATAATCACACTTAACAAAGACTACACTTAATGAAATATATACGCCTCATTTAATAAAACAAACTAATATTTATTACTATATTTCTAACATATACATAAAAATTTCTAGATAAATATGAAAAATTGACATGAATAATAATAATAATAATAATAATAATAATAATAATAATAATAATAATAATAATAATAATAATAATTGATTATATTACAATCCTCAGATTAATTTTAAGTTCTTCCCTTTTTCCCTTCTAATGTATTTTGTATTAATTTGGACGTCACATTGACCATGATTTTCACTCCATGAGAAAAGTATTTCAAGAAAAAAATATTATCTGCTCATTAGCACACATACTTTAAAAATCCAACATGTATATAGAATGTAAAAAAAAAATGTTAGAAGAATTGAAAGAGCAAGTTTTAGAAAAGAGTTTTAAATCATTATCTCCCCCGCTCTTCTACCTCTGAAATGCTATACTTAACTTGAAACAAACTAATCTAATATTTTAATAATACTTGTTACTTCACATTCACTCGCAATTATACACATATAAAATACCATTATGTATGTGCGTGTTTTATCCCATGATAACAAAATATTATTTAAAACCAAAATAATAATAATATATAGTTAAAACTAAAATCATAATACCATATAAAAAAAATATATATTACATATTCATATTTCATAATTGTAAAATTAATAAACAAATAATTTTGATACATTCAAGATAATTTATGAAGCTCAAAGTTATTATTAGTAAGACATTCTTGTTTTTAATCGATCTGAATAGTCTTTAAAAGTTCTTTAAATAAAATATACCACTTTATTGCTAAAATGTTTATTAAGACTGATATCATAAAGAAAATAGATATAAAAAGTCATATTACCGATCTTTTGTTTGTGGCGAATTTCCAAGGGTTCAAACTTGTCTTGTATAATGTCTATATTTCTGCAGCTACCATTTCCGTTTTACGTGGGAACAATCTCTTTCTTGAGGTGTATAACTATTTGATGATGATGACTCTATTGAGGTTATTTGCTTTAATGGACAATTTGGAAATCATTATATCAATTTTTCTTCTCTTCCTGTCAAGCATGATTCTTAGTGGATGAAATACAGCGGTTGTTTTCACATTTATAAATTTTCTTGAGTTTAAAATCAGTTGTTGTAACAATTAATTGGACTTGATGGTTAATATTTATCAGTAGATTAATTCATCTTCTTTGAATGCAGGTGAATGCTTTCTTCCTTCTATTAAAAACATCTTATTTCTCTGGTCAGTTGAAAGGTGTAGAATATTATTTTAGACACAACATCTTTTCTTTCCTATGTGATGTGCAGCTTCCCCCAGATGGTCCGGAAAAGATGGGACATACATATAATTTTTCTAGCCAGCCATTTCTTATATTTTCAACATTCAATTTAATAGTCTAAAAATCTGAATCATCCTCACCATCCTAATAATAATTCAAGACAGCTTTTTATATCCAATTTTTAGCTAACTTAACCAATCAGAGATAACATCACTTGCTATTTTTGGACAAATTCATTTTAATTAGATCTCTAATTTATTTTCAACTAAATTATTTTTCAACTGAAAAGTTTAATCCTTTTTCCAGACACTTTTGTTTTAAAAAAAAATATAGACTTAATCCTTATTTCCTTTCCTTTTTTTTTTAGGTAACATTTCAAATTTTTGAGCTTCCTTCTTTAGATCTTAAGATAAGACAATTTCAAAATTAGAGCTCTCACCCATTATAAGCTCCCAAAGTGAAAAACAATTATTTACAAAAAAAATAAAATTGCTACAAATATAGATATCTGATTAAACAATTTCCTCTTTTAACATAAAATTGTACAAAAAAAAATAATAATTTGACAGATTTAATCCTTCCTTTTCTTTCAATATTTAGTAAATGTAAATTTCTGTATGTAATGTACACACATCCTTCATTTTTTCAAATCATTCATAAACTAACATTAAATAATATAATTGCTAGCTTAGTAATTATAACCCAATTATTTAATTAAATCTGTAACTTTTAAATCCCAATTATAATTAAAGAAAAGC